>JAAWXA010000048.1:710476-862894 GCA_038090715.1 Florisuga fusca | reverse complement strand
AAAGATGTGTATATGGACAGCTGTAGAGGGGGGGGGGGAAACAAACAAAAAAAAGACAAAAAGAAAGAGGAGAATTTGCCTATTTCTAGAGGGCTTCTGCTCATGCACAACTGCCCCTTGGCCACTTGTGGCTTTGGCATTGGATCTACAGAGGGATCACTTTGTAAAGCTGTATTTTAACTTGCTTTCAAGGATTTAACTTGTTTTAACAAACTCAGCTCCATGGTAGCTGGAAGCACCATGCTTGATAGTGCATCCTTCTGTCTTCTGATTTCCCATTTTTTAAGTTCCATGGAAAAAACTTATTTTATTGGGATTAGAGAACTGAAGCTTGCATCTGCTTAAATTCCTGGTTATGATTTAATGAAATGAATGTAAGTGTCAGCCTCTATCTATACCTGGTCTGTGGAACCTAGTGAGTCCCTGTGGGTTGATATTGTGCATAGAGAGCATCTCTGTCAGGACATTTCAATAAGATTTTCAATATCCAAGGTCCTGTATGAACTCATTAGGACCTGCCTTCTGACTTTGTTTTGGAAATGAAAATTTCCTGGGGAAGTGCATTGCTACAGAATGGTTTTTGATCTACCATATCCAGCTTGGTACAGCATGTTACATTTTGCTTTTCCAGGTGACTTGCTATTTTTCAGCTGAGGACAGGTAGTAGTCCTTGTCCATTTAAACCTGATGATGACTTTTTTATCTCAGCTGTTGATTGCCAACATTCATCACTGATGTTTAGGTTGTATAGGATTTGTGGAAAGGTGTGAGTCACTCACCTCCTTTCCTCTCTGATCACACCTCTTTCGTTAAATTTTCATTAAATTATCCAGAATCCATTGGTAATCATATTTGCTCTGTTTCCATTTTGCTGCTCTTGCCTGGAACTGGTTCTCTTGCTGGAATGAGTAGGTAGGAGGATTTCCATTGTAGTGTCACCTTTCTGCAAAGGCCATGAGAACATAAGCATTTGCTCTTCTGCTTGTGAAGAGGCAGAGCCTGGGACAACAAGGCATCTCCAGAAACATGCAGAAGGGAGCACAGACCACACAGTAGCATCCTCAGTCCTGGGGTTCATCATTTATTTTAGAGGGCTGGGAAATGAAACCAGTGTGGTGTCTTTATCAACTAGGAGCACGTATGGGTAACCTTACACTGTATCATATTAAAAGTGTGCCTTCTTGAGGCATGGAATTCAGTGCAAAAGAGTTTTCCCTGCCCATGGGGCAAAGCCAGAGCTGATGCAGTCTTACTCCATTTACATGACTGCAGCCTATGAAAGCTTAGGCTCTTCATTTTGAGCTTTTTCTCCTAAATTTCAAGCACTGAAGCTGTGAATGGATAGGATGTGTATCATGAGAGAAGCAGAGGGAGATGAGTAATTTGCAGGAGAAAGTATATCTAGAAATGCTGGCAGTTTATATCTTTTTCTGTATCTTAAATGCTTGTGCACTGACAGAAGTGTTGACTCTTTGGTCTTTTTCCCCTCTACCAGGGTATGCTGCTAAAGCGAAGTGGCAAGTCACTGAATAAAGAGTGGAAGAAGAAGTATGTGACGTTGTGTGACAATGGTGTGCTGACCTACCATCCTAGTTTACATGTGAGTACATCATGCTCTGCATATGTTTTGCTGAGCCCCTTGTCAGAGAAACTTCCTTCTCTCTCTACATTCCCTTCCCTCTCAAAAAGGCAAAACCTGAAATAAAATATCCTGGTGGGAGCCTGAGTACAGTCCAGTTCCTTTGTTACAGGTGATTGCCTGGAACAGGGGTTCCCTTGCATCCCAAGAGGCAGATGAAATGGTTAAGCCTTTATTTTCTGATGCTTTTTTTTGAGCTGCCTTTTGAAAATAACATAGGAATTAATATATTTGATATAAAACATTTTCATGTTAAGGCATCTGCATTGTCCCTGCCCAAGGATCCTGTCTGTCCCTCTCATTGTGTGTAGCACGACCCCTTAGTACAGTTTTGGAGGTGGGGAGGGAGTGCAGGGGGAAAGATGAGATTTGTCAGAGCTCATTCCATGCCTGAGCAGTTCAAAAGACAATGTGGAGACTCTGCATCTTGAAACTGCCAGGAGATTCCCAGCTCTTTCACTTGCTGTGTAGTGCAAGCAAGAATAAAACACATAAAATGTGGTATGAACCTCCCATTGTCTTTGGAATCATATCTGGTCTTACATTTTATCATCATATCCCATATGAAAATGAGAAGGTGGCCAGTTGCAACATTTTAGGGTCACTTCTTTCTAAACTTGGGTATAATTTTGAGATCCTGGCCAGTTTTTCATTAAGAAGTGAAAACCAAGGTTTCAGATAGATGCATTTTTGTAGATGTATGTTGGCATTCACAGACCTGCATCTGGATTTGGCAGAAAATTTCTGCTGTAGATGGGTGATGTCTGAGGAGCATGGCTGCAAGGATGCTGTGCTTGCACCAACTTGTCATTCCCTGTACGCTGAATATTAGCACTTGCTCTGGCTTGGTGCAAGATTTTGGAGTCTTCAGTTTTGCCATAATAATGCTTTGCTGTAATTTCTGCTGCTGTGGCCATGTCTCTTAGAATTTAAATCATTTAGTAAGTTATGTGACAGCTGCCATCAAGGCATAGTTGCTTTCCATCAGAAATCTTGTCCCTGAGCCCTGTCATCTGGAACAGGGTTTTGTCTGTTTTTTCACTGTTCCCTTGTGTGACACTGACAAATCTGGCCTCTTAGGCCATTCTTGAAGTTTGGGGAATTCTGCCATGAAGTAGCCCCAAAATACCTGAATCATGTATCAGCATTGCTGACAGCAGGGAAGCAGGGACACTGTGTGCCTTTGAGGCAACCCCTGTGAAGCTCCCACAGGAGTTACCCTCAGGTTGTGTTGGCCAGCTCTGGGTCATCAGGAAAGGAGAAGGCAAGCTGCAATTGGTACCCAGTTGTTGGTACCCAAGTCCCTTCCTCACTGTGTAGGGTTGCTCTATTGTTCCTCTCACTCCTGTGCACGTGTTAGTTTTCCATTGCCTTGTGCAGATGATAAGAGTACTTCCCTGTAGGCTTCCCTGGAGCTGCTCTGTCTCCCCCAGAGTGAGACTCCGTTGAGATTATAGGTAATTACTTTGAGATTAGAGGTAAATCCATTGGAGATTAGAGAGAGAATCCATTTAAAGAAGAAGTAATTACTAGCCTGTAATTGTTTCCCTCTATCCCCCGCCGTGCTCCCCCACCCCCAAGAAAAAGATACATGGCTCCTTGTTTCCCTTTGCTTAGACCTGGTGTGGATCAGAGAGGTTTGTAAGGTGCTGCCTTTCCTTCAGCTGTACGTGGCTGGGTGGTGGTGAGGGACCACGCTCCATCCCTAGCTGAGAAGAAGCTAGTGGGGAAAACGTGGCACTTGTTCAAGGGCTTCTTGAGAGAGCTTTCCTGAATCCAGTCTCTAGGAGTATCTAGGGTTTTGCTCATTTGTGTTAAAATCTTAATACAATGTGATTTTGCTTCTAAATTATGCTGGTTTAATGCCTTATTACTATTGCCTTTAGCATTCAAAGAGCCACTGTGCTACTTCTGCAGTACGTTTCCATACTGTCAATGTACTATATATTGTCAATTAACCATTGTTAATATACCCTGCAGAGCATTCTTCATTCATCAGGCAGCAGTATGTGAGTAGCATCTTCTCTGCTGTGTGCAAACCACAGTGGGAGGAAAAGGCAGGACCAGAACAACTTGAAGGCAGTTGCACTCCCAGCACTGTTTGTACAAAACTTTGTAGGCAAGAAAGCAGGAAAGTCCAAATTTCTTCAGGGGTGTTGCCAAGTGAATGAGGTTTCTCCCAAAAAGGACTCTAATAACATGTTTCTGGTTTGGTCTTGCTGATATATTTATCTGTGACTGCTTATTGCTTTTTTCAAAACAAGCCAAATCAGTAAATTTTTAATCCTGTGCTTGCATTGCTGTTTGGGATAATTTTTTACACTGTTTTGAAAAATAAGGACCATATTCCTACCAGTCTTCCTTTTGAAGATACAAACTTTGTTAACCATCTAAAATCAGTTTCCTAATCTCATAGAAAGCCTGGCTGCAGTCTGAACTGTTCCTTAGATTTAGGTTGTCTCACGTATGCTGATCATTTTGATTATACAGCATTTTGCAGTTGTAATTCTGTGAAGTGAAAGGTGGGCTGGCCTCTGGTGGTGGCAAATAAATTTAGAAGACAATTTTGTCTTTTCACACTGTGGTTTGAGGCAGAACATAGGATGTTACTGAACACCTGTGTTGCAGGAAGCCATTACAATATTTAATGGAAGATTATTAAATACTGCTTGAGATTCAGCCCAGAGTGGATCAGTTGTCTCTTTTCAGATGTTTGAGTGGAAGCTTAGACATGAAGACAATATTTTTTAGTAAGTGGATCTGCCTGTATTGCAGAAATCTACTGTTGCCCTCCTTGAATAAAAGTTTGTCTATAAAATGAAAGGTTTTGGGGTGAGGAATGAAAATCAAATTTGAGTACCCTTCTTACAGAGGAGGTAGTACTGAAAGGGTCAGGCCTGTTTGGCTGGGCAACATGTCAAAATGCCTGCTGTACTGTGCCATCTAAATGAGTGACTGCTAATTCCACCAAGTTGACATTTGACACAATAGCTGAATTCATATTTTCTCTTTTCAAGAAAATGGGGGGAGAGGAAAATAGGAAAAGAAAAATACATGTACATAAGCACCCTACTGTTTTCTAACCTGATCACATCAGGTTTTTTCAAGAGCCTCAAACCTTCCATCTCTTGGGGTGCTGAGGAGATGTGCCAATAGAAAATGGTGGGGATAATGAGAGAGAACTTTGACCTGCAGGCTTCAAAGTTCACCATAGCTACCTATTCATCTTACGCTTCTGGAGTATAGCGTTGTGTGGATGACTAAAATTCTGGCTGTCAGATTCAGTGTCAGCCTCCCCAAAGGGCCCTGGGGGAATTTGTCTAGGCATCTCTTGGTTTTTAATGGCATAATGCCATGTGCAAAGACTTCCAAAATGTATTCACCAGGATACCTGCTGGGCAGCATTACATGCTGCTTCTTTATCTAAGACTTATCCCGATGAATAGCTGATGATGTTTCACCACGATCTGTCTGTCAGAGGGCTGCCATCATGCCACAGGTCAGCAGATGACAAAGCTTTACCTGGGGATGTCCATTTTCTGCTTTTTATCCCCATGATCACCATTGCCCCTCCTTTATGAAAAGAAGAAAAAAGAAAACACACTTTTTAGAGACGAGTACTTCTTTTCCCTGTTTGAAAATAAGATCTGTTCTAGATTTGCTTTCAAATAAAAGCACAGTGCTGTGGCACCTTATGGGGGAAGAACAGCTTTTTAAATATACAAGAAGGAAGGTCTGATGCCCATCTAGAACACACATGGAAATTAAATCCCAGGTACCTACCCAGCAAGGTTGATTTTTCATGCTGAGGTCTCTGTAGCAGTAATGCCACCCTTCAGCCTTGCTCTCACCCTCACTAATCTGATTTGATAACTCATACTGAGGTGCATAGGGTTGTAGCAATGTTTTGGGGGGAAACCTGTCCTCTGTCTCCTTTAGAAGTGTGTGGAGTCACCTGGTCTGCTAAATTCATCTGTCAGTAGCCACAATTTCAAAACTCTTCCTTATAAACAGAGCTGACCAGGTGAGCAGCCTACATGAGCTCTCAAGGAGAACATTAGTGATGTTGTTGTATCCTCAAATAAAGTGAATGTATGGTTTATTTAAAAGCAAAATTCCAGCCTGTAAAGGAGTCATATCCAGCACTAGGCTAAACTTTGCACAAGAGCTTCAACTGTGTGTTATATGGACACATCTTCTCTACAAAACAGACAATTCTTGGGCTTGTAAAATGTCTTCAAGACTAGGTGTGTGTAGGATTGGGCTTTTGGCTGAGCTTGCTTTTTTTTGCTGTTTCCACCAGGACAAGCAGACTTGGTGGGAGACAGGAGGCTGTTGAAAATGCCCTCTAATTTGGTATCTGGAAGTGCTGCAGATCCATGCATTTTTCTCTGTTCCTATGTTATATACATGCTTTTTCTTAGAGCTGCAGTTGCAATTTTTGAACATTATCAGTTCTTAGAAATTTCTTGAATAATGTGAAGATGGAAAGCATGCTTGCAGATGAAGTAGCCCCTGAGACCTGGGTGCTGGCTGGACTGCAGGGCCTGTGGGGGGCCTCTTGGCATCAGGGCTGGGTCTTCTCAAGCCAGGGAAGCCACACTCACCTCAGATGTGGGCAGTGACCTCTACAGACATCACTTGCTTCAGCCTCATTTTCAGGGTGGCCTTATCTCAGGCTCTTTAACGTCTCCAAAGTGTGTTGTTTGTGTTGTTTTAATGGAAATATTCATGCTCTTAGATAATTCTAAAGTACCACTGTGTATGCCTCTTTTTCCCTGTTTTTGCTTGAAAGGAATGTAAAGCTGGATATTAGCTGGTTCTGCAAGCCCTTCTAGCTGGCCTTTGCTGTGAACAACGGATTTCCAAACTGGGCTTTGGTAAATAAGTATTTGAACTGACAGAAAGATAAGCGTGTGTTGCTTTTCATGTGAGGTGTAGCCCTGCCTTCTGAAAGAGTACTGATCAAAGCAAGTCCTACAGAGCAAAAATTAAGACTATAGTTTGGTGATGAAGATAAATCATTAATGTACCTAAAACATTATTTAAGATAGAAAAAAAAATTAATTAAAGGAACAGTTAAAAAATAAGTGTGTAGCAATTGCTTGTAAGAGCTGATGAGTTGATGCCATATTTTTTCTGCTTGACACAACTGGTACTCTTTCTGGAAGCCTTTTCATCAGAGCCATAATCAGAGCATCATTCTGCTTTCTAACATCCTTGACTTGAGTTTCCCAGAGATTTCCTGTCTTAATTCTAGCATGTTTCACTGTGAATTATGTTGTTCCTAGGGCTAGCTAAGGGTTATCAGTGGAAAAAAGAAATGTTAATCATATTGCTGTAACTTTTAAACATCGCAAACATAAAACATACAACCTAGGATGTTTTAAAAGCAAAAGAGGCTTTTATAAAGTCATATAGCTGTAGAGATCACCCATTCCTGGAAAACTTCATTATCTTAAAGATGAAATGGAGTGAAGATCAGTTTGAGAGAAAAAACTTTAAAATTTATGGGGAAAATAGAAGCTAAAATGTGTTTGCAGCCTTTAAAGTGAGACCTTTAATTTGGGATAGCTGTCAAGACAAATTCTTTTCCTCCCCCTGTGGCTTTGTAGCTTTTCAAACTAGAAATACTCCTTCCTGACAGTGCTATTACACCTGCTCTGCTCAGTGAAAAATCCAATGGCTGTTCCTGATGGTCAGGAAGCTGCCCTGTGGAATACTCAGGTGTAATCCCAGTTGATGGGGAAAGAGTGAAAGACTGATTTATTCACAGTAACTTCTTACAATCACTTCCATGACTTGCTACAGATATTCATAGGTCACCAAATGCACAAACAAGGTGAACACAAAGCACTTTTAGTTTCAAGTCCATTCATTTCAGAGATCACAACATTTATCCCATTAATTAGCAGAGAATGTTGTAGCAAACACAGTACTGCTGGTGAGAGCTGTATAGACTTGCAGTATGTAGTAAGCAGCAGCAAACATACATTTTAGTGTTGCATCTACTCCTTCTCCAAAAAGGGAAAATTTTTGTATCAGAATGAGTAGCAATTCAAATGGCAAGTCAAATTAATAATTAATCACTAGTTTTTATAAAATCCAAGCAGGACAGGAATTATATCCATCGCTGTGGACATAAATACTTACATAATTACTCAGGATGGTAAAACTCTGATTTGTCTTTTACAGTGGTTCTTGTTACAAAGCTTGAATGAGAAGTGAAGTACAGATGGAGAATTTTTTTTAAATTTCACGAGAATAGGTGGCTCATTCTAAAAAGCCCACATTTTCTGAAACTGCTTTTGTATTGAAAATGTTGCCCTAACTTCCTCCACTGCCCCTGCAACACTGATCAAACTGCTTAACACCACAGTCTAGATATAGTCAGTGCTTTTTATTACTGAAATTTAATGTTCTTGATTCCCAATGTGAATAATACAGATTTGAGCTGACCTTCTTTTTGTCAGGACAGAGTGCTTTAGGGCGATCGCTGTTTTCCAGGATGCATTTCCATTCCTGTGTTTTCCTCAGAAAAAAAAAAACATTTCAGTGCTTTTCTTAAGATTAACCATACATTACGAAGCAGAATTACGTTGTGGAGGTATTTATACACAAAAGGGTAGATTGGCTGATTTATCAGGAACATTTGATGAATATATTCCACCGTGCCTCATAACCTGACAGTGGGTTTGGCGCTGAAGTCCTTCCCAGGAAGGGAGAGGCGGAGAGGAGTTGGAGACTTTTGTTTCTTCTTAGGTATGCCTGTGGCCCCAAATGGAAACCAATCAAGGAGCGATTTATGTTCATTAAGTGCTTGTCAAAACTGAAAAATTTTCTAATCAACAGCAATCTAGCTGAGGCCCCTCAATGGCTGGGAGTGTCGCCTCCGCAGTAGCGGCTATTTGCCTGTTACAACTCTAGGCTAGAAATCCGCTGATGATTACATTAGGCTAAGCTGCGAAGTAAATGAACCATGTCTTATTTAGGTGCAACTATGCTTCAGTGTAGTCCTGCCCCGCAGGGCACTTTATAGCGTTTTATGGCTTTAAAATTAGTGTAGCTTCCCATTTGCTGCAGGGTGCTGCAAGTTATGCCTTTGAACTCAATAAGCAAAGGGAAGAGGGGGCCTTTTGGGTTTTTTTTCCTCCTTCTCCCCCCCCCTCCCCCTTTTCTTCTCTTTACAGTTTAGCAATTTTGTTTTGCATCTTTTCCAGACGGCATTTTGCAATAAAAATGTCTGACTGCTGCAGAGAGGCACAAAAGTCAAGGCTCCATCTATTTACTGGTCTGCCAGGAGTTTGGGGGTTTTGATCTGGTTTGGAGGGGAGGAGAGTGGGTTTTGTTTTTTGGAAGCAGTCGTTGCCGAGGGTGAACAATAGGTTTTGTGGGTGTGATAGGGCAGCTCACAGAATTGGAATTGTGTTTCAAAAATACGCCACCAATAGCCTGTTGTCCAAGGTGCAACTGTAAACTTTCTTTTCCATAATAGTTTTTATTTCACTTCAGATGGGGAAACTAGCTCAGCCTCAGTAAGCTATGCCTTAGGAGCGTTTTGTCTGATTGCACAGTGGGGAAAAAAGTAGCACAAAATGTAAGTGGGTTTTTTTTTCAGAAGCCCAGTGCAAACAAGAGACAGATCTGGGAAGAATCATGAGCCTGAAACAGTTCCTAGGGCTGGAAAACGAGGCTTCTGAGAGATTTTACTAGCTCAAAATGAGAAAAAATGTGATATTCTTACCTGTGAACCATTACAGACATGGAAAGGCACTGCTCACAAAGTGCTATGAGGTAAAAAGCATAACTCCAATGAAGAGGTTTCTCTCTGTCCACAGTCCAGCTGTATTCCTCTTCTACAGCTTGCCTTCTGCCTTCTTGGTGAGGTTTCTTGGCCAAGAAGACTAGCTTGCAGCTTTAGCCATTTCACTGCAATCACATAAGAGAAGTAATGTCCAAAGCAGTTCAGTTGGAAAGAGCTGAGCTCCATCCTCTGCTGCTGCCAGAGCAGAACTGAACCTGACCGTGTAGGCAGGCTGCCAGAACCTGCCTGCTCAGGGCTTCAGAAACCTGGCTTCCTAAAATTGCTTTGCTCTCATTCTTAATGGGCTTGTTTTCTGTTACCTTGGAAAATACTTTTCAAATCAAGAGTAAAACACCTGTCTTAAGAACACACTGGATTTGCAGAAAAGCACGGGGCATTTATCACTCTGGGTAGCAGTTATATATAACATAATATATTATAATTCTATAACTATGCATTCATACACATTTTCTTACTTAATACACTGATCATGAAACACCATGTTTTTAAAATGTAACCTAGGTACTAGATAATGTGTGAGACAAGGATTGAAGCAGCCATCAGTATCATCTTCTGCCTTTCCCTCAGTCTCACCGATACTTCCTCCCCTGAAAAAGGGGCCAAGCAGGCAGCAACAGGATTAAGCATGGCTGTGGAAGAGCCTCCTGTCTTCTTGGGTGGGAGAAAGTAAGCAGCTTGTTGGAAACATCACCTAAGTCTAGGTTCAGCTTGTGGCCCTTGGTGGGTGTCTTCTCTGGGTTTGAGGGCAATCAGAAGCCATCATGCCATACAGCAGCAAATCTTTAACAACCACTGGAATTGAAAACAAAGCCCCCTCCCCAACTACAGTGTTTCTTTTTGGTAGGTCTGTTTAAAAAACACCATACCCATTTGTTCAATTTGCATGTCTGAAAGGCTTCTGTTCAGTTAATTGGTTAAATTAATTTCTGCTGTTGTAAGTGGAGTTGTATTAAGAGCAGAACTAAAGTAATTTTACTTTACATTATTCTGTGTCATGGCACATTGTTTCTTCTTACTCAAGGCAATTCGTTTTGTGGTGCTGTCAAATAATGGTTTGTGTCATCTTCAGTCAATGTAGCTTTTACAATTTTTGCTGATATTTTAACAGTTTATTTAGTCCCCCGGATAATGGTCAATGGCCTTGAGTAGTCAAATTAACACCTTGGCAGCACTATATTTGAGCAAACAGCTAAAGGTAACCTCAGGATGCAAAGCAATGAGAATCAATAGAGCAAGTACATTTGGGGGGATTATTGATCGATTTATGTGTTTTGGCCTTAGGTTGAAGAAGCAGCATTGTCCTGCAGCTGACTATGATTAAGTTGCCAGTTACTGGTAACTGCAGGCTATTACCTGCGTGGTATTTCACAGGCTCAGATGGAGACCTTTTGTAGTCCTTAGCCAAAGAAGCAGGGGTGTTCTCAGGGTCTGTGATGCCTGCCTGGCTTCAGGAAAATGCTCCTCTCCTCCCCATCTCACACCAGTGGCTGCTGTGAGAATTGGAGACGACGTTGATTTGATTCAGCTCTGCCTGTAATTCCTGTAGGGATCCATTTGGGACACCGGAGGCACTAATGGCTTGTGATCCCCCCGCCTTGCCTCCGAAGGCAGCTTCTCCGAAGGTGAGAGCTGTGTTAAGCTGTGCTGCTGTCAGCAAGCTGAGAGCTGTGGGTCTCCCCACCACAACTCTCAATTGCTAGCAGGTTTCTCTCATTGCACCTCATTTGCATCTGGGACATCAATTAGCATGTTTGTTGAGGCTAATTGAATGAAACTCAATCATAGCTCTTAATTGCTTGACTATGTGAAAAGAAATCACATTAATGCAGCTAATTAAGTGTATGGCAATAGATGCAACATAATTAGGAGCAAAATGTAAAAAACAAGCAGTGGTGAAGGTGCAAGCACAGGGGTGCAGGGGACTGGGGCACGGGCTTCTCCTGTTATCCACACATTTGGGGAGGGTTCCCTTTCCTTTGCTGCTTGCTTTCCTGCATCACCACCACCGCCCCCCTACCCCCCTTCCATGTTACTGAATGATGAACATGGACAAGTTGAGAAGAAAAATGCAAATGGCTTTGCAATTACTACTTTTTCAAGCTGTTGAGGGGCAGAAGATGGCACTTCTGGGGTGGCCCGCTGTTGAGTGGGCTCTAGGGACTTGTTAAGTGCTGTTTAAAAGTACTTGGCTTTGAATTACCCTCATGCCTCTATAAAGGGTTTTTTCCCCTTTTTTCTTGGATCAGCATTTTCTACAACTAACATCTAGGGGAGTTATATCTGTAACATTTGCATATCAAAATCAGGCTTGCTATCTTTTCTTTAACGCAGCTTATTCCAGATGACAGCAAGACCCTCATCTGTTCTAATCTGATCAAACCTTCCGTTGCACTTCTGAAGCCGCGACATTATTTTGTAGTTTTAACTTTTATTCACCAAGTGCAGATCTGAAGGAGTGTGCGGTTTGGGGGGGGGGATGCTCCGCTGACTGGAAACTTGATTCTCGCCTCTCCTCCTCTGGGAAATGCAGAGATAATCACTATGCATCTTGCACACAATGAAAGAGGCTTTATTATTTACATTTGATATATCCCTATAAATATTTAAGCTGACATTAATACCTGTGTGGCATCTGTTGTGTTTGGGCACTTTTCATATAATAACGGTATGGCTGCAGCACATTTATTTCCTGTTTGCCAACATTCACTTACTCTCTCTTGGATGGTTTATAGCTCAACTAAGCCTGCCTTACTCTCATTTACAAGGGCTTTAATAATACCCTGTCACCTCTCACAAATTGGCAGGGTAGCAGGGAAACTGTACACGCTATTCATCTGAAGAATTTGGAATAAACTCTTCCTTCTCAGACGTTAAGGGGAGTACACTAACTGAAACGTCTCTTTTAAAGAAGAGTACATGCTGAGGTGTAGCCACTATCTGATTAAGCCTCATTTTAGAGCTTATAAGCAAGAAATGCTCAATTGTGTTCTGCTTATTGTATTTTAATCTGTGAAGAGCTGACATTGAACAAGAAAGTTTATGCCAACTTGATTTTCCATGGATAAAACCATTCTGCTCATTTCTAACACCTAGTGAATGAATTTTTATTCATGGGTTCCCATTGTTTCTTTCAGCAGCAGAGCTCTGTCCCTTCACCCCATGAGTTGTTCAGCCCCCCTCTCCCCCTTTTTACTGTTAATAATTCTCAAACAGCTGGGGGAGGGGGTGGCAGGAGAGATGGTGTGGTGACTTAGTTTGGGGGTTTTATCATAGATTAATGTTAGTTGTGAAGAAATGAATGCTGATCCAGTAGTAGATTTTTGCTGTGTTTTGAATGGAATATATAATTTGTATTGTTAAAACTGCCAAAGGTGGGAGAATTTTTATGTGGGAGGTGGCTGTTCTCCAGGTCATGGCAGCAGTGATACAGACCTCGAGAATGCTCTTAGTCCGTTTGGGTATTTACCTGTAAAATTGATTCTCATAGTGTATAGGTCTGTATGCTGCAGGTTTGGAAAAACCTAGTTATATATTGGTAGTCTTCACCCTGTGATCTGGCTTTGTCTTGCCCTGTACACTCCAATGACTGGGAGTTAGTCCTTTGCTGGTGAGTCTTTGCTTGTGCAGATGCCCACAGCATCAGCCCAGCCTCTCTTAAGTCATTCAAGTTCTATCTGAAAAGGAATTAGATTTTTTTCCCCTAGCTGCTGCACATAGAAGATTGCTGAAGAACACCATTCCCTTTGTTTCCACCTTAACTCAAGGGTTTAAGCCCAGATCTTTTCCCCATCTTCAGTTCACATTGATCTTTTCCAGGGCACATAGACCCAGATGTATTTTTGTGCAGTGCTCTTACCCCTTTTCACTCTGTACTTTGCTATCTTGTGCTACCCACCTTGCATGTCTTCTCATAAAATGCAGTCTCCTCATTTCTTTTAGTGTCCTCATAGTTGTTCCAGTTTCAATTACTGTTTTCTAGAACATGAGTAACCACAGCCAGGAGATGAAAACTGTGCTGTCTTCTGGCTTTAACATTGACCATCTCTACTGGAAATACCTATTCTGATGTATCCTGGGATTGCAGCCCCTGTGGCTGTCTCACCTTAATGAATGTCCTCTGATAATGACACCCATGGCCATTTGCTTTTTATCTAAGGCAGTCCATGGACAATCTAGGGAATGCTTTTGAAGCTGGATAGCAGCATCTCAAGAGCTTGATTTTCCAGAAGCTATTTACAGTTTGAAGGACTTTCTCATGGGTTTCTCAGGAAGCTGTGGCTTGACTCCAGTCAGTAGACCACTGTCTTTCCACAGATTACTGGGTTTGTCTGTTTGTTACCTCGTTGTGGGCTTTCCAAACAAGAATTAGCAAAAGCTTTTTCCACTTCTGGCTTCCAACATTTAGTGGGATTACTGTAATCAAACATAATTTGCATAATATCTTCCCTTATATGATTTTGTATGTGTGTGGTGGAAGGTTCATATTCTAAGGAAACAATGCTGGACTTGCAAGAAACCTTACCAGTCAGTGCCTTTGAATAAAATTTGTGCCTGCTGACTAATTTCAACCAAATTTGAGGGAAAAAGATAAAAGCTCATAAAACATTGGCAGAGAGGAGAGAGAAGGAAGTGTGCTCGGGAAGGACTGTCAGCCTCATCTTCTCCAGCTGTTTGGGACCTGCTAGCTGGTGAACTCCTGTCTGCAGCTCAGAACTAGCCCCATTGGTAATTGCCTCTTATCCAGCTGGGAGCCAGAGGATCCATTAGAAAGCTCCAGACTTTTGGGAGTATTTGCAGTGAGAAGTGTGGGAAGGGATTGTGAAGAAAACGGAAAAATATTTGTTGGGTACTGGCAGATAATGTAGGGCAAAAGTCTGATGAAACCAGGTTTCATTACTGTTACTGCTTACTGAACTACCTGCTTGATACTAGATTCTGGATTTTTTCTTTCTTCTTACCAGGACTATATGCAGAACGTTCATGGCAAAGAAATTGACTTGCTGAGAACCACTGTGAAAGTCCCTGGGAAGAGACCACCCCGAGCTACATCAGCTTGTGCTCCCATTTCCAGTCCCAAAACAAATGGCCTCTCCAAGGACATGAGCAGTTTGCATATCTCACTGAATTCAGGTAAGAGAATACCATGCTAAGGAAAAAAGGGAAAGACTGTACTTCCAGTGTCTGTAGACATGTGCCACCAGGATGGTGATGGTATCTGTTAATAATTTACAAATCCCAGTAACCACTGATGTGTAACTTTTTTAGCCTTGACTGCTGATCTCCTCCATGAGATTTGAAGCTTTAGTAACCTTCCATGTCCATCTTTTTCTTGTATTTGTTACCTTGTACTTCCTAAAACCCTTCCTAATTTCACAGAGATTAACATATGTGGAGAATTGATGCTGCCTTCTGACTGGACTATTAGGGTCAGTACTTTGGAAAGCAGAAGGTGTATCATTTGAAAGGGCTTTTTGACTTCTGGTAGGGTCCATAGCACTTCTTTGCACCTTTAGAAGGATGATTAATTTTAGACTTCCCAACAGCAAGATTCTTCTGTGGAAAGCTGTTCTAGTTTATTTATATAAGTAGTTTATAGCTTCTTGTGAGCTCTAAACAAAATTTATTGTTCGCTGGAGTACTTATCCATACAGAGAAGTGGATTTTAAAAATAGTATTAAGGAAAGTCATTCAAGACAAAGTATCTTGTAAAACACACAGCTTATACAAAACCTATATTGGTATAGTGTTGGTGTGGAAGTCTTGCCAGCATATCCATGAAGTGCTAAGTGCCTTTTGCTTTTCTGATTAACATTTCTCCAGTATGTCCTGACAAAACATCCAAACACATGTTTTTCTTAGCTAATACCTCAGGTAGGATGAGGAGACACAGAAAGGAGCTCCATCACCCTGCTGTTCAAGAGTCTTCTCTTGGATAGTAATGGTTGTCTTAGGCTTCAAGTCAAGATGTAATTTCATGCATTTTTGCAATGTGCATTCCCTTGTATTAGAGGAAGAGGGAGAAGAATTTTCTTTCCAACTGCAGATGCTGCTCATTGAGATGAATGTTTAAAGAAGGAGAAGGAAAAAAAAAAAAAAAAGTGGCTTCACAGCAGTGCCACTAAGCAGACATCCCTGGAGATCTTGGGTGACATGTTGTCTCAGTTTGGCCTGGGACATGAAATGTCTGAAGCCATGATTGCATCAGACTCTTTTTCAAGTTATTAACCTACCCCTCAAGAGGCACAGAGCTGGCGTTGTCACTGGAAGAGTTCACAGGAGAATATTATTCATGGCTGGTTTGTTTTTCCCATTTTGCTATTTAATTTAGATGACTGGGTGTGGGGAGAGCTTTTATTTTTCAACGTATTCCATAATTTAGGGAAGAAAAGTGCTGGGCTGAGTCACAAAGCCAGCAGTTAAGATGTTTAAATAAGAATTTTGTACTTTTAAGACATTTGAACACAGGAAAAAATTACTTGATTGCTCCAGTATAGTATGCTTCTGAAAACATAGTCATAGATAATACTAATATAAGGTTTATAGCATGGAACTATGTTTAGGTCAGAGGGAGACAGCTTATAAAAGACTTAAATGAATATTGCACATTTAATTTTTTTCAGGACTTACTGCACATGTAATGCTGTCTTTACATAAAACTGTGCAGTGTCCAGCACTCTCTGGCAGTGGTGGTAGCCACTTATCCTGGCTAACCTGAGGTTTTATTGCACAAGTTTGTGTAAAAGGGACAAATTAATTATGATAGGAAGTGCAAACACTGAAAAACAGCTCTGCTTATAGGTGGTGTTTTTCTAATAACATGGTGGGAATAGGACAGAGCTTCTGTCCTCTCCTGGCATCTTTATCATGTTCCTTTGAAATACCAAAAGACTTTTCTGTTGTTGATACCTGGTTACCACAGTTCAGGAGATCTACTGTGATCTACTGTTAAGCCTTAAAATAATGAATACCCTCTTAATGTATAAAGGAGTTGTGTCCAAGGGAAGCTGAACCTGATTTCTCTGTCATTACCCACCTGAAGACCCTAATTTCCCCTCACATGCAGCTGGGATGCTGCACTCATCCTTTCATTTTAAGCAAGTTCTTGACCTGCTTATCTTTGCAAGGTGTTCTTCCAATAGATAAAGCAAGGACTGATGTCTTAGTTGTATTATCCCTGTAGTTGGCTGGAAACAACAGTTTTGAAGCACCTCTATAAGTTGCTGATGGGAGCAGGTGAAACCAGACTGGACTGACAGGCTTTATGCCCTACGTGGCAGCCAGCAAGCCTATTCCTACCTCACTACCTGCTGTCTCCTGCCTACTTTGTGTGTCAGAGGATATAGAAGGGGAATGTGTCTGAGGTTTTGGGGTGAGAGAAGGGTCAATGAAGATGCAGTCGTCTCTGTAAAGTTTTATTTCATTAGTTCAGCTACATACACAGCTAGCAATTTCAGAACCACTGTGGTATTTTCCCTCACAGCCACTGCTTCTGAAATGCAGGTTACTACGTTCAGTGCATTATCATATCACTTCTTTGGATTGGTTTGTTTTTCCAGATTTTGTTTCTTCTGAAGAAGCTGCTTTCACTGAAGCTTTTTCACTAAAAGGTCACATCTGAGGTCTGTCTGGTTATTGCATTACTGGACAGAATGACCAACAGCAGCACAGAGGAGCCCTTGCAGAAAGCTGATTGATCCAAGCAGTGGTTACTCATACAAAGCAAAAACTTACTAATCAGTAAAGTATTACTTTAAAAAAAATAAAAGAAAGAAAAATGGAAGAATAAATAGGACAGACTACCTGGAAGAATAACAGTCAGCAGCTCAGCTGTTTATCAGCTGTATGTCACTTTCAGTACTCTTGAGTGCAGGCAAGGCTGAAGAGCTGCATCACAGAGGGTGATTTGAAAATACTAGGGAAGTATGGAAGTATGAGTTTTCTAAAAGACACTGTCACAAGCTTCTCCTGGCTTGTTAGTCTGAATTTTTGCATGGTCAGGTATATTGACAGTGGTGTTCATGCAGATGGTCACAGCTCCTGTTGGGTGGGAGATCTGTAGGTACTCAGCACTCAGCTTCTGGAGCAGTGCCTTCTGCTACTTGTGCAGCTGCCTGCCATGCAACTAGAAACATTTGCAAATTATCCCTTTCAGACTGTGGTGCTGTCTCAGAGCTTTTTCTCAGCTGTTAACGCTGGCAGGATGTTGTTGTCTACAGTGTTGCTTTAAAATCAATCACAGGCCTGAAATCATCTTTTTTCATTGGGAGGTTTCTGTATATAGATAGGCTGTACAAAGGAAATTCGGACCAAACATAGAATTAGCACTTGCTATTTTTATTCTTATATGTACAAATACACTTTATTCTCATGGCTTCTCATGTTACCTCTGTCCCAAAACAGTGATCTTGCCTGTTCTTCTGTGGGTTTTGCCAGTGCAGACTTGGTACCTGGAATAATACTCTCCATGCTTAGAAGTCAGGAAAGTATTTCATTTCATTTTTTAATGTGGTCAGGAACAGACTAATTTTCCTTCTGCTGTTATGTAATTTTGTACAGTTTAGTGAAAAAGCTAAGATATTAATACCACTGCTTAATTAAAATGTCAAGTTTAAGATTGCCCCTGGAAGCAGAATTAATCGTCTTTGCTTATACATGGTGGCAGCATGGGCCTGCTGAAGGCATTTCTCTGTTGAGATTACTTATTTTCCAGTAACTTGTGTTCCTAGAAATGGCTGAACATATTTTCATTCAAACACCTGAAGAAAAAATTCAGTGCATTTTTCTTGTCAAATCATGCTATGCATTTGAAGTCATCAGTGATCTATTATAGATCAGGGACACCTTTCACTAGACCAAGTTTCCCAAGGCCCCATCCAGCCTGGCCTTCAGCACTGCCAGGACAGCTTAAACAGTGCTCAGAAGATGCCACTTAAATACAGATTTCAGTGCCAACTTTACCAGTAAATATATGTATTTGATGTCTGATTGTCTATAGCTGACATGCTTTAAATTCACTCCTTCACAAGTGCTCAGCAAATTCTTTTCTCTGCCTATTTTATTTTGGATAGATGCCAGCCCATCAGCTGGTCTGATAGGGAGGTGAAAGCAAAGCCTCTTGCCTGATGAGTGGTGGGTTATAAAATCCATGCTTTGAGGATGCAGTCCCAGGGATTGGTACCTATCAGTGGCAGTGTCAGGAGTGGCAATTGGGCAGACTTTGGGACAGCTTGGGTCAGGGAACAGGAGCAGTTCCTCCCTTTGGGGTTAGCTTTATCTCCCAGGTCCACTTTAATTTCTAAAAAATTGAACATTGGAGCCTTATGTCTCTGTGAGGCAGTTCTTGCTGCTAGATGTAGAATGCATGGGACATGGCACTTCATCCATGTAGACAAAGGCAGAGCAACAGATGTCATCTAACTGGACCTGTGCAAAGCATTCAACACTGTCCTACATGACATTCTGATCTCTAAACTGGAATGATACGGATTTGATGGGTGAACCATTCATTGGATAAGAAACTGGCTGGCTGGTCATACCCAGAGAGTTGTGATCAATGGCTCAGTGTCCAAATGGAGAGGTGTGACAAGGGGTGTTCCTCAGGGGTTGGTACTTGGAGCAGTGCAGTTTGATATCTTTGTGGCACTCTTAGCAAGTTTGCTGATGACACCAAACCGTGTGGTAAAGTCAACACACCAGAGGGAAGAGCTGCCATCCTGAAGGACCTTAACAGGCTGGAGAAGTGGGCTCATGTGAACTGCATGAAAATCAGCAAGGCCAACAGCAAGGTTCTGCACCTGGGTTGAAGCAATCCTATTGAATAAATACAGGATGGGAGGAGAAAGGATTGTGTACAGCTCTGAGGAAAAGGACTTAGTGGTGGTGGACCAGAAGCTTAACATGAGCCATCAGTGTGCTCTTGCAGCCCAGAAAGCCAACTGTGTCCTGGGCTGCATCAAAAGAAGCACAGACAGCTGGTGAAGGGAGGGGATTCTCCCCCTCTACTCTGATCTTCTGAGATCCCACCTGGGGGACTGTGTCCAGTTCTGGAGTCCCCAGCATAAGAAGGACATGGAGCTCCTGGAACATGTCCAGAGGAGAGCCACTAAACTGATCAGAGGGCTGGAGCACCTCCCCTGTGAAGCCAGGCTGAGAAAATTGGGGTTGCTCAGCCTGGAGAAGAGGAGGCTCTGATGTGACCTTACAGCAACCTTCCAGTATCTGAAGGGGTCTACAAGAAAGCTGGGTTAGGGATTTTTACATGGGTGTGTAGTGAGAGGACAAGGGAAAATGGTTTAAAACCTGAAGAGGGGACATTTAGGTTAGACATCAGGAGAAAATTCTTTCCTGTGAGGGTGGTGAGACACTGGCCCAGGTTGCCCAAGGAAGCTGTGGCTGCCCCCTCCCTGGACATATTCAGTGCCAGGCTGGATGGGGCTTTGCACAACCTGGTCTGGTGGGAGGTGTCCCTGCCCATGCAGGGGCAGTTGGAACTGGATGATCTTTCAGGTCCCTTCCAACCCAAATCATTCTATGATTCTGTGATTCTATTTGTTCCAGAGCATATGTGAGTATGGGTTTCAATTACTCCCAAGTTGAGCTGGAGTTGAGCTGGTGACCTGAAGGTGAACTTACTCCTGAAATCTCTCCCAGGAGTCATTTATTTCTTCTCCTATACAAACAACCCGAAGCCTGAGCAGCAGCAAGAACCACTGATGTAGAAAGTTCACATCTAAAAATAGCTTATGTTGTAGAGATAAATTGTTTCTTGATTAACACTTCATTTAAATAATTTGGTGCTATTAAATTTACTTATGATAGTGACTGTATGTGAAGTATCCTAAAATGTGTGAGCTATGTAGCCATCGTTAAGTATGCTAAAGGTTGTTATTCACTAACTGCATGTGACATTTCAGACATGTTACAAGAACAGCATCTTCACGTTTTTTATAAATGTGAGTTTTCTCTCCGTTACCAATTGTGATCATCTAACAAATCAATGCTGTGGTTATTAAGTAATCTTATTTTACACTGAAGTGCTTGGAACCAGGATGACTTGGTTCAGACTGCCTTCCTGTTTGCTTTTTTTTTTTAAGAAGGTAAAATTGATGTTTCAAATAGGCCAGTACACCTTCAAAATAAGATTTCTGACACTGTATCTTTAGATCCTCATACCTGTCAAATAATTTTGTTCTTTAAACACTGCATTCTCTTTCCTTTTGAGTCTAACATATCTACAGTCCTACCTGTCACATTAGATATCCATTTCCCACAATATCTGAATAAATAGCTGCTGAGTCTGGAGAGAGCCAAGCCCTCTGAAGTGTGTTGTGTCATATGCAGGAAGGGAAGCATAGTGTAAAACTGTATATTTAAGCCTCAATACAAAATGTAGTAAATTGATAGGTATTTTTGTAGATCATATAATAATCTTTTTTTTAATTGGAGGTTACTGTGAGGAGTCAGCTGTTATGATCAGGCTGGCAATGAGTAAAAATGTCTATCTAGCCAAGAGCTTCCTAGTGTAGGCAGTTGCTCCAATTCTTGAATCTGCTCTGAAGTCCTCACTCAGAGGTGACTGAGGTTCCATACTGGAGCAGTGTCTGTCTTAAAAGTGCCAGATTTCATCTGGTGGAGTTTCAGGCCACAGGTTGGTAGTTACTTTCTACTGATTTTGTAGTCAAATGTGGTACGTGAGATGACTTAACGTGGAATGTTTTCCACGCTTCAGCGTGAGTTTTAAGGTTTTGCCACAGATCACAAATGTAAGTTTGTCACTTACTTTTGTCGTTTATCACCCAAGTCAATTTTCCATTTGGTTGGGTTTGCTGTTAGTTCGATGATATACAGCTGTAGTGAATGAAAGGAGAACTTGTCAGTTTGCTTGTTTCAAAGGAAAAGCAGCCCTATTTTAAGCGAATCAGAGATTTCTCTTTCATCCCTTTAGAGGGGGATCCCTCAAGGTCGTCATCTCCAGTTCCTTTGGAGTAGAATTTACCCTTTCCAGAACTAGAGAGAAAGAACCTTTCACTGTTAGTACCCTGCATTCCTTAATATTAGCAGGAGAAGGAGCAGGACAAATACTAGCGTTAATGGAATAAATACTTGATAAAACCCCTGCATTTGTTAAATATTGAAAAAACGAGTTTGCTCAGATTTTCTCTTTAGGGAAATACGGAAATAATGAAATGTCTTATGATTTTTTCTAACAGTGGGCAAATGGTGCCAATCTCTAATAACAATTAGGTAGATAAACAGTAGAATTGTGTCAGGAATCTTCAGGTGGATAACTGTAGATGCCAAACAAGATGCAGTCATTGCTTCTCAACCCATGCCCCTTTCACTCTGGTTGATTTTCATGCCTCCATTGTTCCATATCCTGAATAAAATCACAGATCTGTCTTGTCCACCCAATGCAATCTCACTGAGTTTTGATGGTTACTCATTGTAATACTAACTGGTTGGATGTTAAGACCTTTGCAGAATTGTTCATTCTTTTTCCCCCAGCGATTCTAAAATATTAAAGTCATCAGGAGGATTGAAGCTGATTTACCAAAAGGGAAAAAAAAAATCACAAATGTGTTTTGAGTATTGAGCTGCCGTTGACATCTAAAGTCCCAACCATGCTGTTTTTCTCCACACTCCAGCAATCAGGACATCCAGCAAACCCATAAAAAACCAAACTAATAGCATGAATATTCAGTGACCTAGAATACTAATTATTGTCATGAATATTAATGTGATCGGACTTGCTTTTTCCTCTTCTCTTTCTCTCTGGCTCTTTTTTTTTTTTTTTTTTCCACTCAGCCGGCTCTAAAGATGGACCATAATGAGAGCATTTAAGAGAGAGAGCGCTCTCCGCCGTGACAGGGACCGGGGTAATAAGGAGAGCTTGATTAACGTGGTGCACTTGGGGGAGAGATGAGAAGATTCACGTGGGCCTGTTGTGGGGGAGGCAATGAGGCACCGGCGGCTGTGTTGCTGCTCCCTCAGATTAATGAGGCCTAAGAGTGCATTAGGAACAGTGACAAAGGTTTGATCTAATGGGCTCAGTCATTTTTCCTTTGAGTGACAGACGCACAGAAGTAATTGGCTGTGCAGAATGGCAGCTCATTGGCAGTACTTAAGGATACATTATCCCCGTTGTGTGGCCCACAGAGGCTGTTTATCAAAACTGCTCACACTGCAGACATGCATTCACTTAGCTGCTGTTACAGTGGCAATAGCTATATAAAAAAAAAAAAAAAAGTCATCTCACATTCATATCTATTGTCTCTTTTCCGAACGTAAAGTTTCTTTGTTCCATTTTCTTAAGATTCTGAAGGATATTTGAACGCCAACAGTCATCCCTCCCCATCTGAAAGAGGCTCTGGTTCCAGCTCAAAGGGTCTGGGGAGGTTTGTATGTTCCTGGAAAGCTCCCAAAGTTAGTTTGGCTAATCTTACCAGCTTTTAATGTAGATCCAGCATGCAGGTAAGACCTCCCCCTCCCACTCCCTCTCCAGTTCCATTATTAATAACTTTCACAGACAGTCAAAGGGATTAGGAAGCATTTTACATCTTTTGCCTCAGGCCCCTTTACATGCAAGCAGCACAGTACCTCAGATTTATTGGATTTTGTTCTTGCATTTTTTGCAAAGTTCAATTCTTTACAGGATTTGCAGCCAAATAAGAGCAATACAAAGTAGAGCATACACTGGTATAAAATGGTCACTTCTGGGTCTTAGAGATGCAGTCCTTAAAAAGCAGGTAACCAAAACATGCCTCATTTGTTACTGTTATTTGTTAAAATTACTGAAAAACTTGTAATATGAGTACTGGGAAAGGAAAGCATACTTTGAAGCCAGCAGAATAAATGGCTTGAGATCCCAAGCAGAAGTCCTTAGTGAAGATCATGGGTTAACTTTCTTTTAGAAGAGATGTCTCCTCTGATGACTTAATTTTCCTCCACACTTGCTGTGTTGGTTTGGCATGCTCTGAGAATAATAGCTTTTCTCGTTAGACTCCCAGCACCATGTCCTTCACTGCCAGGATGTTTCTTGGCATTGCCTTATTTGTTCATTAGTATTGACCCTGCTCAGTTTGTACACTTCTAGTCAAGCCCCATTCACAGAGGCTGCCCTGCCAGGCTGTGAGATGGAAGGTCTTCCTCTATTAATAGCTGCTTGTCTGCAGGAAACTTGTCCAGATAATAAATGTTGCTGAAAAAATCAAACAATTAAGTTAAACCCAAAAGCAAGTTACAGTATTGAAAATGATTGCCAGTGTAGTGAGAGAGAGTTTCAGTAATGGAACCAGTGTGCTTTAGGAAGATACTGCCATCTCACTTCTTCTCTTTCCATGTCCTAGTAACCTCCAGTTACATTCAGTCCCTCGTGTGCTGTTTGCACACTCTTGTGAGATGGGAACAGAATCCATACAGCTCTACTTCAGTAGATTTTCCCCCATTAATAAACCCACTCAGCATCCTGGTTATGGAAGTTGGAGCTCTCCAGGCCTGGTCCCACTGATCAGGTCTCCCTAGTGAGCTGACCCCCCTGGTCAGCTCTCCAGCTGATCTTCCTGAGGGCATGGCCAGACAGTGCTCTGACACCTGGGCAATTCCTTCCTTGCTCATGCTGACATTCAATGAGAAATTCAAGGTGCTGTAGGGATAATAAGTAGCCTTTTACACAGATTTCAGTGCTGCACGTGAACTGTCTCTGGAGTTCAAAGAAAATAGCATATATCTGAAAATGAGAGATGCTGTGATGTGAGGCAGCAAAGTAATGGAATCCAGGAGAGCCATCCCCAGACTTACCTCAGGTGAGCAAGGGTTGTCCCAGCCTTAATACTTCTAGGTAAAGCAGAAGGCAGGAAGTGACACTTAGGGAAGTTTTGTCCACTGGAAAGGTTTATGCACAATTCTAGCAATTGTTCAGAGATGCTGTGGATGCCCCATCCCTGGAAGTGTTGGAGCCAGGTTGGACTGGGGCTTGGATCAACCTGGTGTAGAGGAGGGTGTCCCTGGCCATGCCCGGGGGGTTGGAACTGGGTGGTCTTTGAGGTCCCTTCCAACCTAAATTATGCTATGAATTAATTCATTAATGTAATGCAGATCTGAAAAATGGGGAAGGGAGTGTGTTTTATCTTTTTCAGCTAGCAAAGTGGCCTCTCTCACTTCCCTTTTGCACCCAAATGCCTGAAGAAATTTCAGAGAGCTGCGTTGGGTGTGGGTTTTGAATGGATGACCAATAGCCAATCTAATCTACTTGACAGTGCCTTTTAATGAATTAGAGGGCATCTCAAGAATAGGCACCATTCCTGCAACACAAATTGACCCAACATGATTTGAAACAATTAACCCTCTGATATCAAGAGTCGGGGTTTCCTGACCTACAGCTCTAATGTATTTTTCATTAGTTCTAACAGCTGGTGAGCACAGCCCTCTGGCCTTAAGAGGTTTGTTTCTTATTTTGGAAGAGAAACTCGTCATGAAGATGAAGACTGTAGCACAAATAAAACTTGGCCATGGTGAAAGCATAGCAGTAGGCTGTAGTAAGTCTAATTCATTCTTTCTGTGCTGCTGTGCAGCCATTCTTTGCAGGTGTACTATGCTGCTTCTTCATGAAAAAATACAATTCTGCTTCACAACTCCTGAAATGTCTGGTCATCTCATAAATTCAGGAGTATGCTAGTTGCACTCCAGAATGTAATTTATTGTAACCAAGTGATTTGTTTGAGAAAAACCACAGATGTGTCTGCAGCAGGAAATGGAGACCACCTCCACATTTCCAAGTCACTTGCATTTCAACTTTTTAGGGCATAGTTGTGAATTATATTAATTCTGCATTTGTAATTACTGGGTGGCATAGTTGATGAAGGCTTAGTTTAAAATGATGCATCTGTTAAAATAACCAGTGCTGCCCAGTGATTAATCACTATATTGCTTTTTTAAGTTAAAAGGCAGCAAAAGGGGAATTGCTGAAATGCTGTCCACCCCATTCTTCCTGTTGCAAGAACAACGTGATGAAAGCCCTGAATGTTTTCCTTTTCTCATAGGACAGGTTACTACATACATCTAAGATACCATATATATTAAACTTAGACAATGATTCATTTAAGGTTTTTTTAATACTTTCTCTTTTGGGGTTTACTAACTAGACGTGCACTTAGCACCTTCAGTGATTCTGTTATTATAAATCTTTGTTATTTTCATAGTGTTTCAGTACAATAAGTATTGTAATCTGACTTTGCATTTGTGATCTGCTTTGGAAATCTGAACCAACTGTGTATGAAGAGCCAAAGCAAGTCCCTCTATGCCCAGGAAATGAAAACACATCCTGCCCCCAGTGTCTGTCTTTCTGTCAGCCTCTTTGAGCATACGTATGTACACATGGGCATGCACTCCTCTGCTAATTCCTTTTATGTCAGGTCTCTTGTCTTTATCTTTGCTGTCTGTGGCTATTTCCACTGAATAGAAGGGTACATAAATTGGATTCTGGGTGAGCACACTCACTTCTCCTACAGGCTTTTCTGATGAGCATTGACTAAACCTCGAAGAAATTACCTCGAATCTTCATTTGGATCATTTTTGTAGAACTTAATTGTTTGAACATTTTGTAAGTGCGATCATAACGGGGTATTTTATATCAGAAAAGATTAATAAAGCTGTCTAAAGCTAGAGAGAGGAACTCTTCCTTTGATGCTTCTTTGGTAGATGAAAACATTTTTGTTCAATAGGAGACCAGCATCTTTTTTTTTGCTCATTTGAGACCAGTTCTGGCAACATACTGATATTCATTCAAATATAAATGCCATATTCACTTTGAAATGCAAATTATTTAAAGAAAAATAGCATATGGTAGAGGTAAGTACCTTTTCAAATCATCTCCCACACTTTAGGCATGTGAGTGCAGCTAAAATTATTCTTTGGAAGGAATCTGGAGCCTTTGACACATTGAAGCTTGAACTAATCAAGGCTTCCCAGTAAGCATATACACATATCCATATCAAGGAAACAGTGCTGAGAATACATGGATTAGCATAGTAATTTAACTGCCCCCTGCTAATCAACTTAAGCAACCAGATGATGCATATCTGATGTGTTTGAAGAGACACTCTTTCACAACTCCAGAATGGGCCAGTTAGCTGCCCATGGATTTCATGTTAATGTTGAGAATCCGTATCTGGCAATGTATAGGAAGGTATACATATGTCTGTATATACGTGTGCAGCTGGGGAGACAAATGATGCAGAATGCATCAAGGCTTTGCTTGAAGAGCTTGACCTGAAACACAGGGTGCGCTTTGCAATGTGTATTGCTGGCCTCATCTTTTTAACTGTCTCTTGCTTTTCTGCTAAAAGACTGAGGTGATTTCTGCTGTTGAGGCTTTGTCCGTGGGCAAAAATAAAGAACAATAAAATATAGACCAGGGGAGGTCTGGATTGGGATTTGCCTATTATAAAATAGAAAAAAAAAAATGGCAGTGTTTTGTGGAAGCCTTGTGCAGCATAGAAAGTGTTCAAGAGAAGCAGTTGACTTCCAGTAGTCCTTGTTTTGGTGTCAGAGCATTAGCCCTACGGGGCTGGGACACATGCCCCACACGTGGCTGTGATAAGGCTGAGAGGTGGAAAAACTAGCAATAAGATGGGGAATTAATTATTTTTAAATAAGGTTGCAAGTAACAAAAAGAGGTCATAAGGTGTTTTGTTGCTTAGATGTTCTGAAGTGCAAACTGTTGAAAATATTTTGAGTCAAATGGGAATAGAGAGCAGCTGCTGAGCTCAGAAGGTTGTCTTCTTTTGCTCTGGGATGGAAAAACAAAAAAGGACAAGTCCATTTCATCATTCAGGGGTCCCTGATATTGTTAGTTGAAGTGGACCTCTAGAGATCATCTGTACTACCTCCTGCTTAAGAATCAGGACTGTCACCCGTGTTGAGTGAGCTCAGCTGGTTTTTTGCATAGCTGAGCATTGGAAACTTGAGAGGATGGAGATCCCTCAGCTTCTTTTGCTAGCCTGTTCCACTGCTGCATCTGGACTTTCCAAGCTCTAGCCTCACTGCTGGTTTATATCATCTTCAACTCAGAAGCTTTTGGCTCCCTCATCTTTCTAAGAGTCCTCCTGGAAGCTGTAGGCAGCTATTGGATCAGCCACTGTCCTTCTGTTCACCAGAATAAACCAACCCAGCCCCCTCAGCACTCCTGAGCCACATGTATCAGACCTTTGACTGTCTTGGCAATTCTTTGTTGGCTCTTTTCCTCTTTCTCAACAATCCTCTTTAAGTGAGGGACCCAGAACTGAGTACAATGTTTCATCATGGTGTGCCCAGCCTGTGCTTTGTGTTAAGTACAGTGGTAATGCACATTATGGTATCCATTGCTGACTCTGAGTCCTTCACAGCACTGCTGCTACTCAACAACTGCTCTGCAGCTTCTGATCCTGCACCTGCCTGTTCTGCCTCAGGAACAGGAGTTAGGACTTTTTTTTAAAACACATGTTTTTATTTTGACCTAAATCTCAAATTTTTTAGAGTCCCTTTGGTCTTAAACTCTTTTAGATCAGCCATTCCCTTTAATTTGGTATATCATTGGAGCAGTTTATTAATGTTTATAATTATACTGGATTGTGAAAACCAGATAGAAAACCCTGCTGATTATTTCAAAGTGAGCATCAGCAGTGTCACAAAAGTTCATTTGGAAGGAGGAATTTCTTATAAGAGATGTCAAAACATGTACTGTCAGCTGGTATTTCCGTTTTTTATTTTGACTTTAAGGGACTGAGCTATTGTTTGATCCTCTGCTTTGTGCTTTCGTGTCCATAGGCATGATTTCTTAGCTAAACATTTTCTTGGAAATTGTCTTTAGAATGTGCTAAAACATCAGCATTAGCAAATTGCTCCCAGTTGGTGTGGTTCAAATCATGTCCTGAAGAGGACCAGTTATTACAGGCATAATTTTTTCATCAGTCTGGCTCTCCTTGTAAATCATAGAATGGTTCTGGTTGGAAGGGACCTTAAAGATTGACAACAGGCCAGTGTCTCACCACACTCACACTAAAAAATTTCTTCTTAATGTCTAACCTAACTCTCCCCTCTTCCAGCTTATAACCATTACCCTTTGTCCTGTCACTCTATGCCCTTGTAAAAAGTGCCTCTACAGCTTTCCTGCAGACCCTTCAGGTACCAGAAAACTGCTGGAAGGTCTCCTCAGAGCCTTCCCTTCTCCAGGCTGAATATCCCCCAACTCTTTCAGCCTGTCTTCACAGCAGAGCTGCTCCAGCCCTCTGATCATCTTTGTGGCCTCCTCTGGACTCACTCCAAGAGCTCAATATCCTTCCTGTGCTGGGGGCTACAGAACTGGACCCACTACTCCAGGTGGGGTCTCACAGGAGCAGAGCAGAAGGGAAGAATCTCCTTCCTTGACCTGCTGGTCGTGCTTCCTTCAATGCTGCCCAGGCTACAGTTGACTTTCTGGGTATATAAAGGGTAAAGCAATAAAAATTACAAATATAAATATACATACAACCCAATAGATAGCTGGTGGCGAGCCAGCAGGAAGTGAGAAGAAAACAGAGAGGGAGGAGCTGATGACTTTCTGATCTTTTATAGGGTATGGCAGGAAATGGGAGGGAATAGATCCCTCCCTTTGTGTTCTGTCCCTCTGAGAGTCTGACAGCCCTCCTTCTTTAGTTCTCCTGTTCAAATATGACACTGAGGAACACCAGTCCAGTCATCACTGGTCTCCACTTGGACATCAAGCCATTGACCACTGCTCTTTGGCTGTGAATTATGGAATTCTTTTGGACAAAAAGGTGGCCCAAGGAAGATGATTAGAAAGAGGAATTTTGTGCCAGTAGCTGAATAGTTTTGTCCCACTGCCTTGGGAGGTCCCAACATCCACCTTAGGAGGTGCCAAAATCTGCCCTAGACTTTGCATAATTGAGCAAATTAATTTTTCTGTATGTGTTTCATGTCCACAAAATAGAGATTGCCAAATAGTAGTTCTTGAGAGTGAGTATGAGCATCCAAGGCTCAGGTAGACAGTGTTGGATCTCAGTTAAGGACTAAAGATGAGATTTAGTTTGGCAAAGGAGAGGAGAGAAAGGGACAATTATGCCAACTCTAATAAACACAAAGTAGTTCACTGAGCTCTGCTGTCTTCCCAAAGGCTGCTCTGGGAAAAGACATAATGATAGAACTGGGAGTCAGGAGATCTGGTTTTTATTTTCAAGTCTGCCACAATCTTCCTTTGTGGCCCTGGGTCATTTAACCTCTGAAAAATGGGGGAAATGATAGCAGATAATTAACAACCTCACAGGAGCACTGAAAAATAATTCATTAATTTTTCTGAACTCATCAGTAGAAGGTGCAATGGAAATGCAAAATGTTAAAGTATTTTATAAAATTGTGTCTGTTTCTTTCCCCTTACATGTGTTATAAAGAGTATTCTTAAATCCATAGAAGACCTGTGGGGTACCTCTTGAGGGCCTGCCACAAGTCAAATAAAACTAACATTATAAACTATTTGTATCTTTATGATATGCAAGTCCTGTGCCAGGAAAAGAGTAAAATGTACTCAGAAACTGAAACTGTAGTGTAGCCTTTGGCCCACATCAAATTGTGAGAAAGACAACCAAAAAAACTGATCTTCTATAAGGATCTTAATTATTTTGATTCTGAAATTTACTCAGCCCGACCACACTTTACCCAATTTATTCTGAGAGACCTGTTCCTGTGGAGCCCCCATGCACACACTGCCCAGCATTTTTTGTCTTGGTTGTCACAGGTCATGAAAATGCTCAATTTTTTTCTAGTGTCTAATGGGTAAGGCTGTTCTTTGTATCTCACCATTTGTGTTGTAGGCCTTCAGTTAGAGTTGTGATGAGTCTGTTGCTGCAGAACAAGCCACTATAGTGATACTTACAGTCAATGGAAAATGCCTCTGGTGTGTTCTTTGTGTCACAATATCACTTTAAAAATTAAAAATCTGAATAAATTTTTTGCTTGGTCTTGTAATGCTAGTGAGTAGTTGCTCCCCATCACTGTGTTCTTGGCTTTGTTTGAGGGACATACTTGTTTTGAGAAAACTTTAATTAGAGGTAATTGTTTTAAACACGTGGAGTTAGGTTAGTTGTCTCATCTTGGTTGCTTGCATAAGCAATGGGTTTGGGGAATAAATGTATTTTCTGTGCTCAGTCTGTCCTTGTGCCTGCCTTTATCAAGTGAGGAACCTCTACAGAGTGCGACTGGTAGCAGGGTTGTGGAAGATTGTGTTTCTCAGGTGATGAATGAAGAGAGTGAGCTGACATCATGGATAATGTAGGTTTTTTTTGTAAGAAGTTCCTAGCTGGATTTGAGTGAGCTCCTGAAACCTGCGGTACCCCAAGCCGGTCACAGGCCCGAGTTGTAGTGTTGGTTAGGTTATCTTTTTCCGCTCAGCTAAGATGCACCCATCATCCTTCTTCATGCACAACAGTTTTGTCTTCTTTATTGACACGATTTGTTTTCCGTTTGTGCCTAGGGAACGTGACTGCTAGCACATCTGTGTCTCAGATGGCCAGTGGCATCAGTCTAGTCTCCTTCAACAGCCGCCCGGATGGCATGCATCAGCGCTCCTACTCGGTCTCCAGTGCAGATCAGTGGAGTGAGGCAACAGTCATTGCAAACTCTGGCATTAGCAGTGGTAAGAAACCTGCAGCTGAGGGGGGGAGGTATCTGCTTTGGGGTGAAGGGGGAAGTTGGTGATTTGCTTATTTGAAGAGGGGGGGGAAAAAAATGAAACCTGTTCTTCACACAGATGCTCTGTTGGAAGCCAAACTTCTGGCATCAGAGAGAAAAGGGAGAAATTAGATAAAAGAGCTCAATAGCATACTTTTTCAGCAGGAAGAGCTAATGGAATTGTCATACTGTTTAATTTTAATTTCAGGTACCTAATGTAGGTTGTTCACTTGATACTCTTTATTTTCTTATTTTGTGTGGTAGGTATTAGCAGTAAATTATTACCCAGATGTTTTCATCGGCATGTCCCTTCTTGGCATGTCCCTTCTTGCTTTAATATGTACACCCTACTGGCACAGTCTTTGTGATTTTTCTGTCGAGCATTCAACAGTATCAAAAAAGCAGCAAACGCTGTTTATTCCAGGTGGTGCTTTGCAATGATTAGACTGTAACAGTGAGACAAAGGTTGTTGTTTTTGAAGGGTATGCCTGATACTTGGTAACAAAACCGTGCATCTGTTTTCCATGAAGTGCCTGGGAGCTATGGAGTTTCCACTGTTCACCTCTAGTTGACCTGGTGCCTCCACAAAGGAGAGCATCCTCAGGGTAACTGTGGCAGGTGAGCTGGGACTGGGCTGCTCCTGTCCTGGGCTGCTGCAGAGATGGGTCAAACTGGAGAAGCACACAAGTCCAAGTGCAAGAGGACTAATAGGCAGGTGGAGAAACCAAGGCAGGTTCGTGGAGCAGAGGAGAAGAGTAGATGTGTGTGAAGAGGAAGAGCAGATCAGCAGGTGAAGGAGAAGGATGAGCTGAGAAGAAATTGAGAATATGGGTAACAGGGAGAAATGTGCATAGGACAAGAGAAGGGGAGAGGAAAGCTGTTTCTGATGGCTATCCCTAAAACAGTGAGAATTACAGGAGTATAAAATATATTTTACATCTCCCATATTTCTGTGTGTGTGTTTCTGTGTGTGCTTGTATCTATGTATGTATCTATAAGGTTTGGATCTTATCATCAAGCCCTGATATTGTATCAGGGTTTTTAAGCAGCTTTGAGCAGCTTTTCAGTGCCAGCTTACGAGAACAGAGGGTTTTAAATCCTGATCACATAACTTTCTGGAGCTCCAAACTTGCGGGCAGCATCTTCAGTATTTATAGCAAAACGGTAGAAGTTTTAATCAAGAATTTTCTAAAGCAAGCACTTGCTATTTCTGCTTCAGTGACAGCCAGAGAGATTCTGTGAAGCAGCACAACAAAATGCTTCAGCACTGCTCTCTTCTGTGTCCACCCAGCTCCTCCACTCCTTTGGAAGCTACTTCATCTTTTAGGGCAATGCTACTTCACACTGAACTGGTTTCACAGTTAAGGCCATATATTCCTTTCCCTTTTCCAGAGCTGCTTTGTCATTTTAATCCACTCCAATTCTATTTCCCTTTTTTAAGAGGTTATACCAAAGTTTCAGGTTTTTGCACTCTTCTTTTATACCATAGCTCTTCCAAGAAAAGCTGGACACTATTGTATGTTTGAGCTTGGAAGAAAGGCAGTTGAAAACCAAGATGTGGCCTCTGGTCCTTGACATACCTACAGACAAGGAAGCAGATACCATCCCTTGCTCCTTAGTGCCAGATGTGATAACTGAGGCTGCAGTGAAGAAAAATCTTCAAAATGGCATGTTATTATTATGTTGAAAAGTAGAAATGTAACCTCAGTTCCTGCCTCTTTCCTTCCCTTTTACTTCATAATGCTGTTTCAACTTCAGAGATATTTGCTGGACTTGTCTTTTACTCCTGATGCTGTGCTTCAGCTCGGTTTACATTCCTGGTGGAGGGAACCTTTTCTTCCACATGAGCTCTGCGCTCCCAAGTACGTACAATACCTTTTTCTGACTTGGTGTTCATATGTGATTACTTCTGGATCAGAAGAGACGACAGCTAGAATTATCTATGAAATAGTTATGTAAAAAATGCAGATGACTGGTGGGTATTTCTCAACAAGCTTGACTTGAATAATTTCTTGTATGGGTTCTAATTTAAAAAAAAAACCACCACACAACCAATGAAAAGTTGGGGGGGGGGTGTCAAATAAATTCAATCTAACGCGGAGTTTTAGGCAACTAAGGGTCAGCAGAAACAGATGTATTACAATAAAACTGCCACAAAAACTCAAGAATAATTCATTGCTATCAGTATATCATCTTCCAGTAAGCTCATAGATGTGTCCTTTATGCTGGCAAGTTAACGCATGAAAAACCCTTTTTAATTTCAGGGGTTTTTTTCTCCATTAAAAGATTTTTGAATTTTAGTCATAAAAAGATAATACTGTGAAAGCAGCAGGTATGGTGAGAAGCTAAGCATCTTTTGGAATTCAAATGCCAGTGTACTGGAGAATATGCCTGCTTATTGTCATATGGTTTTATTGTAGACAAAATAACATATTGGGATTCAATTTTTCTCTGCACCTTTTTTTTCACATTAAATTAATACTTTGTGTGACTCTGGAGAACTTTTCAAAGTCTTCCAAACCAGACCTTTGCTTTCCTGGGGCTTCTGTCTTTCAAGCAGCTGTGAACATCTCCTAATTAGATAAATTACTTTGTAGTGGGCAGATCCACAAAACAGGAGGTGCTGGTTAAATTAAAGGGGAAAAATAGAAGAATCCATTCTCTGAAATGGAATGCCCCACTGCTTTATGACTATTACTGTTGTAAGGTTTTACATTTAAGTACCTGAGGTTTAAAATTAAATGTCTAATATAATTTGGCACTGGTAACATGAAGCCTGTGACTGCCCTCGGAGAAAATCTAGACAGTTTAGTTCAGTGTTTCAAATTGCTGTCTGCTTGATTGTGAGCAGCTCATGCCACTGATTCACTATTTAGCTCAATACCACCTTCTGTTCAGCATAATTTTAAATGTATTAATGTATTTGCCTTGAAAACTCAGAAATTTTAAAAGGCTGTTCCAGCAGCACATGAAAAATTAATTCTTTTTAAATTTTTTTTTCTTCTTCTTATAAGTACTTGACAGAAGCAATTTTAGCAGCAAGAGAGAATAAAAACTAGGGGCAGTAAATCCCTGTCCAGGAACCTCTTGTGTAGATTCTTTATGGACCCAGAATTGATCTACATGTCAGAGCCTGCTGTAGCTTAAACTGTTTGTCACCCTAATAGTGGGAGAGAAACCATGAACATCAACTTACAATCCTCCATGAAAAAAATCGGTGTTTGCAGTCAAAGAAGGAGCAGCTTAGCTTTATTGATAGATTTAGAACAATTACTGCTGCTGCAACCATTGGCCAAGAGATTTTTCTGGATCATATTGGAAGCCTGCAATTATTTTTTTTTTTCTGTGATAAATCTTTTTCTTGGTGGATCATTTTTTTTCACCTGGGATTATCCATAGTTGCTCACTGCTGGGGAGTAAGAGGTTTGTCTGGACTCAGGGGAGTGATTCATAAACTGTCCAGGTGTTAGTTTTGTTCAGGAACATGCATTTGCACAGTTCCTCCTCAGCAAATTTGGCTCTTACTTAGATCCATGCTTTTCTTTATTTTTCTTCTGCAAATTAGCTAGGAAAATTAGGATTGTTTTGAAGAATCAAGGAAAAGCTGACCAGGAGTGATGTTGTGAGGCATCTCAAACTTGAGTACCAAGTGCAGTATTTCCAGTGAAAAACAGATTAAAATTAACTAGCTGTGTAGCTGCCATTCATAAGAGATAGTGCTGCCCATACTATGCTCTTCATAATTTGTACATCTCTAAAGAATGTGAGAGATAGATACTCAAACTTAGGATCAGAGCTTTGTTTTTCTTAATGGAAGGAACCAGTTATGGTAGGTTGCAAAGATGAGGTTCATGAGACTTGGTTTACAGAAGGCTGAGGGTGTTATTTTCCCAGCGTTAAACCATGACATTCATTCTCTTTTTAAATGTCAGGTTTTATAGTTTTGCCTCTAAGACTGTGTCCTGAAAATATCAGAGGGATGAATTTCTTTTCTTCAAGTTACTATATGAAGCTCTTCTGGAACAGTGTTGCAAGCATTCGTTAGCATGGGGCTAAAATTTCTTTCCTCTGGACTTGTAAATTGTCATTTGAATTCTGGCATGATCTGGAATTCTGCAGTAAATCAAATATCTGCTTAAATGTTCTCCACTTAGGCTTTATCACTGTACAATTGCTTGTACGGGCCATTTCATCTTGGCTGTAATTTATGGAAGTTGTAATACCCAGTGTCTTTGGAGTTTCTAACAGTTTGGTGTTAGGGTTTATTAATGTGAAATTGAGTTCTCACTGCGCCATGGGGTATGAGAGGTCAGTGGAGTGTTTATATTAATGCAGACCTTGCAACTTGGCTTACTTTTCTGATTGTAAGCATTTGGCATGATTAAATTATGGAGTCTTGTGCTTTACAGTGAAAAAGAAAATGGTTCAGCTTGCTCCTGACAGTCATAGCACATCCATTTCAAAAGTGATCCAGAAAACATTGTTTGAAGTTGTTTAAACTCAACAGGCAAGATCTTGACTGGAATAATTTTTTATACTCAGCTACATTTGTAGAAATTTGGAAATTATTTTTCTGGTGTATATTCATGGCTTATGGTAGAAGGGCTTTTTTGTCCTTTTTAAAGAAGGAAATAATTACTGAAAAGCAAATATAAAGTAGTTTTCTGCTTTTTTTTCTATCTGTTTTAGAGCTACTCTGAGTTTTCCTTCAGACACTAAGATTTGCTGTTACAATATTGGCATGCACAAGACAGTATGTGTGCAGGTAGTTTACATTGTCTTTAAGGATAGGAAGGAAAAGCTAATATTCACATACTTCTCACAGCCTTTTGAGATCAACACACAAATTGCTTCTGGCAAATATTTCCAGAGGGAAACTTTGTCACAATAAACTACTAACCACACTATTGCCTTTGCTTTCTAAGCAGCCTAACATAGCTTGAGGAAACTTGGGCTATAAAGTACTAGTTTTTAACAATTGCTGGAAGATAATCCCCTTTCACATTGAGGTCACAAACTCAAAAACTTCCAGTGTTAGGAGGTAGTTGGCATTTTTTACAAGCTTTTACCTGAAATAGCCCAGTCAATGCAAAGCATTAGAACAGTTCTTTGCAGCAATGTTCTAGGTAAGTGGTCTCCCACCAGTGTGTTGGCCATGCCTTTAATCAGTCAAGGAGGGGAATAGGAAACTGGTATTTTCTCAGAACTGCTCTAGCACCTTCCTTGTGGCTGGTAGTGCAAGGCTGGAGCCATCCTGCAGGACTTTTGCACTTCAGATTGATTTTAATCTGTGCGGGGAGGGGGAGATGCAGTTTTCAACCTGTTGTTCCCCAAAATAATCCAAGGCCCTTATAATTATAAAATGGTTTCAAAGATCATCCTTGGCTTCAGAACACATTATGAATTGTTGTTATGAAGACAGGAATATCTACATTGTATTTTCACAATTAATGAAGTCTGCCACATTGCCCAAGCAATCTGGCAGCACCACCACACCACATTTAGTCTGTAATTTCAACAGTTTTCACTTGAACAGATTTTGTTGTCTCTGTTGTGTGTCTCCTTCTGGATCCTCACCACAAAGTATGTGAGACAGGAGACAAGACACTTGCAGTTAGATGTTCTGCTATATTATTCTCCTGTCATTCATCATGTCTCAATTGCAGCCCCATAAAGAGAAGGAGACTAAAGACAGACTTAAGATCCTGGAAGTGGTGGTGTTCAGTTCTGGTTTCTAGGATTTTCAAAGGAGGAGGAAGCCATATGGTTTCAGTGCTCATTGGGAAAGAGGTCAGCCAGGAAATCTGATCATTGTCTGACAGCTTGAGTGTTAATCCTGGGGGCATTGTGTTGGCTGCACCCTGCCTACCTTCAGAGCAAATGTAGAGAAAAAACGAAGTTTCTGAGATGTTGGTTGATGCCCCATTTGTCTTTTCACTGAGCTTTCTCCTTCAAAATGGTGTCTGTTTAAGGATTAGTTCTCTTGAGAACAGTTTCTGAGTGTTAAACTAAATGATGCTTTCTGCCTGGGACTTTTCAGGACTATGTTTGTATCCAGAAGCAGGATACAAAGTTTACCCATTCTGTTTTGCAGAGCATCAGAATCTCAATGGAATGGAAAAGCTAAAGGTTGCTTTTCTTGGGGAGGTTCCTACCAGTTTCACAAAATACAAGGGCTTACCTTGTGTTCTCTAGGCATGGGTTTGTTGCCAAAATGGTGAAAAAAATCCTGTCCTGCCATACAGATAAATGTGAGGTATGTGAGGTGTTCCTCAAATTCTGCTCAACATGCTATGCTAAAAAAAAAAAACCAGTAATTGGGGCAAAAACCTCTGCAGGTCAAACACTGCTGGCTTGTTTGCTGCCCTCTGTATGGCTTTCACCAGGGCAACCAGGAGTGGATGGCAGCTTAGAGAACATCAGACTGTAGGGGAACTGTTGCCATTTGGTCCCACTGGACTTTGCATCTATCAGGGAATGTACTGCTTCATGGTAAGTTGAAAGAATGAAATATATGGAAGCAGTCTTTCTGTTCCTGTGCCCATGATGGAAGGGGAGATGGTAGCAATAAACCTTGAAGGCTTAAAGTGAGCTGTGTGGTGATGTTGGCTTGTGGGCATTTCTGCAAAACTTTCCTGGGTTTCTGTATTTACCTCCTGCTACTTTTTTAAGCCCTAAGTTATATAATACAGATTTTTGCAGTTCTCAAAAAACCCATCTGCTTTTCTTGTTCAGAATCCTCTTCTTTCTACCCCATCCCCCCCAGTTAAACTATGAAGAATTGTTGCACTCTGCAATTAAGTCCTGCACTTGGTTCCAAAATGGCAAGAAACTTGAGTTGATGTCAGCAACCTCATGCTCATCTTAATCTTGTTCACAGCATGAAGTGCTGAATGCCTGTAAGTAAATTGTTTATGTGACCAAATTAACTTTTTGAATGGAACTATAAAGCTTGGCTTTTTCCCAACATTTACTTACGGATGCTTAAATGCATATTTTGCATTTAGTCTTGCTTAAAATCTGTACTGAAATAGGAAAAATATAACATACTCCTTATAATACAGAAATAAAAGATTTTTTTTTCTAGCTGCTGATGTTGGTTGATCTAACTTAATTGTCCAGCAATGTTCTAAATAAATCAGTGCTTTTTCTGCCTGTAAATGGGTCTGTCACAGCTTCTCCACATCCATGAGAAAAGAAAAAAAACCCAAAACAAATAAACAAAAAAAAGAACAACAAAAAAAGCCCTCAAACCAAAGCACTTCATTTTTATTATGGACCATAAACTTTAGTCTGATGGGACAGTCAGGACAGTGAAAACAGTCAGTGTTCTCTTTTATGAGGTCTTCCAGCTGGTGTCTGGGAAACTCTCCCATCTCTGACCTCTCAGGCACAGGTTAGTGTTGCAATGCTCTGCTCACAGTATTTGACCACCACCCAAAGTCACTACTTGTAAAGTGAGGAGAGTGGATACCCAGCACTGCTATCACTTAGAAACAGGACACTTTTAACTTCAGGTTCTGTTTTAAAATAAATTTATATCTCCACAGCTGTCTCCTTATCTGACTTCAGTTGCAAGTTGGTTCTCTGTAGCTCACATGCTTGACATTTGACATATGCAGCACTTAGAAGTCTGTAAAATACATTCTGTTCTCTGTTTCTTTATTGGTGTCTGTCACAATGGAAGGGTTAATGCTGAAGGTGATTACACCCCTGTACAAAGTAAGTTCTACATCAGGGAGGCCAAACAGCAATCTCATTCATATAAAAATATAGTTTAAGCTTTCAAATATTTTTATTTATATGTTTGTAGTTTAAGTAGTTTGCTTTATTCTTAAATGTTTCCAGTCTGGAATGAGCTTTGCTGTGATGTTCCTTGGCAGGTTATCAGATAGTCTGAGACAGAGGTTCAGCTGAGATTGTATTTCAGAAATAAATGTGACCTGTGGTCTTAGACTGCTTCAGTAATGGCTGAGACATCAGCTCATCAGCTGTGTTCAGCAGCAGCAGCAGGACAGATCTTCTGACACCAGCTACTGAAAGCTGAAGAGCTGCATTTGATGTGAAGATGCCTGTATGCATTCAGGAGTAATATGTCATGATGAATTATAATTGCAAGGTAATAAATACATGAGCCAAATTCACATGATATGGTACAGGAGCTTATGAACTTTGAAAAATAAAATCATATTTAGAGCTGATAATGTAAATTCAGACAGACATATTTTTAAGTCAACCTACGGGGAAGACTTAATACTGCAAGAGCAAAGTGTGACACTTTATAGATTCTTCTAATTCAAGTAATATGGCTTTAAAATTTCAGAAGCCAAAGACTTTCCATATTTAAGGACCTTGTAAGACTGAAGCAGGGAAATGAGTAAACTTACCAGATCAGTACACTTTTATTTTTCTTAATCTTTTTGCCTATTTTTTAATAATTAAATTTATATAATAATGACATAAATTTAAATTTAGGTAGAGGTTAGTAATGTTTTAAACACTAAGTTGGGAAATTAAAAAAATTACAACCAATATAGTAATTCCTGGTTTCAGAATTTCTTGGTTTTATGTCTGTAGTTTTGAAGTTCAAATCGATGTTTGTGTAATCATTAAGTTGGTTGTTTAATGTGGGTCTGGATGCACCCTGCTTTGTTTTGTCAGGATTTGCACAAAGCATGTGCAAGCAGCACACATGATGCTTGTGTTTTTTCTCCAGCTTAATGAAGTCTCTGTTCCAATTAACATGAGAGCAGTTGTCTCATCAAGCATGTCTGTTTGCAGCCTAGGTTTCTTTCTAGTCCAGATCACAGAGTGTGGGCTATAGGAGTGTTGTGTATAAGTTACCTATGGAATCCAACACTTCAAAGCTTCTTCACAGCATATGCAGTTCAAGGGGTGAAAGAAGCCTCTGTGTTAAACCTGATCCACAACTCCTTCACAACCTGCCGATTGTTGGGTGGCAGCTGAAGCAGAGGCCTGGCCTTCCCACAGGTGGAGGAGCATATTCTTTCAAGTCTCTGAGCCCTTCTTCATTTGTTACACTTGATCTCATCCCTTAATTCAGCCGTGGTGTGTGCCACCCACAGCCCAGGTCGATGAGCAGTATCCAGTTTACAGGTCCCTCTAGGCGAGTGGCTTTTCTGATGCATGGATTTTCTGAGAGCAAAAGAAGGGCCCTGGCTTGGGTTATTGAAACCCTCGGAAGAGCTGGAAGGAACTCAAAGTGCTTGATTGAATTTTAAAATAAAAAGGTCAGTGACAGTTATGTCATCTGATACCCAGAAAAAGGCAGCAAAGACAGCTTTATATTAAAGAGCCTTGCTTTTAGCTATAGGTTTCTGCCATTGGAAAATGTTTAATTTTGCCTTGTATTAAGAGTATCCTTGGTGTTGATTCCATTATTTCTTTTCCATTCTGATGCTGATGCTTGTGACAAACGTTACCAGGAAAGCCTTAGCCTATTAATTGCCTATTTGGTATACAGAACTTATTCAGCTTTAATTGGAAAATGTTAGTTGGGAAAGTCTTGATTTTTCCAAAACACTGGTGTTAGGGTTTGTCACTGAAGTCTTATGGGCTGCTGGAGGGTTTCTTAACCTCTTCTCAATTACCAGTGAGTAGGTTTGATGCTTGAAGTTATCCACAAGTTACACAGAAAGTACAAGAGTAGAGACAAGAGACATGGCTCTTTCTGGCTCTGAGCATTTCTTTGAAGAGAGTCACTTCTTCCTTTCTGTCTTATTTTTCCTATCTTGAAATGCAAGGTAAATATTTTAGAAGGAAATTAATCACTAAGGCATGAATTCATTATTTTCCAAATTTCTCAAGACCTAAAAGAAAAATAATGTTAAATGAGGGGGTTTTGCAATTAGAAGACAATTGTTAGGTCAGGGTGGAGCTCTGACCCTCTCTGTAATTAAGGTGAATTTATGCTTATCATTTTGACCAAAGGTATAAGTTAGCTTTTGTCACATAGTCTTGTATGTATTTGATCATGATGGAGTAATAGTGTTCCAAGTGTTTCTTTTTCTGCAAATCACTATCACTTACAAATCACAAAAATAGTTGGTAGCTATTTTTGAGGTGTATCTGGTTATCTTCCTGCCTTCAAAAGTGGAATCGAGCAAGGAGGTACTGCCCTGAAACCATTCCAGAGCTGTGTAATGTGTCTTCAAAAGGACCATCATCATCCTTATCCCTCCTAGGGTGGCTGCCTGGAATCCCCATAACCACCTGCCTTTTGTAATATCCCTCACCTCTCCATTTTCTACACAGTTGATGGGCAGAAGAAGCAATTCCTGAAGCGTCATGCACCCAGTTTGTAGCAATTCAGAGTGACACCATGTAAGAATCACATCTTCTCTACAGATCTGAAAACATAGTGCCAGAAGAATCAGAGACATCCTGTATACATCCAGACTGTTCAGTGGGAACCATGAAGTTTGGTTTTGGATGTAGTGGCATCCTACGAAATCTCAGACTTACATCTCTTCCTAATTTGTTGTCTTTATGTATTCAAACAAATTGTCATGCTTAATCCTTCCACGGGGCACACTCAGCATGCAGTAAAATGGAGGCAAATGCAAAGGTGCATTGGTGTAATGGAGAATAAGATAAATTAGCAGATGGTGTTAACTCAGAGGGTGGTTTGTAATATCTCTGCCCCTGACCTAAACCAGGTTTAGGCATGTTGTGTAGAGGAGAGATTAGCATCTCTCCATGTTCTGAATACTCAGTCCAAGTTCTAAGGCTTGTAGGTCCTCTGAAATACAGTTATATATATATATATATGTATGTATGTATGTATTTATATACAGTCTTTATTTTGCTTGTCACTGGCAACCCAGGAGAGTCACTTAGGGATAGATGTTTCCTCTGCTTGTGTCAGATGGTAAATTCTTCCATGACACAAGGAGCTCACTTCATAAAATGGCTTTGAAAGGGAAGTTGCAACAGAATATGGTTGCTTCTTTTCTTGCTAGCACTACTTCAATTTCTAGGGAGCAATATGATGTTTTGCCAGCACTGTAGTATGTTGCACCTTAGAAGGGAAATGTAGTGAACAAAGTATTTTTGTGGGGGGTTGTTGGGTTTTTTTAGCACTGTATTGCATTTTTGCTTTCATGCTTCATTTACAATGGCCAGAAACTGCACGTTGGTAGGGAATGACCTAGAGGTAACTTTGTCTTTCCTTTTGAAAAGGGAGATCATAACAAGGGTCTTAACTATCTCCAAAATTATTGAAGTCAGTCCTTTCGATATCTGTGCCAGGAGACCGACTTTCTCTTCCATGCCTGTGGATGATGTCCCTTGCTTGTCACAAAGTGGCTTATTAGGCTGCAGTGTGGAAACGATCCTGTCACGCCACTCATGCCTTCAGGTCTGCCTTACTTGAGACATGCTACCATGTATCAAAAGCCAGACCTTCTGAAAGCAAGGGGATCTTTTTTTGTCAAGAAGGAAGCTTTGGTTTTCTTATTTAATTGAAATTGCTGTTAGAGGGAAGGAGGCAGTAACTTGGGCATTCAGTGAGGCTTTCTGTACATGACAGGATAGCTTTGTGATTTACAGGCTCTAGGCACAAGGCTGGAAAAATGGTAGATGCCGTGGAAAGAGAATACTCCTGAGGCTCTTTCATCTCCGTCCCCCAGTTCTGCTCAGAGCTTCCTTTTAATTTCGTTCAGTGCAGCAGGTTAATTTAAGCCCTCAATAGCTTGTGTCCAAGCTGGATTCAGCTAAACGATGACCAGATGTGCCTAGTTCCTAGCAAAGGTATGAGCTCTGTGTACTTGAAAAATATTTGTCTTTTTGTTTTCTGTAGGCTGTAATCCTATGCCACCCCTTCTTCCTCACTCAGGAGTGATTATTATCATCTGCAGACTTCTGCCAAGCTGCCTTTTTGACAGGATTTTAATGCTGGTCCTGTTCCTCTCTGCCTGACTCCAGCCTTCTGCAGTCATTGTGCAATTGCAGCATCCCTTTAACTTCGGTTTGAGGCAGAGAAGGAATATAAAGAACTTGATAGAACATTTATGGTAATAGCTGTAAAGGGAAGCTGTAGAGCATTGGATTTCACAGCCAGAAAAATCTCAGCTTGGGGAAATGGGTCTGAAATACAACTACAGATGGTTTTAGTCTATTGCTTCCCCTGTTTAAATAAAAGGATTGCTTTTTTCGCCTCTATTTAAAACACATGTGTAGAAGATGAAAGTGTCCAGCTATTTTTTTATTATTCAGTCTACCAGCTACCGACATCTTTGCCTTATTTCATTTCAACACTAATGGCATAGTAAGAGTTCTGAAACACCCTCTTTGGATTCAGCCTTCCTTGGGTCTTAGCAAAGATTCCTGCTGCAGTCAGAGCTGTTGCTGTTGTTTTCGTCATCAGCGCTTTCTTTTTCCCCTTCAACCTGGTGCTATTAATTGTGTTGCTGCTTCTGCTCTTTAATTGATCCCATTCACCAGTCCTGCTTTTGTAACGTCTGGCTTCTTGTCACTTCAACAATCAAAAACCCAAATTAATCAATCTCCAGCCACTTGAGAATAAGACCGCATTGGGGAGCTGGGCTTGACAAAAAGGTCTAATTTCACTTTGAAAGCCTGTTGGAAAATTTTAACAAGAAGATGCAAGAAAAATGTAAACCAGATCAAGCTCAACTTTGGTCTGTGGAGAATAGCATCACCTGTTGAGTTTGTTTCAAGTTTTTGTAAATAGGTGATTTGACAAAAATACGAAATAAATCAAAAGACAGAGATAGAAGAGGTCAGAACATCCTTGTTTCCGCTGCAGATGGTTACACAGGAGAGAGGGTTGTATATGTATGAGAGAGAAAAGGAACCGTGGGACAAAGATGAAGCTCTGCTCTCAGATTTTGTATTTCAATTTTTCTGCTATTATTTCAGCTATTCCCGCACCTTGCATGTTGCCTCTTTTCCTCGTGTTTTTTGCACCCCCGCCTCTTTTACCCTGGTTTGGGGCACTCGAATCTGCTTATTTTGTCCCACATTGTCTTCACTTCCTTGGGTCCTATGCTGGTGTCTGCTGCAGGCAGTGAAGGAGAAATGGCTCCAGTCCAAATCTCAGACACCTTCTGAGCAGATCCCTGGGAGTCTGGGGTGCAAGTCAGTTGCACTGTGCTAGGGGCACCGAGGATGCACAGGCTGGGTTTGAACTGGATTTCTTACCCTTTTCAAATCCAGGAGGACTCTTGTGATGTCTTTAGAGGGCATAAATGGAATTGTCTTTGAGATCTGTTTGTGGAGCACATACAGCTTTACAAATACTAAAACTATAAAGAGATAAGATGTGGAATTTGTGCGGCATGCTACCTTTTACAAAAGTCTTATCATACTGAGAGAGGATTTCAAATGTAAGTGTTTCAAATGGCAAATAAAGGACAGTACAACAGCACAGCCCTCAAGACTCTTGTGAGAAGGACTGGTTGGTTTCTTTTTCATTTTATGTTCCATATCATAATTCTAGGCTACAGTGGTAGACAACATACTTCTTGCCTCTGCCTCTTGTTTCTCCTACCAGAATTTGTTGTAATCAAAAGGAGTTTCTCTTATGACCTTAACTACAAAATGCATCCAGGACAGAGGCCAGACTGGGACTTGTTCAATGGTATAAAAGATGCTCAGGCGTTTTTTTTCAATTCTGTAATTTCTAGCAAACGAGGCAGACTTGAATAAGCAGAATCTTTGCCTTAACCCTTGTGTCATGCAGCTATAGAGAAAGAGATCTTAGCACAAATAACAGGGGTCAGGTTTTTTAATCTTCTGTAGCTTGATAGCTTAAGGGGTTTGGTTAACAAGTGCCACTTGCTGCTCCAGGCATAGAGTGAGCTACTGTATATTGTAAAATGGCCTCAAGTAACTTGCATAGACGTAAACCTATCCTCAATATATTCTGGATGTATTATTTTACTACTTTTCTGGGATGACCACCTGTACTTTCTCACACTGGTTTGTGTAGAATCTCTTCTATCTCCTGGTGTAATCTTGGGATTAGTTCACAGCCCTGCAAAGCCAGAAACTCTCCTTTCAATGAGAAAGATGTTTTCTTGTTGGTACAGAAAGTCACCAAGCGTGCATCTGAAACTCATGCCATCTCCCTTGCCTTCTTGACATGCTAATGTGTCTTGAGCTTAGGGAGGTAAACATGTCAGCTCTCACTTGCAGCTCAGGGGACTTACAATTGCTCTGGGGAGAGAGGGCAGTGAGGAAGGCTGCTGTTTGCTGCGTTAGGGCCTGGGCATCTCTAGCTCCCTTCCATAGGCTGCAGGCAGCAGGCTATAGGCTGTGGCATAGGCTGGGGCACGTTGAGCTCCCCTGTGGAGAAGTCACTTTTCAGCAATGTGTTGCTGCATGTGATTTAGAAATGTAGTCCAGCAGCTCCAGAATCGAGGATGTGCTGGTCAGGACAACCCCAGCTACATGGCAAGGGGAGAATTTTGTCCTTAATGTTGTATAATATAGATATACACCCTGCAAATGATGACCATCATCAAGGAAAGCTGCCTGTACAGTCCATCAAAACTGCAAAGCTAATGATGGGCTGGGCAGATAATCATGGGAGAGTTAATTGTAAGGTTCGATATGGCATCTTGTCAGCAGAGATAAGTTGTCACGTTTTCCACTTGAGCTGAAACTAAATGATTGTAAAATAAGTTATGAGTGTCCTTGGGCCTGTCTGCCAGAGTGATGGCTAAGAATACATTCCTGGCCCATCAGTCTCAAGCAGCCCGCTTGATATTTATGCGAGCTGAATGTTATTTTATTCCCCCTCTAGTCATGCTTGTCATCTTCCCGAGTGAAAAGTGAAACTGCTTCTTTGACTCATACTTCAAGTATTGAAGCTCAGAGAGGCTGCAGATTGTTATTATTATTACTAGTATTATATATTTTTTCGGGTGTGCATTGAACATTGATGCCCGATTGGGAAGAACTAATGGCTGACATTGAACATGCAGGATGGCTGCAAAACAGCCCATCCCAACCCAGTCAAACGCATCTTATGAGTTCCAGTGCCTCTGTCAAAGCTGGTTTAGATGTGGAGTAATGAGGCGCTTGCTTTTTTAATTTGGCGTGCCTTTTTCCTTGCCTTTTTTTTTTTTTATTTTTATATATATTATTTAATAGTGCCGGCAGTGGTCGTCTGTTCTCAGGCGTGGTAATTGATACAAAATAAAATGCATTATTTGTATTCAGTCAGGAGTATGAAATTGCATTCACCAGGCTGAAGCCTGAACTCATTTACAGTTTTCCGAAGCCAGGCTTTCAGGAGCCCTCTTTTCAATTTGAAGAATACCTTGTCAGGCAAGAGAAGTAGTGGGAAATGGGAAAGCACAGCGTGTAAGCCTAGTGTCTTCTGATTGCTCATATTTTAAACCGGGAGAATGTTAAATAACTTCCATCTTCAAAGAGTGGTCTCTGAAACCTGGAATACAGGGCATTAATACACCAACAATATCAACTTGGCACCCGTTTACAAGCAACTCACGTTTCTTTGCTGGTTGAGGGGGAGGGAAAGCTTTGGGCTCTTGACTTCAGAGCTGCTTGACCCAAGGACAGGAGGCTATTACCTGGCAGGGGCTGCAATTGTGCGGGCTTACCATAGGAGGTTAATTCTTCAGCTCTCTGACGTGTGTGGCCAAACTGCATGTTCCTCATTTTTCAGCCCTCATGAGCAGGTTTTGTTGGTGCGATTTATAACCTAGACATTAGACTGAGCCACGCTGAGCCTGAAGATCTACCTTAACAATTTCTAACAAGGATCCTACTGGAAAATCCATTCTGAGGTCTTGCCTCAGGGTGTGGTTTCTTCCTTGTTTTAGGGCTCAGGGCGTTCTGGTTACTGATGGAGTCACAGGCAGTGCCGGACACTTGCCTTTTACAGCTGCCTTGGCAACCAAAGCACTTCAACACCTGCCTCAGCATCACTGATATGTGGGAAAGAGCTTTTTGAGAGAAGAGGGAGAGGGTGGCAGAGCTGGTTTTTCCTGGGTTTTTTTTTCCTCCCCTTGAGTAAAATGGGGTGATTCTTTTTAAAGCGAAAGCTGTGAGTGGGGCCTGTCTGTGTGCCACACACCTCATGTTTTCTGAAGGGAAAGAAATTAAGCATAGTCAGAAATTCTGCTAGATATAAGCAAGTGCTATTTGTGAATTTTCTGAATTTTCACAAGCATATGAATATCAAGAAGATGCATTTTTGCTGCTCTGTGGCAGACCTTGCCACCACAGCCAGGCCTCTTCCTTGCCAGTGCCTGGCTTTGTGGTGGCCTGTTTCAACATGGCTATTATTGTGCCATTACAGGAGGGGATTTTATGTGGTTTTTTCCTTCTTTTTAAGTACCCAGTGTAGGAAACCTTCTTATGTCTCAAGCTGGAGGTAAATCTTCAGGACTAGAAGTAGACAACTTGCATCCAGGTAGTTGCTAAGTAAACTTTACATGTTTCTTTGTCAAATAGGCAGTTGCTTGGGGATTTAACCACTCAAAAAATCAGAAGCTACTTTTTCCATAGTCTTGGCTTGATGCTTTTCTGAAATATGTATTCATCTTAAGTGCAATAGGGTACCTAAGCAAGGTTGTGAAAACAGCCTCACTTTTCATTATAACAAGCACTTGAAGTAAAATGTAGGATGTTACATTAAATTTATAATTAAAACCAAAGCAACCTTGGAGAAAAGTAGTGAATTAAGGTTTCTTGATTATTTGCTATGTGAAAAGGCTCAAATAAAGAGTGAAACTTCGTGTTCATCCTCATTAGCTAGATTTTTCTTAAATATCACTGTTAGATGTTTCCTCACTGAAAAAGAGAAGCACTGCTCAAAAAGCAGGCATTTGTCTGTCCTCAGCCATGACATGGACCAGGGAATAGACTCTAGGTCTCTGCTTATGAGAGAGGGGGTGTTAATTTTGATTTGGTTGAGTGAACTAATTGCTGTGAGAGGGCAGAAAATTACTCTGTCACTAGTTCTTAAAATTGTTGTATGTTGTCCTACCACAGCCAATATGGTGGCAAAACTGATCACACTAAACATGGGATTATTTTTTATTTTTTTTATTTTTGGGGGGGAGCAGGTAGTAAGTGACCCTTTACCACACAATATTAATTGTACAAGGCACACAGTAGTTACCTTATTTCCCCACCTTTATTGCCAGTACCACCTTTTCTCTCTGTCTTTCTCAATGTTAATGAAAGCAGAGATCATTCAGAGGATGTTGGGGTATCTCTATTCTATTATGTATTAAGGTATCCTAGCGTGACATTAGTTAATTTGAGGATCAGTAAGATCTTTGTAAGAACCAGCAACTAAAAGTAATAAAGTGATTTCCCATTGTTTTTTGTGCGTTCCAGCTGGCCTGCTTCTGAAATTGATGCAGAGTCCTGTTGATTTAATGAGACTTGAATCAGAACTAAAGACAAGTTGCTTCTCTGCACTTTTTTGGAAAAAAGAAGTGGCTATTGTTAAGAAGCTCTCTTGTAGCCTTTGGAAGTCAATGAGCTCAAGAAGTCAGCTGCTGATAGACAGCAAGGGGTTCTGTCTTGGGCTGTGGCAATCATTCATTTAAGTTATGCAGTATTTTTAATTTTCCTTTTTCCCACCCCCAAACTGCAGATACCGGATTGGGAGATTCTGTGTGTTCAAGTCCAAGTATATCCAGTACAACAAGCCCCAAGCTTGATCCGCCTCCTTCACCTCATGCCAACAGAAAGAAACACCGCAGGAAGAAAAGCACGAGCAATTTCAAAGCTGATGGGATCTCAGGCACAGCTGAAGGTAAGCTCACTGTGTGATGGAAGTCTAAATTTTGAAAATTCTGTTCCAAAGAGCATTGTTAAGTACAACTCAGCTACACCGTTGGCTTTGTATACAGAAGGTAAAGAGAATTGTACTAAAGGAGAGAATTTAAAGACTTGTTCTTTTAATGATGAAGACAAATGGTCTGAGGCATCACACAGTGGTGAATTTGCCTGTCTGACATGTTTGGAACTGATTTTTTTTAATAAATAATAAAGTCTCCAAAGTTAATATGGAGAATCATTCATAAGGGTAACGTAAAAGTACAGGCATACTTGCTAGAAGGTTAAAAGAAAAAAAGTATCCCATACATAAACTTAGGTATTTTTTCAGTATTATTAAATCTTGTGTTATTTCTTAGACGTTTCCTGAGATCTAGAATCACAAATGCTTCTGATGCCTGTTATTGTTTGAATATTCAGCTGCTCATGCAAAGATTAAGTTGATGATAAAAAGGAAAAGGGGGGAGTTTAAATGTTTGGGTTCTTTTTTAAGAATCAGAAAGCAAAAGCCAAAAAGAACTTATTTTTTTCTCTTAGTTTAGCTTCTGACTTCCAACGTGAACACTGCTATAGCTGTTCAATGCCTTTCTGAAGGGGTAACAATGTGTACAGTAGCCAGATATGATATAAAACATACTTATATCTTTAGAAAAGAAGAAAAGAAACATGCTAGGATTCAACCAAAAGAGCTCCAGAAAAAAAGATGAACAAGTTGGCAAGCTCAGAAACTGGGGAGTCAACATATAAGGAGAGATGAAAAACAGAGACAATGGAAAAACATGGTTGGAAAAGGGGAGTGTTGAGTAAGAAAAAGATGTGGTTGTGAGCATTGGAGAGTAAAAACCATCTAATTCAGTATCAAAGAGCATTGGAACAAGTTCTGAAAAAAAGAATGACAATTGCAGACAGCTGAAGAGACATTAAAAATAGATGTGATAATAGTATACAACTGAGAAGGGGCATGGTAACTACTATTTAGGCATCCTTATTTTCCATCTATTTAATTTCTCAATTGCACTTGTGTCACATACAGAATTTATTTCCCCAGCTATCTATACAAATCCTTTTTTTAAAGCTTTTAGCTTTTTTTCATAATAGCTCCTGTTGCGTTCTCTTTCCAGTCATTTAACTATCTTTACTGTTAGTTTCCCCCTAGTTTATGGCCTGAAGCCAAATTTTATTTTAACCTTTCATTTTTAATTTGTCATCTTTTTTTTCCTAACAATCCCTTTTACACCACTTGTTTTCATACCTCAATGGCAAGTTATAGAGGGGATTTTTCAGAGCGCTCACCATCCAATAGTCCAAGACTAATTTGTTGAAGTCAATATGAATCAAGACCAGCTGGATATCAAGCTTTGAAAATCTCTTTCTGAGTAGTTAATAAGTGTATGTTTTCTTTCTCCTGGGGAGATTATTTTCACAAGTCACTGGAGCCAGAGCTTGTGTGGTCCTGGTCTGCAGACATGGACTTCTGACCTGCAGCGAGCGATGGGGGATTTGCAGTTGTGGTGCCTCTCATCCAAAAAATGTGTCCCAAAAATGAGTTCTGACTGGAGCACGGAGCACATGCTCCCACATCCATCTCTGTTTCCTCTTGCTCTTCTCCCTGTCTGCAGTGTCAATTTCTATAGCTTTACAAAACTCTCCCCTGCCATGTAAATTGGATAAATATGCTTCCAGAAGGATGAGAACTGGCTGGCAGGCAGAAATACACAGGGAGCCTTGAAAGCAGCAGTGAGTGCTGACACCTGCTGTCTCCCATCTCTGTACCTTACATGAACCTATCAGCTTGCTTTCACCTGCCTCTTCTTACATGCCCTCTGCCATGGGCACTAATATCTGGCCTGGGGCTCACAGCTGCCTGGCTTGGATGGACCACGGTGCTCATTAAATTATTTTTATAACATCTCTTTTAAAGCACAACCCACTGAAAAATACCAGTTGGACACCAGAAGAATTGCAACTTTCTACACAGGAACTTAACACATGTCAGAGGAATTTTGGGCATCCTTAACAGACAACTGATCTTGCTGGCCCTTCATTCCTTAGCAGGACTGGGAGGAGATGGGTGACAGATAGGACAATCAGCCTCATCTGTCAGCAGAAGCCAAAGGAGTAAGTAATGAAGCATGGTAGAGTTCCCTGTCCTTTAGAAGAAGGGCATCTCAGAACAAGTCATAGTGATTGCAGATTCCCAGTAAGCACTTTCTAGTGAGACCAGGAAAGGCTGGGGGTTGCTTTTTCCAAATCCTGACACATGGGCCCTTTGCATCCTTTGTCTGTATTTTCTGGTACGTGTGTTGGTGCAAGCCAGAAGTTAGATTTGGTGCTTTATAGATAGATGACCAGACAGGTAGTGTTCATCCCTCTTGAGGGTCTGTGATACTGACCAATGGGAATAACTCCAGTCCTGGACAGCCCCTGTCACAAGCCAGCAGAGTGTGTGTCTGAGATGCTTTGGACTCTCAGGGGCTTTTCAATGTATGTAGCATTTTTACATCAGACTTGCAATTCAAAGCAGTTTTCAGTTCAGTGATTCAGCCTTTCCTCAGGAAAAGGCTTATTTGCTTGTTCTCCAACACTTGCTACAAATCTGTCTAATAATCTAAAAGATTTCCTTTTTGATTTTTTACTTCCTCCACACTTGCTGTAAGTATAGATTTAAACCTGCAAGGACCTCAATTTTGAAGATCACAAATCCTTGTTAAACAGTAAAAGAAAGAGAAATGCATGTTCTGAGAGGTGCATGCTTTGCCTTGGCAACTTTGATGAAGTGTTTGAGATACAGCACGTGACTCATTGAAAAAGGGCTGCAGAAGGCTGTGATGATAATCATGGGAGAACCATAACTTCCTGCCTTCTGGAAATCCTGAGCTCACTGAAAAGGATGATCCTCCTGCAGTAGCTAATCTCAGACAGTTACAATGGATCAGAGTAAAGTTATTTGGATAATTCTGGATTTTGTGGTGCCTTCACGTATCAAGTGTCAGATTTCAAACAGATATTCTGGGTTCCTTCATGAGGTGTTCAGTGAGGTTTAAATCTGATCTTCAGCAAACTCTAGCATTTTTACTGCACTTTGTGGTCTTTTTTTCTCCTTGAACATGCCTGCTTTGATCATTGACCTCTGCCCAAGTGTTCAGATATCACGATGATGGACACTAGTGAGCCCAGGGTGATTCACTAATTCTAAGGACTGATGCTCATCTCTTTTATGCCCTGCTGATTTTATTTTCTCCACACTATCTGCATGTTGCACAGCTCTTTCTGGGATTGATTCTTTCTCTACTTAATTGATCTATCTACTGGTTTTCTGAGACAGTGGTCACAGCAACAGAAATACTAAAGTAATTGTACTGCAGCTGGATGAAAATTAAGTTTTGATTCCTATTTTGGAAAATTTTATTCTTGTGACATTTTTCCAGAGCAAGGAAACCCAGAGAGAAGGTTTCGAGTCAGAAACCTTTCACAGAACTTGTCACTGAAAAAAATTTTCAGTTTTTGAGGGTAACAGCAGGAATGCTTACATTAGGCAAGGTGCCAGCAACCAGCAGTGTTTTTCCCACCATGCTGTCTAAACTTGCTCAGAGCAGGATTACACAGTGCCATGTTTCAAAGAGGAATCATTGCTCAGAGCCCTGTCTCTTTTGGTACCCTTGTGCTGCTGCAGTTAGTGGAACACCTAGTGATAATAGGAAGTTTTCAGCTTGAAAACAAGTAGAATTAAAAAGCTTTCTTGGAGGTACTCTTCACAGAAAGGCCTTTCCCAGTGTTTGTTTTCCTTACTCTTGTTAGACAGCTTCAAAACTTTATGGCTGTGTCAGAATGAATCTGCCTGCCCTCAATCCATCTCCGAGATGGTAGGGGCTGTAGAAGGCCCAAGTTTTTCAGTGTCAAATCCAGATCATCCTCACCCTCTTAAGTGTTGCATTGACTTTGGAGCTCTGTCCAACAGGACCAATGTTGGTGGCTGCTGTTGGGCTACTCCAGCCATGTCCAGGTGGATGGTAGAGTCTGCTCTTCTGGTCAGGGGGATGCAAGGCAGCTGCAAGCAGGGAGCTGTCATTTGGCTTCTCTCTCCCACAGCTCTGTTTTCCCATTCATGCAGATGTGGCCTGAGAAACAGGAGTTGGTGAGGGAGCAATAAATGTGCTTAGTGACTCCGTAGACTTTGCAAAATCTGTGTTTTCTCTGCAAATCCATGTTCCATGTTCTTCATCACTGGCTTCTAAAGAACTTCTGAAGGACAATGAAGGACCTTTCATGTTGTTTCCTTTTAGAACTGTGTTCTTAACACAAAGATATTTCTTCTCTGTCTGCTATGCAAGTAATAGCTTTCCCCTGTGCTGTTCTGGTCTGTGCAGTCTAGCCTCAAACTCTAGGTGTGTGTTTTCTGTAGCTAAGGATGAACTCCATTTTACTAAGAAACTGCATTTTCTATTTTCCTGGGATGAACAAAAAAAGTGTATTTCAAAAAACTTGTATTCTTCACAAGTATGTTTTGTAACTGAAGTTCTTCTGTTCCAAATCTCAGGGAGAACTGAAGATGAGCTATAGTTAAGTTTGAAATTAAAATATGTTTGTTTGTTTTCTGTGGGTAGAAAGACAAGGTTTAGTCAGACTTCTCATTTGTGGTTTTAGCAATAAGCAAAGATTTCACTGCTTTCATCTGGTTTCTGAGCTGCATGGGGGACCTGAGGCTGAGAGGATGGGATGAGGTGCAAAAAAACCAAGGGAGGTGCTGGTTTATTCCCCAGGCTTCTTGGCACCTTTCAGCCATCCCAAAACTAAAATGATAAAGTGAATTGGGGAAATACAGATCATATGATTGTTCTCTGGTATCTGTATAACACCTGAAAAACTGATAATTTTGTGGAAAATGGAAGCAATACAGCTGTTAACTGAGTGTGCAGTGCATAATGCTTGGAAAAAACTGCATTTTACCTGCAGTTTCTAACCCTGAGCTTTCCTTAGTCTACTCCCTCAAGTGTCCCTGTGAAGAAACCTGGAAGAAACCTTCTGACACTGTCAGATGACAGCATGTTCCAGTACCTTTACCAGCACAAAAAATCACAGCATTGTCACTCCCTTTTCTCTGCAAGAAAGATGTGAAATCAAATACCCTGACCTGCAGCTGCAGCAAGGGCAAAATTGCTCACCTATTAAAGAGTTTCTAACCTTTGGAATCAAATCTATTAAATTTGAAGGTCCTTGTATGGATTATGTTTCTTCAACAAATGCACAAAACTAAACTGCCACCAAAAGTTCTTAAGTAAAAGCCCTTTCCTGTCTGTTACAGCATCATTAAATATAGTGCTGTGGTTATACAGGTTATACAGATAGATATTGCCCATACAGGATCTCCACGAGAGATATTCTGGGTAGTCAATCCTGTCATGCTAGTTATTTTCTTTTGCCCAATCCCTATAAATCAATTAGTGATAATTACAACCTACTGTGTGGTAGGAGTAGAGATGGAAGCATTCCTGTGTGTTTTGTATTTCAGTTAGAATGCAGATATTTGATACTGTGAGTTGGACAAACATGTGAAAAAGAAAGCCATAGTGCTGTATGGCATTAGGGAATGGTTGCCATCATTTCACTCCAAATATTCCTGTGGCCCATGTTTGGACCTATCAGAGCTAATTTAACTCATTTGAAAGCTGCTCATCCATTTAGTCTCTTGCCAACTGCAAAGCCCATCCCAGCACCCTACCTGTGGACACAGGCTGCACTGAGGATAAATTGGTTAATTATAACTGCAAAAAAAATTGGGCGTGGAAATAATTTGGGAACAACTGGTTTTCCATACTGATATGTCTCCAGGCTTTATGCTACTGCTTTACAACACATGGGGCACCCACTGACTCATGCTAGCATGTTCAGCCACCACTGCCATTGTGGCAGGAACAGCATCCCAGTTACAAAACTTACAAGACACATCTTAATGACTGTTTTCCCTCTAAGTATATGTATATATATATATATATGTATAAAAAATTTAAAAAACAAAATACAGACCTGTAACATTCAGAAGAGTGTGTTTCCATCCTGTTGTGCAGAATTTCTGTGCATCTTGTGGTAGACAACATAATGATATCTGGTTTGGTTTCTATTTCTGGTCTCTTGTCTCCTGAAGTTTTACGAAGTGTGTGTTCCATAGTAAAGAAAGGTCTGCAGTGAGATTGATACAGAAGTGCATTTTGACTGCAATGTTGGAAGAAAAAAAATTGTTTATTTGGAACTGGAAGGGTTTGCATTATAAGGAGATAGCTAGGAAGGTGATCATTGGTTTGGGCTTTTTAATGGTTTTGTAATTCATTTAGGGTTAGTGCTAAATTCTATTCATGTTCAATTTGTTGTCACAGCCATTTCTGGCACAATGTCACAGTGTCATTTCTGTAGTCCTCCTGTGCAGTAATCATTTCAGAAATTTAAACAAATAGCATTTTGGTGAATTTCATACTGCACACACAAAAAAATTCTAGTTCTGCTTTGCTAATCATCCATCTAGAGTTTAACAAGCTTGCTTTTAGTAAGATTTTATGACTGTGCTTTGATAAGTATATGCATTCTTCTTTTGTGCATCATCACTGAAGAGTTGTAAGCCTGTCCTGATCCAGCTGTTCTCTGCTCCAGCTTCTATGTAGGTAAAATTTTCTTAAAAACCAATCTTAATTGGCAGTAGAAGCAAACAAAAAAATGAGCAAAATATCTAGCTGTATTTTTTTCTTTTTTTTTTTGTCTTCACAAAAACTTCTTAAAAAATAATCAACCGTATGTGACCATATTTCCTGTAATACCAAATGCTTCTTTTGATTTAAGCATACTGCAGGTGCCTTGGAGGTTATCACCTATTCAGTGTCAAAACACTCTGGTTGTAATTCTACTGATCATCAGTAACTTCATTCCCTGCTTCTCAGGAGATACAGCACTGGCCGATTGCTGTACACCTAAGAAGCAGGAGGGCAGAAATTAATAAAATCTAGACCGAAACTTCAGAGATTTGCTTTCAACCAAGGCATAAAGGTCACTTGTTGGGAAACCTTCAGCCACAGTCGTCACAGCCTCTCTGACATGAAAGGTTTCCTGCTGAAAGACATTTATGTTGATGCTGAGGAGAGAAAGACAAGGGAGGTGAAGCTCATCTATTGTTTTAACCCACTTCATTGCAGGCTAAACAACTTGAAAGATTCCTTCTTCCCTTTAAAACCGCTGTTAGCTGAGGGTTGGAAGAGGCTGCAGCTTCCGCCTACCTGGTTAAAAGGAAAAGTGTCATGGTGTGGTGGTCAGCAGGAAGGGGGATTCTGGAAAGGATGAGTCCCAGGACAAATTGGTTGTTGTACACACTGGCACATCTGGATATATAAAGATAACTTTTTTTTTTTTCCTAAAATTCTCTGACAATTGGTCTCACAGTACGTTGTGTGCTGCATTGTGACTGCAGAAGGGTATGCTGTGTGTCCTCAGTACAAGTGCTGCACTGTGATTTGACCTGGTTTTTTGGAAAAGGAAGAAGTTTTAAGCAGCTTTATAACTGAATAAAAACAAGTGACACATTAGTGTTTTACTGGCTTCAGGTCATTAGTGTCCTCAGAACTACGCTGTCAGCCTGAGACAGCAACCTTGATTATGAAAAAAGGTTCCTGATCACAGGATGATGTTTACAAGACAGCATAAAGTACTTGATAGGTAATTCTGCTAGAGAAGCTAGTTCTGGTTTGTTACTTAACTAACAGTGTCTAATTTAAAAATTTCTAGCCATTTTTTTCAGAGCGTAAAACCATGTAATCTCATTATGAATCTCTGTACCTAAAATAGAATATAAAAATAAAATGAGATTATTAGGTATTATAAAGCTATAGCAAACAAAAAGACTAAACTAAGGTCATTGTGTTAAGTATAACTTGGTTCTCCTGTTCACCACGTAGCTGAATTATTGAGTTGGGATATCACAGTTTAAATGAATGGGCTCTTTTGGTGTAGGAGGGAGGCTTGGTGTTTGAAGGATGCCCTGTCCTCAGCTTTCTGTCTGCTTGGACTCATCAGCTTACTGTGACTGAGCTACAGAGGTACATTGAGAAGAAGCTGCCTTTGAAGAGGGAGCCTTCAGAAGACCTTAAGTAGCTGAAACAGAACCACTAGGTTAGACAAATCTGAAGAAAAAATCCAGGAAGGTCTCTTAAAATAGAGATTACAAGGTCTCTCAGGAAGTCCACAAACCACAGGCTATTCTGGAAGGTGTAGCAGGGTATATGTTGCTCTTTCTGTTGCTGTTCTACTTTTTGTAGGTATTTACCACCAGCTGCTGATGGAAGCACAGCAGGCCAGGTAGACCTCGTGCCCCAGCCTGTGGGGGCTGTGTATATGCTCTGCTTCTCTACTGCCTGTATTAAATTGATGTTTGAGGGGAGGGTTGGTGGGATGGCAGTTGATTACAGGCTTTTTTTTATTCATAATATGTAACATGAGATTAATGACAGTGGTTTGATTGGAGAGGTTTGCCAGGTGTAGCTCAAACCTGGAATTCAAGGGGAAATGTCTCAATAGGTCTGATCTACCCTAGGGTTATAAACCATGCTCTTGGCATTATGCTAAAAAGTACAGACAGCAGAATCTGGAAATAAGTTAGTTGTGTTTTTCATTGCAGAACCCTACATTTTAAGCCCTGAAGAATAAATATATGCTGCTACTCAGTACATTCTTAGGGCTAAGAACCAATTTGAGTGTAACTGTTAAGGTGACCTGCTAGTTGAACAGCACAGAGATAGACTCTTCATGTTTTGGGAGGTTTTTGCATCTTTCTTAGACTTTAGGATGTAACAACGACCTACAGATCAAGAAATATTTTCACCCCCTCCACTGCATTCCTTTGTTAAAATGTTTGTGACATTTTTTGTAAAGCAGGTACAAATCAAATGGAATGTGGCCTTGCATATGAATAATTTTACTAAATGGGTTGTTGAATATGCATCTATTTCTCCCAGGAATTTTTCTTTAAGTGGGTGAAGTGCAAAAAGCCTGATGAATTTAAACTTGTTCTCCTTGAAGAGATGATTCTTCCCTCATTTTTCCTTTGTGATTTTGGTTCTTCCCAAGTTACCTATTAATGCTGAGATTGACACATTGGTGGGTTTAAGCATTGTTTCCCATTTCTGTGTGATAATGGATTTTAATGTGGTGATCTTCAAAGGGTCAAAGGGTAGGTCAGGGTGAACTGGGCTTGATGTTTCAGCCTTTCCTGGACCAGACCACAAGTCACAGAATCAGCAACCTGTGTGTTGACCAGTGCTGTGAACCTTGAGTTCTTGCTTGGTGATAGAGCCCATGAGAGTCTGTGTTAATGCAGCATGACATGCTGTGAGGTGTGGAGCTGGACATCATCCTCACCTTGCCCTGAGGAGGAATCTCCAAAGGTTTTTTATACTGAAATGCCAGGTGGAGAGAACTGTGGTACGGGGTTTAATCTTCCAGAGATGTAAGTGCTGTGTTTGTAGGCAGATGTTCTTACCTAGGCTGACATTTTCTTGCCCTTAAGCACTAAGCTCTTGTCTGATCATAGCAGCCTTCTCGATGTAAAAAATGCCACTGGAGCAACTCCAGTTTTGATGCTCTGTGGTATTGATGTCAGGCATTTACAAGACAACCCTGTAGCAGTGCTGTAGAGCTCTTCATTTCCAGCTCCTGACTAGCCAGTCATTTCAAACCTGTGTTGTTATGTCAAGTTTTAATCAAATAGTTGTCTTAAATTAGCTGTCAATTTCAGTGAACAAATACTGGGTATCTTCCCATCTGAAGTCTTCACTGCATATACACATCCTACGCATGAGATTTCAGTGGTGAGTTTGCTGCATGCTTGTTTTACACTCTGGCCTTTCATCTCCTGTTTTCATCCCACTTCACCTTTCTCTTTATAGAGTTAAGCTACTTGTTACAAATATTATGCATTTTACATGGTGTGCAGCTCTATGAAAGGAGTAGGTAAAAAGAAAACTTCAACAAGCCGCATAATTGAAATTTTCCACCAATTCCCCCCCCTCAAAAAAAAAAAAAGTTAATAAAGGTTTCTTTTGTGAGCACGAGATGGAGAAAATTGGCCATTTGTCTGTGAGGTAATAGGCTTTGGAATAATATGAAAATCTATCAAGTGATTAAATTCAATGACATTAAATCACAATTCATGAAAGGTGAATACTGCACAGTTTAATTCTATTTAATTTTTGAGGGGAAAAAAAAGCCCCCAAAAAATGTTTGAGTTTCTCTTAAGCTGATTTCTCTGTGCTCTTTCTTAAAAGTGCCTTTCTAGTTGCCACACAGTGATGTGATCATTATCTGTCACCTCATCGCCTTGCTGCCTCAACACACAGTAAAATACAAAAAAATAAAAAAGAGGGAGAGAGGGGAAAAAAAAAAAAGGGAGACCAGAGGAGCTTGTGAAGTATGACTTCCTATCCCAAGACTCATTGCCTGCGATTCGTACCGCTTGACAGTAATGATCTTATTACAGTACTCTGGACCTTGAAGAGATTTCATGAGGAGAGGGAAAGGACGTGGCTCCGTGTAATCAAGTAGCGCTGAATATTCCACGCGTTTTTGATCACACACTGATTGGGCACAGTTTTAGCCCATCTTCTAGTCAATTATGCATGGCCCCTCGTGCTCCTGTGCTAGTCAGAAACATTGATAGCTGTTGTCTGGGGGGGCTGGCAGTCAGCCTGGGGTTTGAAGTGCAGTCATTCCAAGAGAAGTGCTTTTTAGTTGGAATTGATTACCTTTCTTTAGGTTTTTGCTTAATGGCAAGACTGTATTGGAGAGGGCTTCAGGTGAAAAATGGACATATTAGCCATTTAGAGTAGCTGAACTCCTAGTCAATTTTTAGCTTTCCCCTGTTTCCATCTAATTTATATTTAATGATGTAACGTTTGATAATATTTAAGATATTTCATTTTCAGTCGCTGCTGAGCACACACGTTGAGCACACGTTAAGTTACAGCGTATCAATTTCTAGGTTTTCTAAATTAATCCAGTTTAACCTTCGGGATGTGAGAACATCTTTTTTGGCACCTGTTCCAGGGAGCATTCGGTTTATCTGCAAGTGGTAGGAAGATGACATTACCAAGCAGAGCAAGTGCTGTTTTCATCTCCTAATGAGTTTAAATCTGCATGCTTTAAAAGCAGCAAAGGGTCAGTAGCTGGGTCCTTAGTTTAGATTCTCTCGTCTCAGAGGCTGAGTAGGCTTCTCTTAATTCCTTGCCTGTAAAAATGTCACATCTTTCTCAATTCATATTCCTTCTGAAATGAGAAGGAAATCATTAAAGGTTTGCATAACAAACCTGAAGCACTGCATAAGAAAATACCTAATCACAAGCAGCACTGGTTGTTCTGGTGCTACCAGTCTTGTTTCTTACATTTCAGTATCCTACAACATCTAATTTTGGACGCATGTAGTTTGGAGAGATGAGAGTTACCATAGGCTGAAGTACAATGTCATATTACCTGTATGTCAAATGAAGAGCTGATGTTTCCCCTGCTTGGGATGTGCTGTGACTGGCAGTGAAAAGATGCAGTCAAAATACTCCAGTGGTGAGTCACTATGATTCTGCTCCACTGCTGGCTGAAATAAGAAAGCAGCCCTGCAAAAAGCCTTGGGAGGCTCCCAGCCTTTTCTGGAGGTGTTTTTGCCACTAAATGTCTCCCTATGGGACTGCTTCCTTCTGAGGTCCAACAGAATTTACAGAGTTGCTTAAACAGGTGAAATCCAAAATAAAGCTTAATTGTTCCTTAAACTTGTAAGCAAAACCCTCCTTATGTACCTGACCTGTCTTCTACTGCTTCCCTCTTAATTGGATTTGAAGGATGCCCTACTAATCCCATTCTAGCCAGTCCAACCACTTTAAAAATTACTTTAATAATTTTTTATTTGTTCTATTCTTTAAGACCAGTTCTCACTTCCTGTTTAGATGTCAAATGAGAATGAAGAGGGGAAAAAAAGGTTTTTGTGGGTTTTTGCTCTTCGAAACAGGTATGTTGGGTTTTCTTCCGATGGTTTTGGGTCTAGATATTCTCTGAAATTCTGTATCCTAGATTTACGTGTTTTATCTTGTTGTAATGTTTTACTACTTCTAAGCACCCCACAAAAGCAATGAGAATATTTTTTTTTCCTTCTTTGGAACTGAAACTCCTCAGATGTGTATATTTGCTGACCTGTGTGTGTTTGGTGCCTGTTCTGACAACCAGGGTTGCTGTGTGCTCCTCAAGCCTTCTGCTGCTCACTCTGAGAGAGGAGTCCCTCAGTCTGGGGGCTTTTAGTACTGCTTGACTGGTGAGATTTTGAACCAAGCTTGAAGAATGCCATGATCAGCTCTTAATATTCTATATTTTTTGTTAATCAAGGGAGTAAAGATCTTAGGAAGATAAATTTTTAAGGAGGAGAAATTTTGTATCTTTGGCTTTGCTGCCTCTTAGAGTGGTGGACCCAGGTGTTTGAACCTGCTGCCAGATCTGCTTGTGGGAGTAGCTGCTTCTCCTGAAGGGTTATTTATCTGCAGGCTGGGAAGAGACAGTGACAGAGCAGATTCCTTAGCAGCAGAAGATGCCTTGCTAGCATCTCATAACATATGTAGCAGCATGGTGTATGCAGTGACATGAACTCCTGTGAAGCTCAGACTTACCCTGGCAACTTTCCTGTTTGAATGGGATGCTGATATGTAGGAAATGTCTGTGTGTGTTTTAAAAAATACAACATTTGAGAGAATATGTTTCTCACCTGGTAGGCTCTGGTGTCCAGTCCTCTGAGAAGAGGATTTTTTGGTAGTTGTCATCTTCTCCTACCAGACACACACATCATCTTCCTTGGGGTTTTCAAGTTGATGTGGCATTGACTTGACTTTGCCTTCCTTTGCACCTCTTTCCCCCGTGCTTTGAATACATCTGTGTAATCTGGGGAGGAAGCACTGCAGTTTGTGGTGATGGATTACAAAGCCAGTTTGGAGTATTTCTGACTGCTTCATTCGACAAGGAATTGGCAGCTCCCTCAAATACTATATCAGCTTCCTTTAATTTCTCCGTTCCCTGGCTCCTTCTTTTGGGACTTCAGTGGCTGTGTGCAATTGCCATGCAAGGTAGTATTTCAAGGAAAAAAAAATATAAATAATTTGAAAGTTGTTAGTGATTGGAACTGGTCTGTGATTATCATAAATGCTCATGCAAAGGTAATACTTTGTAGCAGTAAACAAAACTCCAAAGTGATCCATTTCTAGAGAACTTGAATGCCTTAACAACATATTTATACAGAAAACTGCAGTTGGTGATTTGCTTAACATTAAAATTGGAAGCAACCCTATTACATTTGGCTTAATACCATCTGTATCACACACATACTTTTTGTTTGGATGGCTGCCAGTCAGTGGGCTGTGAATGGTCAGTTAAAAATAACTTTCTTTAATTAAAAAAAAAAAAAAAAAAATCAAATTTTATGGTGAGCCATGCTGTTTATCACATGATTGTTGCATCATTCTGAGCTTGGGAAGGTGGATATAGGGAAGGAAATCATACAGTATTTACCCAGTGACTAATACATGTCTTTCTGCTTGTTGCTCATTTTTTAAAAATATTTCTGTAGTCTCTGGAGATGTCTGACAGTCAATAGTGTTAATTGAGTGCTGACATTTTTTTTCCTTGGAGCTCATCCAGACTGGATGGGGCTTGGAGCATCCTGGTCTCGTGGAAAGTGTCCCTGCACTTGGCAGGGGCATGGAACAAGATGATCTTTGAAGGTCCCTACCAGTCCAAACTAGTCAGCATACTGCAGGAAAACTTATGAAACTTTGCTTTTTTGACAATTTCCATTACTTCTGTTTCCACTACAGTTTTCCTTACCGTAGTCTCTTTGACTCCATCTCTGTCCTTCCAAATTTTTTTTGGAAGAAGGGGTTGCTGGAAGGTTTTCTGTACAATATAGCTCAGTTCAGAAGTACTTTTTCTCCCACGTCTTGTTTGTCTGTGCTCTTGGGGTTTCACTACAATTATAAAGTTAGTTAGATACTGACTTATTAAATAGGCACATGTAGAACCACATGTGAAACAGCAGACAAAGTTGTGGAGATTGAAGACAACATCGTGAATCCTTTTTTTTAGAAACAATGCTGTGAGAATTCAAGGGAGTTTAAATAAACTGTTTTGTTTTATATTGTTTTTATGTTATCTCTCAAATGAGAGATTCCACTGAAATGCTGTAAGTAACAAATATGTACATTTTCATCCTAAAGCTACATGCTCAGCAAGGGTAGATGGACCCTGAGATCTTTAAAATATCACCAAGGGCTACTGAAGAATTGTTTTCAGAAAATCCCCACTTGCTAGGCACAACATACTTGAGTTTCACAGAATATTTAAGAGGCCTTGGTGTTTAATTACATTAGAACTAAACTAATTGTAATAAATCACTGATTAATATCTACTTAATGTATTTAATAATAAGGTAGAAAGTAAATTAATACTCATCAGATTATTTAAAGAACCTGGTGTGAGGATTTATAGTGGTTACAAACAGATTAATTTTTGGTGATTTGTGAACTATATTCTTTTTCTCAGAGAGTCTCTGTACACATTAAGATACCAGTTTGCCCAGGCAAAAGCCATTAATAATTAGGTCACCAGTGCTTATTGATAACCTTCCTTGATGTAAAGTGAGAAGGTAAACTTTGGTAACAGACTGCTGGTGTCCCATGGAGGAAGAGCATGTGCTAAAGAGATGGGAAGGTTTTTTAGTATGGAAGAGAAGACTTGAATTTTGATAGATGTGATGATCCTTTAAAAAAAATAAAAATATGTCTAGCAGTGGACTGGTAGAGCAGGTGTTTACCTGTAAAGTTGTATTGTTCATCCAGCCATCTTAACATTTGGACAGTTATGGGAGGAGATGTTTTAACTCTAGAGATGGATACTCTTGGGAAAAGAATTAGCTTTGTAATTACTGATTTACACAGTTTTCTAGAGGCATGATTGTGAGCTATGGCTCCAAAGAGCAAGTCTACATCAGGATCTGCTTCTGCAGACATGCCAAGGGCTTTAAGTGCAGTACTCTGGTTTCTTACAAACTATAAAGAGTACAAGATAACTTCAGAGCTCTTCTGACATGAAAAAATAGCTATGGAGGGGATTGGAAGTAGGGTGCTGCTTTTTTCTTACCAATATTGATAATTATCTGCCAGTATCAAAATAGTTCATAGGGTTTTTTCCTTTTTTTATGAAGATTATTAACCAGTTATTCTCAGGTCAACATTTAACAACACTGATAACACTTAAAATTATTTGAACATAATTATTAATTAACTTCTTAATAATAGATTATCTATTATTAATGAACTCTGCTGCTTTTCCACCTGCAAAATATTCCAACAGCTTTTTCACCAGATAAGTGACATCACAGACTATTGCTTTCAGCTGAGAAAGACAGAGAAGGGGAGACTCCAGTAGAAAAGTTAATTTCATACAGATTATTTCCTTAATGAAGAATGCTAGCAATGAAGTGTAGAGAGTAGTCTGTAAACACAACTTTACTTCTAACTATACAGTTCCATGAGCAAAAGAAGGGCTTGTTGCACTGTGTGTCTTCAATGAACACAGTGGTTGTACAAGGAACCATACTTCATGGCTAATTGAAGTGTTTCACCATCTGCAATTCCTCGTACTAACAAAGAGGAAAAAAGTTTCCTCTTTTTTTGCCAGAAATATTTCTTTCAGGCTTTTTATTTCTTCCACAGCCTTTGACTGGACAAGCTGTTCTTGTTACATATCATCAGGTCCCATAATTTGTCGTAATGCTACTCAATGGCTCGTCTAAAAAATGAAAAGGGATGCTGTCAAGGTTGTTAGGCCTGAAGTTTAACCTACAATACTTTTGAAAAAAAGAAGAAAAGATTGACATAAACTGTCCCCCTGAGCCCGAACAGAGCTGGAATAAAATCCATAATGATTTTCTGAGCGACGCAGGAGCCGGTGCATTGGTCTCTTTGAGTCTCTGCTTGTGAAAATTGTTCTGTGCTTTGGTCCTGCCTGTAGGAGTATGTTGAATATACAAGAAACTTAACTCTGTGGTGCGTTAAGAGGAGAGGATTCTTGTTCATTCCAGTTATACATCTGGAGCGAAGTAGGTCACGGAGACCCTGCAAGGTACAGAAGGGTTTTCTCATTTCAAGGGCAATGCCACGTTGAGCGTCGAGGAATTGTCACCTCCTAGCTCTTTGTCCCTACCAGGTACTCATTTTTCAGAGTGTTATTGGTCCATCCGAACATGTAGGCCAATGCAGTGTGTTGAAGCTTGAGATTTTGATTGACAAATCCAAAATTATTTTTTTACTGTTCCCTTTTTTGCTCTTAAAGAGGTTGGGGGAAAGAGGAGCTGAAGATTGTTATCTGCAGGTAAAGGGTTCTGCCAAATGCCAGGCTTTCTGCATAATGATAATACAAGTCAGGAATCCAGCCACATTTGCAAGGGGCTGGGAAGAATGGTCTAGGTTGAAATGAGAACTGTGGAAAGGCTGAGAGATTGAGTAGGGAAATTTCCCTTTAAAACTCTGTTTCTGTCTTCAGCTGTATGTCTCTGGGGACAGGGTTCATTATTTCCCCTCCACTTTTTGGGTGAAGCTGCATTCCATCCAGGTCAGTGCTAGATCAGTCAATAGGGTGAGATTCTCCTCTTTGCCAGTTGTGCTAACCTGTGATCTTAAATTGATTACTCAGGATTTTTCAGGCCATCCAGTGGATTCCTATTTCAGGCAGGAAAAGATGACTGAATTGCTGACAGCATTTTTAAGGATTTTGTGTCCTCTAGGTGACATCATGGCTTACCTGGGGAAAATGTGGCTTATCATTCTGGAGGGAACCCTGCAGATCAGTCTCTGGTTGATAGCTCTGATTTTCTCATGAGCAGGCTTTGTATTACCTACAGTAGCACCTTGCTTTTGCTTGGTTTTTCATGCGTAGTTTCTTCACCAAAAACCATTTGATTTTGCCCACCAAGCAGACAATCCTTAACTTGTGCATATATGCAGACGTGCCCAATAAAAGAAAGAATCTGCCAGTCCATCAACCCTTATTATTTTTGATTGCACAGTGTTTTTGCAGTAATCTTGTAGTATTATAGGTCATGGTTTTTCTGTGCCATCAGTTATTGCAACTACCTGCACGTTAGCTCCATGTGGAAGGGTGAGAGCTTCTGCTTTCTTTTAGAGAGCTGATTGATGGGTTAGAAGGCTACAGTGGGGTCATGCTAATTCCTTATGGTGCCTGGGATATGCAGAGTAAATAATTAAATGTTGTTAGTCCCAGTCCACCTGCTCAATATGGCATGTGCTCTAGGTATGAGACAAGCCTGATTCCTCTGCCTTGAACAAACACAGCCTAGTTCTCATCATTATTATATATATATATGTACACAGAGTATAAGATTTTGAAGGGCTTACTTTCTATAACTGTGAACAATCGTGAGAAACTTGGCATGGCAGGGAAGGTTAAACATCATTATGTGAATAATCTGAAAATGTTAAGGAAATGAGCTGTGATTCTCTATTTAAAAATATGCTTGTTTTTTTAAAAAATTATGATTGAGAGTAGAATTGGAGGAAACCACTTAAGGAAGTGTAAATGGGAGGGTAGTGAAGGTGATGGCAGTGAGTGTGAATCAATAGATAAAAACCATAAATTGTTAATAAAGGAAATGAAGGCTATTAAAAAGAATTGATGGTCTTTAGAATGTGAGGTCTACAAGGCTGATGAAAGGAATTCCTTAAATTCATCAGCAACAAATAAATTCTACCCATATTACAAATTTCACACTTGACAAAAGACTATAATAGTGAATCCTTATTTCAAACACTAAAAGCAAGAAATCTTCCAGCACTGGTGTCATGGCTTAGCAGTTTGTGCAAACCACAAACCTAATGACAGAATTCCTCTATATTCCTATACACACACACACAAGGGGAAGATGAAAGGGGAATAAAGACCAGAGACTACAAGTTGGAAACTGAAAACACCTGGATACAGATTTTACTAACACAAGGGAAAGGTAATAACATCAAGTTAGTAACAAAGTTAGTAAAATAGTAACAAAGAATAAAAATACATTAAAAAAAAATGTATACACACATATATGTATATATACACAACCCAATAGATAGCACATGGTGAGCTGGCAGCAAGGAACAGCAGCACAGCCAGCAGGAAGTGGGAGGAAAAAGAGGGAGGAGCTGCTGACATTCTGATCTTCTATAGAGTATGGCAGGAAATGGGAGGGAATAGATCCCTCCCTTTGCCTTCCACCCTTCTCCGAGTCTGAAAGCCCTCCTTCTTTAGTTCCTCCTGTTTGAGTGATAACAACTGGAAAGAATAAGAAATTAATATTGCCTAAAGTTTGTACTTCTAAATAGTTTAGAGTTAAACATCATCTACAGTAGTGGTGTCCCCGTTTAATTAGGTAATTATTGTTTATATCTGCACCACCAGATTAACGGTGCTCAGGAATAGTGGAAAGTTGACTTAAGATCTTTCTAATACCTGTCGTGTATTTCTGAAAGGATCTTGTACCAGTGAGAATGGCTTTGGAAACTGGGAAAAAAAAATATAGAGTGCTTGTAGCTAAAAAGAGAGGGTAGGATCCTGAAGTATCTGTGTGTTATTTAGACTCATATTGATCCTGTGCAAAATAATGGGAAGGCTGGTATGTGATACCAGAAAATAATTTTCATTGGCAGAGAAAATAACAGAGTTGTCTAAATCTCATGCAGAGGATTATCAAGTGATAAAAAGCTGAGAAATTTTTAATGCTATATTATCACAACTGTCTTTCAAGAACAAATATATTGGGTTAGTCCTTCATGGTAATGTGACCTAAAAAAAGTTGTTCAATCAGTAGGAACATAATCAATGTAATTTAATTTAAGAGAATTGTAATGGCTAACCAGTACATCACAAGAAGCAGTTGTAAATGGGTGACCATCATCCAAACATGGGGAAGAGCTCATATGGGTTTTGTTACCACCACATGCTGTTTGGTGTTCTGGGTGGTTTTTCCTCACTCCCATGTTGATGAAGATGTTGGTTTGTCCTCATTTCTCCTCTTAGTGGAGGTGCAGCCTTTAAGATTTTTCTTCTCCAGGGAGAAGTCCTTATGAAAAAAATTATTCTTGCTACTTCTTGTGCTTTGTCAGGTCCCCTTCTCCTCCTCTGCTCTGAAGAATCTTGTATGTGCACACACAAACATCTTTCTGTGGCCAGCTCAGAGAGGTTCATCTGCATGGGGCTGTCTGTTCTCTATCCAAACCCACCACTGAGCAGCTAGGCATGTACCATAAACCCACCATTTCCACGTGCCATCCATGTCACTGGGACTGAGAAAAATGCTGTGTTGAGCTCTTTGAGAGTCACTGAATTATGTGGTCTGGACTTTGTCTTTTACTGCCTCGTATCTCCTGCTACAGCATCTTTTCCTGGTCCTGCTGAGTGTGGTACTTATTCAGCTGCATCCAGATGACACCACAATGGTCCCTCCCTCAGACCATCACCTTTCCTGTGTCACTTTTCACTTTGCATCCTCAGTGCTCAGCTACATTGCATCAACAATGAGCTGTAGCTCTTTGCTTTGAAGACCCTTCATAGCATCCACTTTTTCTGATGCACTTTCACCATGTTGGCATCTGCCTCACATGAACATCAACACCTATTTGTTAAAGTTTTCTGCTCTTTCATGAGTTGAGCACAGGTGATCAAGATACATCACCATTGGACTCCTATAGCTTAAAAATAGTCGCCATTTTGCAAAGTGCTGTGCTACATAAAAGCCTTTTTATGCAGATAGTGGAGAACAAAGTGAAAACCTCACTTGTCTGTGTAGGCTATAATCTAAATATAATCTAAATTGGCATCTTAACTGGTATGTAGCCTTCAAATATGATGAACTTGACTCTTTGGCAGTCATGTAAAAGCTGGGGGTTTTGTAGTTTGGTTAGCTTGTGATGTGCTATTTTATACTTTTTTTCAACAGCAAAGAGAGCTAGGAAGTAAGATATCATCTTACCACTGCTGAGGTATTTGAATGTGCTTATAGGTCTAATGGGGTTCTCTTGGTGTTTTATTTAATCATTTGCAAGGTGTGAGCTATATAGCAAAGTGCATACTAGTCCAAGTGCATTGTGTGGATATAAAATCTTGGGTCCATCACTTTGTTCATCTGATAAAATTGGAACGTCTGTATTCTCCCTCTGCATGTTTTTTTTTTCATTAAGTTGGTTTTCCTCATTAGATAGAAGCAGGCATAATTTTTTTAATAGGAAAAATTAAAACTTTTGAGTGCAAAGCTGCAAAATAATGAGAGTAGGCAAACTCTGTGAAGCTCAGCACTCCAAGGGGGTTGCTGCTTTTGAAAGATGGGCTTGGTGAAACACGTTTGACTTCTGCAGGAAGTAGGATGATACTGATGCAACCAATGAGATAAAGCTACTCTTGATAGACTGCTTATAAATATAAAGCTTCATTCATTTTCAAGGAGGAGGGGGGGAATCCTGTCTCACACTGCCTTAAAAGCACATCCCTCTCTCCCATCTGAGGGGAAGATGGGATCTGCGGTACCTAGCAAGCAGTGTGATATTACTCTACAATACAACAATCTTGACAGCTCTGCGTGATGTTGCAGTTCAGATTTTGCCATCGAGAAAAATCTATAAACTACACTGAGCTTTCTGAAGTCATTAATGCCTTCGTTGTACTGATGATTTCATTTCTGCACTAGAGCAGCGTGGCTGATCTGCCTAGCTGCAAGCTGCAGCTTCCCATTTTTATGATACTCCTCCTCTTTCTCGCCATGCTTTCCCTTCCCCCACTGGAAAAAAAAATCCATCATGTAAATTGATTTGGGGATCAGCCTTGATAAAATACCAGCATTCAGCCCCTTGTGACAGCGTGGCCATATTGTTAGCTGTTCTTGATTATTTGGCTGCTCCAGCAGAAGCTGCCACATCGGAGTTGGAGGTGTGCAGAGATTAACTGGTGTCTGTCCAACCATTTGTCATACAAATAACAGTGCCAGTAGAGTGAAATACTATAAATCATTTTTTGCCAGGATTGAAACCTTTTATCAGTTGTGTCACTTCCATTATTCAGAGAGCGATTAGTAACAGCCATAGTTATTTAGCCATTTAGTAGTTAACAACTTGGAGCTTTGGCTAGTAAAGAAGCCTTTGACACTAGCATCTGATGTAAATGAGAGATTTGATATTTATCTTGCCAGGGAAAATGCAGTTGTTACTCAGGGTTTCACTGAAAGATGAAAGGCAGCACAACTTAAATACAAGTCTCTTAATTTGTTGAGTCTCCTGGTTTTGCTTTATCACTCCATGTGGTGTTTGTGTGTGCCCTGACAAAACAGCTGTATTTCAAATCTGCAAGTATAAAATTGCATCCTCCTTTTTCCAGCTTCTTCATTCTAAAGCCAATCAAAGGATCTCCTCAGGGATTTCCTTCAACCACAGCTTTTCAAAAAAGTCAAATCACAGGAACAATAACCTTCATGTAAAAGTAGCCTCAGAAATTAGCCATCATCTTGTTGGATTTGTTCACAATGTTATCTCAGCTGATGTTGGGTAATAGCACATCAAGAATGTCGTCAGTTTATGATTTTTACATTTCCCTGGTTAGGTTCAAATGAACAATTTTCTGTAAATCTGAAAGAGCCCCGTCCAATCCCATTGATATAGTAGCTTCCTGCTAATCCAGATGCAGTCTGTGGATAAGAGACAAAGCGTTGAATCTGCCATTGGGAAGAATTTTTCTATTCCCACCCCAAGTTTAAAGTGAAAGAGTCTTAATACATACTTTCTCTGTTGGAAGAGACCTGGTTTTAAGACCACCAAAGATGAAGACCATCAGGCTCCATTGTAGGTCACTGTAGTAACCACTGGTTGAGCAGTGAATTTTGGCAGTTCCGTTTGTTAATCCATAAGCTACTTATGAAAGGTCCAAGGTTCTTTATCCCATTGCCCTCTTTGAGTTTAATTTTGCAGGCTTTGGGAGTCCCAAAATGCAAATGAATAGATTACTGCTAGCACAGCTAAGTGTACATGTTGTGAGTGTGCTACTAGACAGGAGCTTTTACTTAATTCAGTAAAGCCTCAGTGAGGACCCTGTGCCTCAGGTTGTCCTCCTTGTAATGTAGGACCCAACATCTGTGTGTCTTTTGTCTTCTAATGTCACCAGGGGAAGGAACTGAAAGTCATCCTCAGACTGTATCAGTGCAGGCCAATGTAGAACCTCAGGTAAAAGGAGAGCTGGTCACCTTCCTGTTTCAGCATGAGTGTTCAGGTTTATCAAGAAATCATCATTACAGATAGCATAGTGGTTTGTAGGAAAAGACCTTGACACAATAAATCTCTCCAACAGGAATCTCTCCAGTGAGAAATCCTTACACTGACATGGCAGCTACACCACAAGCAGAGTAACATGCCAGTGTTAAACACCTAACACTGGCAGATTGTCTCCTGCTTATTTTTACAAGTGATGAAAATAAACGGAGAATTCCTGTTATATGAAGTTCCAGTGGGAAGTAGTGCTGTTCCTGCTGACATATGGACATGATTCCCAAGAACAAACAGAAGAGGTTTGTGCTTGCATGCTCCTCAGGCAGGCCTGGTGCCACTTGCCATGCTGGAGGGCTTGGATCATGGGGTGGGTTTCTGCAAGGGGTGGAAACCCCTCACATATGGCCATTGCTCCTTATGGAGAGTCTTTTCCAAAATGGTGCAGCATTGGATCCTCAGGTGATGTTACCTTGCCTGTGCTTTATGGTTTTGCTGTCCAATGAGCCGTGGGAGCAAATAAGGACAGCAATTGCTTTTTCAGAAGAGAAGACTGCTTGTTAAATCTTTTGCAACTTTGTTTTTAATCCAAGTTTTTACAGTGTTAGCTCACCTGTTACATTATATGAATTAAAAGTGAGAAAAATGAGAGATGGTAGGAATGGAAATTCTGCTCAATGTTATAACTGTTTTAAATAAGTAAAAGTTGGAACTAACTGATTCTAATACCTACTCTATCATGCTGTCTTAAAAGACAAGATATATGCCTTCTTTGGTAGCAGTGAAGGTTTACCATTTAAAAATAATTTTCTAAAATGTTGAACTAAATAAACCCAAGATGAGCAATATAGCCACATCTTTGTAAGAATCTACCTCTTCATTATCTGTATCTACAAATGTCTTAAGGAAATGAGATCTGTAAGAGTTAGCTAAATATTGATGTTCCCTGATGCCTGCTTTGGTTTGTTTCTGCTAAAATACCTTGACAGAAGTTGCCATGAACCACACTGATCTTGCAGGGATCACCTTTCTATCCTACTTTGTACATTGTTATTTTTTATCTTCAAACAAATTATAAGTATTCTTCCACATGAGAAAATAACAGTGCTCTTTGGCATTTAATTCAGCCCAATGATGCTACTTTACTGTAGTTGTGTGGGGGTTTTTTTCAGCTTGTGATGTTTACAGCCTGACACCTCATGTATATTGGAAAAGAGATTTCCTGAAAAAGCAATGGGAAATTTCAAGATGCCTGTAGTGTATCTTTTAAAAGTGAACAGGGAGTATATAGCTCCTTGGAGCAGAAACAGCTCTTTTTTTTGTTGTTTTCTTGACAGTAATTGCTCACGCTATCAACAAAAAAAGGGCTGCTTTTTGTTCAGAGGGGGAAAGGTACAGAACAATGTGTCTTTGGCTAATGGATTTAAGTGCTCCTTGTTTATCAGCCTATAATGGGCAAGATTGTTGTCTCCCTACTCACAGATAAAACTGATGTTCCAAAACAAGAATAAATCCATCGTGCCATAAAAGTAGTGGTTCTCCATGGGGTAAGCAAGAAAGCGTTGTCTGTTTTCACTGAGTCAACACTGTGTCTAAACAGAAGAAAGAATGTAGGCTGGTGGTGAAAAACATGAGTCCACCATGTGTCCCACTCCTTCTCCTCAAATCTACCTCTCCTTTGGGTCCCAGATGCTTCCCCCACACTCTGTTTCCTCTTCATCCATCTAGAGTAATGCAATTTCCTGCTCTCCTTTGAAATACACTGGCAGGGTTGTAGTCATGGTGCATTTTACATGATACAAGGGTAGCCTTGCCAATAAGGAGCTCAAAAGCCAAAGGGGTTTGATATCACATCAAAAAGGGTTTGTTGTCACAGATGTAATTCCAGGTGTGTGAACCAGTCTCAGTTGGTGTTCTGTTCCATCCCGGAGCCGTACTGGTATGCAAGGCGTGGAGTTGAAAAGGGTGGCTTCTTTGCCCTTTTCTGGTTTTGAGTGGCATCCCAGGTGGTGGTGTCACTTCAGCTCCAATTATACTAATTACAAGCATGAGACTAATCAAGATATTGACTAGATAATTGGATAGAAATTCAAATATCTTTAAAATTCCAGAGGGTCCAATATCTTGTATCAAATCTCATTGTCCGGGGGGGGGGAGGGGGGAAGAAAGAAAAAAAAAAGGCATAACAAAAGCAGTATAATAGCTGTAGTTGATATTTAGCAGTTGATGCTAAGACATAATGACACAAGCAGCTTTTCCATAAGTGCTTTGTTAATCAACAAAAAATAAGCCAACATGCACTGTGCACTTGCTTAGCTTCTGCATAGCTCTGGTAATTAATACAGGATGATGCTAGTTATTTTTCTCATATTCCAGTTGTGAAAGATGTGATATATATACTCCACCTCTTTGGAGTAGATTAATATGGACTGTAAATATTAAAATGCTATTAAGATAAAAATATAATTTTCAAGAAGCAAATTTTGGCTTGTTTTTCCATTAGAATTCCTAGAGTGGGGACAGCTGGGGTTTACAAAAGGTTTAATGTGGCATTAAAAGTGAAAAAATCAATTATTTTGACAGATTGCATTTTGTCAGAGAAATATTTTGTTTTCCTCCTCATTTTTTTTATTGCCGGTTGATTTTTTTGTTGTTACAAATATGTGTACAAAAAAAAAGGAGGCAGGCTGAGAAGCTGATTCTCTTAATTCCATAATAATGCAGCTAGCCTTGTGAAGTCAGCCCAGTTGGAGAAACTAACCTTAGAAATTGGTCGATCAAATGCTACAAGCAAAGTACTTGTTTTCCAGTATTGAAGCTGGTGGTCTAGTGATCACAGCCAAGCAATTACAGCCCTGTTAGATAGCATGAGTAGTAGTCATTAAATAATTATACCTTTGATTAGCTGCTTTACTTGTTCGTTGCCTTTGAAATATGATAGTATAATTTAAAGCTTTTATTAAAAGACAATTTTTCTAGGTGGCTGAAAAGGATTTTTTTGTGTATTAAAGACCCATAATTTTCTGCTTCAGATAATGAAAAACTGAGAAAAATGTTTCCAATTAACATTTACTTTTGTCAATTTGAATCTTGTATGTTTATAGTGTATTGGAAATGCACCAAAACTGTTTAGTGGTCCTTTACTCAGTGCAAACGTTTCAGTGGAGCAATCTTACAGGGAAAAAAAAGATAATTAAAAACCTTTTTGAAAATGTTTTATTAAAATAACTTTTTCCCTGTCACAAGAAGTATGAATGTGTTTTCATTTTTTTCCTTGATTTCAAATGTTCAAAGCTGAATCTAAGCCAAATGTAATTAACTATTAATGAGATTTGAAGTATTACTTTTGGAGTGTTTTGTGGGTTTAAAATTGAGCACTGGAAAGGGTTTCAGTTTCAGAGGAGTGAGGAGTTTTACATCAGGAATAAAGTTCTATTTGTGTTTGGGTTGGGCAACTGTTGTAACTCAGTGCTTATATTAATTCCATTTGATGCCCAGCCACTTGTTTTTCTCAGTATTCTGGTGTCCAGAAAGGCTGTAGTTAGGGGATGTTACTATTAAATCATTCTGGGCTAACTGTCAGCACTTATTTTTTTTTTTTTTTTTTTTGAGCTGTTGGGATTTATGTCCTGTTAACACCAATACATGATGCAGTAATGTTTGGAGAGTTTAGAGTCACGTTCAAGTGTTTAAAGATGTTTTACTTGAGAAATCTGGTATATTAGATCTGCTGCATGCACTTGCTAGGAACTGTAGAAAAGTAGGGTACATATTTATGAGATCGTTGCATTTTGGGGGCTGTTTTTACTTTAAAGTTTAGTGTCAATCAGATTTAGAAATATTTCTAAAAAAAAATTTAAACTGATTTCTAAAAAATCAGTTTATCCTGATTATTTTACTTTCTGTATGTCTATATAATGAAATAATTTCTTTTCTCTTACGAAATCATGAGCATGGTTTTGTTGAGCAAATTGCTGTTCTGCTGACCAACAAGAAGGAAAAAGCTCCTATTCCCTGGTGAAATCACATGTTATCCAGAAGCTGAAAAAGATTAGGGGGGGCTGATGTGTAGAATTGTTTCACGGGTTGGGTGGCAACTACATGGTCCTGGAGTTTATCCTTAATACCCCTCACATTTCCGCCATTTGGGTCTTACATACCCCTGTTTTTCTGGATAGATGTTACACAGGCACTAAATGACAAAGTTCTCCTCACCTAAGCTGTGGTGATTTGATTCTCATATATCTTCTTGGTCTTTAATTGTTACACAATAAGAATAAATAAACAGACATCCTTAGGTGAATGAACAGCGTTATTTATTTTGTGCAGATGATGATGAGATGTTCTGCAGAACCAGTGGCATGTCGACTCCATCCCCAGCCCCCTTCCTCCAGCATAGGTGAAAAGATCCTATTATTTCTGATAATTGATGCTAAGGGCTGTGGCGTGCCTCATTTAATCAGCACTGTTCAGCACACTCCAGGGATGTAATTCATGCACACTTTAACATCCAACATGGCTGACAATGCTTGGACACACAACCTAATGGCTACATCATTTTTTAATCAGCTATCTGAGGACTATTTGTCTAATCAACAAAGAGCTCTGTCATATGGAGACAGGAGGTGACATTAACACTTCTGTAGTTTCTCAGCACGGCAGTGGAGGAAGATTTTTGGAGTGAGACTGTAGGTCTTAAGACTCTTCTAAGAATAAAAGCATATTTATGCTTGTCAGGGTGTAAAAGAACTGAATTTGAGCAAGTTGATGTATTATTAAATATAGTATCTTAAGCATCCTTAGAGAACTTCAGAGATACCAAACAGATGTATCCTCAGATCATACATTGGTAAGTGCACTTTCCAAAAATGTTTTTCTTTTAGAAATAGTGGTACATGATCATAATGGTGGTAAATATTTACTAAAAAACCAAGCTACTCAAAACTAGACAAGAGAAGTAAATTCATTAACACAAAAGAGATAGCATTCTTATTAAAGAAAGCAAACCAGAAATTATTTCTGCAAGGGGTTGGTCACTTGAAACACAAGCTGTCCCATTTTAAAACTCTTCAGGTCTAGTTATGTTTGCAGAGGTGTATGAGTGAGGAATGTGCCTTGCTGCTACCCTGAAATGGGAAGGCTTTCTCCAGCAGGACTCAGTGAATCAGTGTAGGTTTAGAGCCTACAGGAAGGGTGATGTGCAGACAGTCTGAATTGTTTTTCATATAATGTCATGTGCAAGAAATAGTGAAGAAGAGAGGACAACTGTCAAGGGTAGTACAACCTCTGAAACAGATCACTCTTACAATACCTCTATTTTATAGAGAACAAATCCACCAAAAAATATTCCTCAGCCCTCATGAAGCAGCAGATGGCTGTGACCCCTGGCTGTTAGCAAGGAATGTGCAACCAGAGAGAGTGTGTTTACTAACAGGTATTATGCAAAAGGACACTTTTCTAAGTCTTTGTTCAGTGCAGGCTTTGTGGGTGCTGAAGGCCAGGCTCAGCTCCTGAGACTGGGATGTTTCTGTCCTAGCCAGGGCTTCTGTGAACTCCTGAGGCCAAGTGCAGGTTTTGGACAACACCTGGACAATCTTTATTCTGGATTTTTGGGTGGGGTTTTTTTTGCTTATAAATGCTCATAGATGAGGCCTGAATGAACAGTAGCAAGTGTCTTGTCTTACACTGCTGAGCTGGAATTGGTTTTAGTGGTTAGATGGAGAGGTGGCAAGGTAGTTTCTAAAAGCCTGAGCTATCACATATCAAATATCTTTAAACACAAAGCTGAGATTAAAAATTTAGAAGTTGCAAGGGTGTCTTGAGTAAGTAAATCAGGAGTGAAAGAGCGAGCTAGGAGGGCTTCTGGACAATCTGGAGTTATCTGCTCCCAATATTCCCTTTGATGGGGAAGGAAACAAGCTCATCCAGTCCTCCCTCTTGGATGCAGGAACTGTAGAGTTTTACTACAGTAAAAGTTCACATCATTCATTTGCCATAAAAAATTATGGTGAAATTTAGCATTACATTACAAAACCAACCAGGCATTTTGGTTAGACAAGTGAGCTAAAGCTTTCTTGGCATATGCAAACCCAGGAATTAGATCTTTTCAACTGTGCAGCACCATTGCCAGGTACTGCAGGTGGTGCCCTAGTGGCATTGGAAACAATTTTCTCATTTCTGCATTACTGAGAGGAGAAAGTTCACTCACCAGGTTGGTGTGTGACTTTCTAGGGCTGAACTGATGTCTGTTTACATAGTGTGTGGGTCTTCTACAAGACACAGAGATTTTCAGCATGCTGCTAAGTATTGGTCTGTTGGGATGGAACAACTGCTGGCCTCTGGCCTACCTGAGGAGTAACTCCTGATGTAAAAAAAAAAAAAAATGCAGCTGGCCTGTTGTAACTGCTGACACTTATATATACTCTTCCTTACAAATCAGTCTGGTGGATCCCAGGTCCTTAGCTGATCCATCTGAACAAGACACCCCAGTACATACACACCACACACAGTGATGCATCATAGATGACACAATTGAAGGCAGCTTCTTTGCAAGAATTTAAGACCCATTCCTTCATCTTAAAAAAAAAGAAACACATCTTAAGTTCAGAGAGTCAAAGCCTTCGTGGTTGGGTGCATTGGGATTTCATCCCTTGGTCACTAGAAGGAGGAATGGCTGGGTGATGCTCTATGCCAAGCTGAAGGTTGCAGCAACCTTGGCATTGTTTTGCAGGGTTGTTAAAAGCTGCACTCTGTGCTGTTGGGTGACAGATAATGACTTCCTGTGCTGGCCCAGGTGGAGTGTTATGGTGCACAAGCTAATTCACCCAGCAAAGATAGGAGTTTAGTCTTGGCAATCTAAATTTCTGGAGTTCAAGAGTTTGGATATGAGAAGAGAAAGTGCTGCTGTACCATTTCTACATGCTGGCTGGTGTGGGGGAACTGCTTTGATTGCCACAAGGTGTTTTTCTGTCAGGGATCAGGACAAGTGTCAAAGTTAATAAAATATTGTCTTGAAATGTTATTAAAATACATTAGTCATTCAGATTGTGGCAGCACAACATCCTAAGCAGAATACGTTGCCACTTCAGTACAAGCTAAATTAAATACCCAGTGTCTTCTGGGAGATAATTAACTTCAATCCAAATATTCAGTTTTGAGAAATGTGTTTGTTTTGAGTTTCTCTACAATCTCTAGTCACAGTGTCACAGACTAGAAATACATCTTAGTGGCTTTTTTGAAGAAAAAAGGCTTCTAGAAAATGTTTCCTGTCAATCTGCCTTCAAGCTCTTTCTAATTAGGGAGTTTTGTTTGCTGATACTTAATGAAGTCTTTCTTACAGCTTTTTGTTGGAAACCAGTTTATTTGTTTATAAATATGTATATACTAGATAGATAGATAGATTCAGATTGGGTAACAAGAGCTTTTGCTGAATTAACTTTTGAACCATCAAGTGAAGCCAGCCCAGTTGGACTGAATGTCCAGGGATATGAATCCAAGAGAAACCAGGGAAGTAATGACCTCCAGTGCCCATTCAGGCTGTGTAGGTAGGTAACAAGAACGTGTAGACAGTTTGTAATTTTGAAGGCAGGCAGGTTAGGGTGGCTAAACTAGGCTCTGGTGTTCACATGCACATCAGTCATGCCACAGAAGTTGTGCTTGGCAGCATCCAAACCCTGCTGCTGATATTATTGAATCCCCTAATACAGTGGAGCACCACGAGGAAACAGGCTAACACTTAATTGATGCTAAAGGACACACTGGGATGTATCAGGACCTTGGCATCACTGCATAGAAGTCCATTTGTTTAAAGAGAAGAAAAAGGCATGACACTTAACACATTAAAACAGATTATTTCATCAATAGGTTAATAGAAAACCAGGCTGCAAGTTCAGTTCCTGCTCATATGGCCATACTCTAACATGCCATTAAAGGGTGAAAAATGAAAAGGGACTGGGAAAGGGTCTTCGTGTACTGGAGTCTTCCCTTTCTGAGGGATGCCAAATCTAGATTTTGCCTATTTATATGTAAATGTTTTTCAGCAAAAAGCAAGTTTCCTGCTGGGAAATTGTGCCTCTCTTAGTGTTGGGACTTGTTAAACAGGTCTTAAAACTGAAGATTTTTCATATTGAAGGATGCATGCAATGAAGATATTATTTGATTTGATAAACCTGAATTTTTAAATAGATCTAACTTAACCTTCTAGGTAACGTTATCTACTTTAATTTCAGCAAGATGCATTCTAAAGGATGTCATTCAGACATCCAGTCCTCCCTTGGAGCATATAGCATTTAAGCCTGCAGATTGCTCTATTAAAACAGTATATAGTTTTAGAGTCACGGGTGTTCAGGCATTTCTCTTCCAGCCTTAGCTCTTTAGCTGAAAATTGAGCTTTATCTTAAAGACTGGAATTACTTCATACCATTGTTCCTTTTCTGGGCAAGCAGCTGTTTGGTCTGAGTTTCATGGGGCATTAAAAAAGTTCTCTTACAAATACAGGAAGAAAGTTTGAGAGCCTTTGTATCACTGTACTCTGTATGTTGTGCAGTGTTTGTCTTAACAAGTGAAGAGCATCTGTGGTGAAGGGGAGAAAGGTATTACTCCAGATTTACTCTGAGTTTCTTCAGAATTCTTGAGCTGAGCAGGAGTAGAAGACTATTCCATTTTCAAACACATCTTAGAAATTAATCCTAATAATGTAGCTGATGCTGTCCTTTTTAGAAGTCTCACACCCAAACTCAAGGCTGAGTGTGGCTGTCTGTGGGCAGGATGGTTGGGTGACCTGCTGAGAAAGGCAACTCAGAAGATCTGGATGTGCTTCTACTTGTCACTGTGCCTGGTGATCTCTTCCCTGCTCCTATAAAACATTTTACAAAACATTATATGCCAAGCAGTGGTGCAGCATTATTTCTTGACTAGGTAAGGTGATGTGGTTGCCATGTGGCTTCCTCCTGGGATCTGAGGGTGTTCATGGGGAAAGACAAGGGGGGACATCTGCTGTTTCAGTCCCTGTTGGGTGCCAGCAGTGCCATAGTGAACTCAGATGTTTCATACAGTTCCTGTTGGCTGAAACTCAGGCTAAACATATTGTTGATTGAAAATACTTCTCACGCTGTGAATTCACTCTGGAGGCAAAACGTGGTGATTTTAAAGAACGTGCAAATGTGCTCACTCTTAATAAGCAGAGGAATGGAGTGCTTTCTGAGCATTATTTCCTGTTCACTGTAAAACGGCATCTAGGAACCCAGAGAAGCTGAAAGTTTGGGGCAATAAGGCAAGGGTGTTGCCTCTTGTATCAAGAATATACATGTTTTTTGCTTTCCCAATAAACATTCTGATTTTGCAGTGGTTTGCTGGAGGGGGAGGGTTGGTGAGGAGGGCCACAAACATCGGTTGCGTCACTGCCTACTTGACACTCTTCACAACAATTCTCCAGGCTCAGTGCTACAATTAATCTGTTTTGCAGTTATGAGTGTTTAGGGCCATGACATCATCACCTCAGCTTTAAAAGGTGATGTTAAAAAGAGGTTCAAAGGTGAACTACAGGCACCAAGTGATCCATGTGGGCTTTTGGATGTAAAGGAGCTCTTGTCAGGCTGTGTTTTCTGACTAATCAAATCACATTTTCCAATAGCTGTTTCATCTTGTGAAGTATCCTCTATAAAAATGCTGCCTGCATCTTTTTACTTCCACTGGTCTGTTTTTGTCTCTTCCAATAGCAGATCCATTTAATCTTGTCAGATCATGTCTTGTTGACATGACTTAAAAGATCCCTCTCAGTGAGAGGCTTTCCATATCATCCGTGGATTAGAGAGACCGTATAGTCCTGTGTGCATTTTCTGTGTGTAGCTCTTCACATGTTAACAGGCTTGTGCTTGTATTTTACTTCACATGCTGTTTTGATGTTTCTTTTCTCCCCTTTTTTTTCATTTATTTTTTCTCCTCCTTTTTCTTTATTTTTATTCTCTTTTTTTTTCTTCCCCTTCTGCTCTCTGGACGCAGCCAAACGCAAAGCTTGGAAACTAAACCGTGTTGGTAGCCTGCGAAATATATACAGCAGCAGCAGCACCAACACTGAAGGTAACAAACCCTACCCGTTGTAGATGAACACCTCCTCTCTTACCCCTTTTTTAACCTGCTTTTCCAAAAATTGCCTTCCTTGAGTCTCTCCTTTACCCAGTGCAGGCATGGAAATCAAATTTGCCCAAAGCATGCGTGCTTTCATCTCGTGTTTGCAAAGTCATTCCAGTTGGTCTTTTCATCTTTTTGTTTGTGCATTTTATTTTGCCATTCATGTTCCTTTCAGCTTACTTAAATTTTGACCTTTCCCTCTAGTCATGGAGTGTGGTGACGATTAAATTACTTCAGGAACCCATTTTCTTCTTTTATTTATTTTTTTATATATATTTTTTCCCTTTCTACATGTGAGCACTCAATGTAATCTTTCCCAAGTTATTACAGTTTTTAAAAGTGTTAGTATCAGGTGTAATGATCTGTAGCCAAATACAATAGTGTGCCTTGACATTTAAGTAACAGTCTTAATTTGTTTTGTGCAAGCCTTCTCCATAATGCTCTTTGCAGCTCTAATCCAAAGGCGAGACAGTGCCGGGTCATTTGCATGTGCTACTCTTGCTTGTAAATTCTGTATATAGTTGTATTTCTAAAGGTCACCTGGTGCCAAAGTTCACAAATTGACTTACATTGCTTTTTTTCCACCAAAGACAGCCGTCATGACTTCTGTATAATAGCACACTGAATTTTATATTTCACCACAAACACAACCTCCATTTGAACAACACAATTATAAATAATAATAGTCATAGAAATTATTATTGTTGTTGTTTTTGTTATTAGTATTATTATTACAACGGATGTCAAAGGTCAGAATTCCTTGGAAGCCAGACAAGGACAGAAATAAAACCCTCTGCCACCACATCCAACACATTTAAGAGGGATGGCATAAAAAATAGGGAATGCAAAATAGGTCACAACTCAGTAATCTCCATGAAAAGGGGGGAGATTTTATTTTTTTTCTTCACTTAAGTGCAAACCAAATGGGTCAAGTAATCGTAAGCACATGCCCTAACACTAATTGACTTATTTTGGAATGATTATAACTGTAATATTTTTCTTAATGTCACTGTTTTCTGGGCTGTTGATTTTAGTGATTGCCAAGCAGTGGCATTAAATCTCTTGTAAATTTTAAATTGCATGCTATTTCTGTAAACAAGTCCCTCTGTTCACATCCTAATCATTAACCTTTGGTGATTTATACCACTGTCCTTTTTTTGCACAATTACTGCTGTAATGCTTTCAGATGTATCGTTCTCTCTGCCAGACAAAGTGTACATAGGAAACAAAAGTGGGATTTTACTGCAGCTTGTTAAGGAACCGTTTTTTAATTATAATTTTATTTTCTTTCTCCGTGTAAATGTAAAATCAGTCCCTTTCAGAGAAACAGTGACAAAAATGTCCTTTTTGATCCTTTTGTTGTCTTTTCAAGTATGACATGCAATATGAAATGGGAAAAAAATGATTGTTTGACATCTTGGTTTTGTTTTTAATTTAATAGGAAACTAACTAGATGCTTTTTAATTATTTGTCATTTTCTATCTGTTTGCTGGTTTTTATCTCCCAGCCAGATTTTTCTATTAATCAGTGTTCAGACATTTTTTTCTTACAGGTTTACTGTTTGAGAAGCTTGTGATTTTATATCTACCTGTTACTGAACAGCAACAGGGAAACAAGGCCCTGTCTAGTTTGAGAAATATTTTATCTTAGTGATCAAACTAAGTATCAAAGGCATCTTGGATAAGCATATGGGAACATGTTCCTGATAGCCATGGTCCTAAGAGTTTTGAGACATATCATCAAAATTAAATTTGGAAATTAGGCAAATGGGGTTTTTTTGGGGGGTTGTTTGGATTTCTGGGGAGGGTTGGTGTTTTTTTTTATTATTAACCCCTCCACAAACTGGACCTTCAGTGTTCTCCATCATTTCACCTCTTTGAGCTGGTATCTTAAGCTTTTGTGTAAAAGCTGGAATGGTGAGACATGCAAATGTCAGTTAATGAGTATTGTGAGTATTAAAAGCCACATGTTTAGATAATTATGCCTTCAAAAAAGAGAACAATGATAGGAAATGACAGTCCAGAATAACAAATCTGCTTTGGTCTTTAGCACATGCTCGCTCAATTACTCTTCTACCCCGCTTTATAGACCAAAAGTACTCCCATCATCTACAGTCCCATTTCTGAAATCTTGATCTAGAAAGCAGTCTCTCCAGTAATTTTTAATGCTGGTCCTATTATTTGCAGGTATCCTGTATGCTTCCAGGTAGCAAAATCTCCAATTTAGATGGAAAAAACTCCAGCTCAGGTGCTGCAGCTGTTTTGTAGCTGCTTGGCAGAACAGTGATCCTCAGCGTGGGGGGTCTGTTGTGCTTTCACAGGGTAACATCTTGCTGTGCACTGTGCAAAGCTGAGCATCCTCCCTCAATATGAATCCTCTCTTCTGGCTATTTGATAGCAAAAATACTCTGTTACTGAAGGTTCTGTCCTTATCATGGAATGAGTAAAAAGGTGGGATTTTCACAGAGGTGGTTGGGTGTAAGAACACGTCTGGACTGCTAACTTCTAAGGGCAGAGAGATGTGGGGCATTATACAGCTATGCCTTCCACTCTTCCTGCATCTATTTTGTATGACTGCAAGAAATTTTACTTACTTCAATTTAAGACTTTGCATAAAACCCTTAGTTTTCAAGTTTCTTGGGGTTTTTTTCTGTAGGTAGCCATTGACAAATGAGAAAGTCCCATCTGCTCCTTTTTGTAGGTGGCCCGGCTTTAAGCAATCCTTTGATTCTCTTGGGGAAAAATGCTTAATATTGGTGTGCTGTACTTAAAACAGACCCTACTCTGGTTTTAAGAGAAGCTGGAGTTGCTTGTTCCTGCTATAATAGCAGCATTGTTTAAATGTAGAAATATTTTTCCAATCATAACAATTTTTGCAGCACAACATAGAGAAGTATCTTTACAGAATTAGATGGCTGTGTTCTGCATCCTGTGTTTCAACATGCACAGAGATATTAAGTCTTCATTTTTGTACTCTTCATGGTATATGTGTGGCATGTTCAACAGTGGTGCATCAGAGTTGCAGGACTTTCATGGAAAAATTCTCTTCTGCATATTCATTAACTCCCAAACTACCTTTGAAGTTAGTGATGCTGCTGCTGCCGTGGTGCTGGACCTCTGCAGAACCGTGGCAGGTGGAGGGGGAGGCTGCTTAGGGCACCCCAGGTAACCTCTGCCCCATAGCCTCAGCTCCCTACACCCCTGGAAGGGGTTAAGCAAACCCCCTGGGTTAAGCAAACTCTTCAGCTTCCCAACACAGTCAATTTAAAAAGTGAACTGCAGCCTTGAAGCCTGTTAAGCAGCACAGAATGTGAGCATAGTCCCACATGCTGTCTGAGCTTAATTTTAAAATTATATCATGGATCTCTTCAAACTGTGTTGTCTTGGCATCCAAATAAAATAAGTACATGTGGCAGGGGAATCTTAGGTCCCTTGAGCTAGAAACCAACCTTTCATCACCAGTTTGCCACTCGTGGGCAGCAACAGAAAACAGTACCACTGAAAAATTCTTCCAGTGGAATACAACATTTATCAAGAGCTCTGGGCAGCCGATAGCAGAGATACATTGTCCTGATAGGGTTGATTTTCAAAACTAATTAGATTTAGACACTGGATTTGGAAAGGGGAGAGAAGTATTAGCATAGTCATGCCCAGTGGGACATGGCACAAATATTTCTGTAATTGAGGCCGTTAATAAACATCCTTCTCTTCCAACTTACAGGGATAATTTGCACAAAGTGGCAAAAGGTAAGGACAGTTAACATTGCATAATATGTAAATAACACATGCCTCTGTTGTAAACAAATAGTATATTGTAAACATCAAATGGTAATTGTTAGGACATGTCAGCAGGTTTTCATTCTCATCCTTTTGATGAGATGAAGGGTTACTAAGTAAGGGTGCTTGAGTGGAAGCAATTTTTGAGAGAGGGAGGAGAACATGATCAAAAGGGAATTTAAATAGGCCTCAGTATTACTTGAGGCAGGCTTGACTAGGTTTCAAGCTGTAACCTCAACTCTTGAAGATGCTTCATGGGTGTTTGAATTACACCATTGAGAATCTTTTGGCTCTGCACTTGAATTCTTGTTCCTGGAAAATGTTTCTTGTGTGAGTGGCTTCATCCACTACGTGCTCATGATGAGTTACTGTGAATTAGCAGCAGCACCAGATGCTCTCATGGCAACTATGTTGAGTGAAAATAAAAATGCACAATCTGGCACCTAGTGAAAGGGGCTCATTGGCCTGGAAGCCAGGAGATCCAGTTTTATTTCCAATTCTGGCAAGATACTAATGTATGGCTATGAAAAATGCCTTAAGCCTCGCAAGTCTGTTTGTTTGGGTTTTTTTCCCATGGAAAAAAGATAATTTTTTTTTCTTTATAAGCAAACTTTTGGGGTGGGTGTACTTTCTGACTATAGAGTACCTGGCAGGAAGAGACCCCTGTCTTCTGTTGCCTTCAAACTGTGCTTGTGTTTTTCCACCACTGGTGCAAGGTCTTGGTGGCAATTTTTGCAGTTCTTAATGTTGAGAATAAAAGACATGGGAAGTGGAAATTGTGAGAGAACTGATACATTCACATCATTTGGAACCATTATTGGGATATACCAAGGGGCCTACCTGCTTTGGGAGTTTTTTTCCCTACATTTTAGGAGACTTAATTGTCTTCTCTGGAACAAGTTAGACTAATTGTATCCTGTAGTTATTTGCAGTATAGTTTTCTAAACCTGATCTGTTACATACAATAAACACAGGCATTGGTGCAGGAATGCAGTGAGACCATGCCTGAATGTTTTTTTTTCCTTTGCTTCCAATAAATTGTCTATCTCATTGTCTCAAAGTGGGTGGCCTAGAGCAGTGTCAATCTTTTGGCAGAGCAAATGAAATGTTAACTTGGGTTAAATGCAGTAACTTTACTTTGAAAAAAGAATGGTGAAAGCAGTAAGTACAGCATAAACAGCAGTACAGTGTAGCTGGTGTAGCTCCTTGGAAGTACTGTGATGATTTATCACAGTGTAGTGGTTTAAAAAAAAAAAAATTACTTATGCTTTAGGTTCCATATCATCATAATCTTAAAATTTCAGGTCATTTCCCATGCTTACCAACCATTCCCACTAAAAAAAAAAAAAAAAATCAACAAAATTATAGGCATCTCCTGTTGCTAATAACTTCCAAATGGAAATCAGTGGCAGCCAGTTCTTTGCACTTTAACCCTTTGTCTGCTGGCTTTCTAAGAAATAATTGATGACTGATAGGCCCATTAAGCTTTTTTTCTAAAAAAAGTTTGACAGCCTGGACTTGTGTAATGAGGAGGGATTCCTAGTGAAATCAGGTTGATGGCTGAGTTGCTTGCCCCTAAGGATGCAGAATTAGCCCCACTGGACCTCGTCTGCATAGAAACTGGACACAATTAGTATAATATCCGGTGTTATTAATGTAGTTTGGAGTAATTGGGCAGGTTGATTTCGACAGGTTGATGGTGCTAAAATACTATTATAGTGGACCTTTCTATGAATAATGGCCAAACATGGAAAACTGTTTAATAAAATTTAGTGATTGGGCTCACAGGGATTTAAAACAGCACAACCTGTAATTTTCTGAAGAGTAAAGCTGAGCAGTTTCACCCTGCTGCCTGGACTTCCCTGCTTGGATGTGTACCCACTGTAGGCATTGCCCTGCAAGGCAATTGCTGCTTTCTTTTACAATTGTGCTTACCAAAGAAAATTCAGTGTGTTTAAGCAGAAAATATATTGCTGAACCATATCTTCAACTAGCACAGTTGCTTTTCATCTGAGTTTTTTAGGGAGTAAAGCTGAAGCTTCAGTGGATATCAGAGAGCAAAAATGTGTATATTCTTAATGTTCCATCAGTGGCCACATTTTCAATTAACTTACTGATGAAATGAAAATGTCCTTCCAGCCCAGCTTTAAAACACTCTGCAGCCCTCATAATCCATACTGGGGTCAGACTGGGTTGGACTCACTGACATATTGGTTGGGTTTAAAGATCTTAAAGTTCTAATCCAACCAAAACAATTCTGTGATTATACATTTCGTGGACTTTTTGATCCCCAACCCACAAAAGCTGTACAAAGCCTTTCCAGTTTTTGTCACTGTATCAGCTGGGCACAGCAAAAAAGGTCAGGAGATGAAACACTGGGACTCTTTCCTTTGGGAAAAGGAGACTTGGCTTATAAAAGAGCAACCCAATGGCTGGAGGTGTTTCCTGAGTACCTGAGTAGCAAGGTTTGTTTCTCTGCCAAAGATCTCCTGTATGCAGGGGAATAACTTTGTGTAGCACTTCTGAAAAACAGAGATTACAGAGGTGCTGCTGTGAGGATATTTCACCCTCACTATCCAAGGGTGCACTGACTGAATTGCAGAATTCAGTTCTTGGAAACCCTTTTTGGGCAAACCAGCCTCGTGTGAATGAAAAGGCTTAATGGCAAATAAGGGACAGGAGGATTTGGTGACACTGCATCTGGATTGTTTGTATTTCTTTTAAGATCCAGAACTGCAATGCTGGGATGAACTAGTTGAGTATTAGTGTGGAAAAGCTCTCTAAAGATAAACTGTGTATACTCATTGAGTATGAGTTATATACCACGTGTTCTTGTTGAGCCATCACACATTGAGAAGTGAGTTCTGCCAGCTGTGCTGGAGAAATTTCCTTGTTCCTTGTGCTTTTCTGTGTCTTTGCATCCCTGTGGGGCATTCCCCCTGCTAGGAAAGGAAGTTTGGAGAATTTTTGACTTGAGGTAGCAAAATAGCTGTATAGCAAACAGCTCCTTCAGCTTATACCAAGTCTTTAGCTCACGTGGAAGCAGTGCAGTGTATGGTCAGGAGACAATTGCAGGGAAGATATGATGCAGGTTGGAGCAGAGCTGAGAGTGGAGAAGGGAAGTACTGAGGGTGATGGGCAGGAGGTGTCAAACACGAGTGAGACTGAAATGGCCTTTGTGTTACTGGGTGCTGCAACATCCCTGCTGCAGCAATACACCTGTCTCTGTACCACCCACACTGGGGAGGTTGTATAGAAAATAGAAGGATTTTCTGAACGTCTGGTGGCCAGCATTTGGAAATCTTACTTTAGTAAGACTTCAGGAGTACAAAGTTTTAACACTTAGAAGCCATTGCAAAGCCTAGAGATTATGACTGTCCTAAATTGAATTCTGTGGGAGGCTGCTTCAGGTGAGATTCAGTCTTTCATGTGTCTGTCCTTCACCATCCCTCATTGTTTTCATCAACATACACAAACTCTGCATACACCTGTCCCCTCTCCCCTGACCCTATGCCATACCCCTGCCAGATAAGTAGAAGCCCATGGCTGGTGTCCTGCAGGAGACAGCACACAGGACTGAACATAATTTCCTTTCCTGTTGTGTAGTTCCTCTTACATCTTCCCTGTAAAGTCTTGAAAGCTCTGTTGATAAATGTTGCCATATCCATTATTTAATCACAGGATTTTGGATAAAGGGTCTACCTGTTTGTTGTTAACACAGTGTTGCTAAAGTGAAAAGTATTCATAGCTGTAGAGTGTCATAATTCCTCTTTTTTCTTTTCCCACTTATCCCATACAGTGGTTTTTGTTGTTTTTTTTATAAAAACTGCTGCTTCATGCAGCTCATGCTGGAAATAACCTTCACCTGTGTGATTATTCTCACCTCAAGGTGCAGAGCAACTTTCTGCTATTTTTTGAGGTTTCGTTTCAGCAGTGTAGTCATTGGCCTTGCTAGCATGTAGTTTATCAAAGAAAACCAGTTGTCCCATTGCTTGAGAAAATGACTGCCAGTGAGCAGCAGTACTGTCTTAACAGCTGGTGCTAAATTTGTCACTTATCTTTGCATACTTATGGATGACAAGGTAATGCAGGAATTTCATGGCTTTGAATATAAAATGTCATTAGCAGACAAGCCAACATAAATGCTCTTTCTAAAGAGCATTCTGGCTGATGTCCACCAGAACTTTGTGCTCTATTACTCTTTCATGCTTCATGCCTGCCCCTCCCAATTCCTTTTGCTCTGCTACAGCTTCCTTCATTTTTTTTCATTTGACTTTAGTGTCCCATGTGTAGTTAGAGCATGTGTCCATTTAGTTCAGTTCTTGTGGTATTTTCCTACAGTGCAATTCTCTGGCCTGAATACTTGTCCTTATACTCTAGTAGCCCTAAGGCTTTTTCACTGACCCTTTCTGCTATCTTCTCAGATGATTTTCTCATCTCCCATGTTGAACATAAATTTTGAATAGGTTGAACTGATTTTAATCCTGTATTATAACCCTTTGTATTTATTCTGTAGACAAGAAATTTAACATACACACTTTTAATATATCTGTGCATGTAAACAGCTGCTTGAATGAAGAGGGTAAATTGTCAAATCTTCTGTATTGTCAGTTCTTTATAGTGCATTCATCTTTTAAGTTATTTGTAACATCATTTTTTAGAACAGTAGGTCAGGTTTAAGACTAAGTAATGCTTGCTAGCCTCTTTATGTTACAGAAATATATAGGCTCGACACCAAACACCCAGGTACTGAATATAACAACACCTTATGTACATAATCCTTGGAGAGAAAAAGCAGTGGATCCACAAGTCATTTTCTGATAGACAGTAATTAGCTGTATCTGGCCACAAATTTTAAGTGTCCAGACCTGCATTTGCTTGTGACTTTGCATCAACCAAGATTGCTTAGGCCTAACTATCAGTATCCTTAAACAACTTTTCTTCTTCTTGCTTGTTTTTTTCAGAACAAGAAGAGAACTTTGAGTTTATCATTGTCTCTCTCACGGGTCAGACTTGGCATTTTGAAGCTACCACATATGAAGAAAGAGATGCCTGGGTACAAGCCATAGAGAGTCAGATCTTGGCCAGTTTACAGTCATGTGAGAGCAGCAAGAACAAGGTATGGTACACAGAGTAATACTGAAAATAATTAATGGTTGGTTGAGATTTCATTTTAAATTAAAACAAAATCAAAAGCTCTGTATTTTAAGCCTGTGCTCCTAGAGATGTGCAGGTATCAGGCACACAACAGAGCAGTGCTAGAGCTGCAGGCATATCTCATACTTCAAGACAGCTGGTGCTGTAGCCTGTTATGCAGGGTTTTTTTTATAGCAAATGAGCTAATGGAGTTCCTTTTTTGCCTTTGATACTGCTCTTAAAATTTTTACTGCAATTTCAGATAAGTTTACAGGTTCTCCCTACTGGGAAATTGTATCGTGTAGTCACTGTTGGTTTGTTTCAGGTTAGAAGTCTATAGAAAGCCCTTTAGGAGAAGCCTGGCTCTTAGAGACTGGAGACATCTAAAAACTGACTTATTTACTAGTCAAATTTCTACTTAACAATTCCTGAGTCTGGCACAGTTTAACTGAGTGTTTTGATTGGCCTGATGTTCAGTATTCAGCCATAAAACTCTGCTGTGCTGAAGTAATACCAATCACAGTAATCAGAAATAAGAAACTGCTTTTATATTTGTTGTCTTAGAAAGCCTATGTCAAATTTTTATTCTAATTACACTGAATTAATGCATCATGGCTTTGTGCCTTAACTAATGTAAGAGAAAGCATATCCAGAAACAGTTCATCATAGATTTTCATGGGAGGGAGAACATGGCCTAGAAGAAATAGGCCTTCCAGTGGAAGTGGAATAGACCTTGTAGTGGTTTCATATGATGACTAAAGTAATTAGTTCATCATTTCCTTCTAAATAAATGAATAAATGTTTAAAAACTGGTACTTCTCTAGCCATTGCTTATTTTTGGAAAGGCAGAAGTTCTTCTTCTTCAATCTCTGTGTTTGCAAATATTTCACAACTAGAGGAGAAGGTGTTGAGTAGTACTGGTGGAAGATCCTTTAACATTATCCACCTAGCAGACGTCTTTAATGATTTTATGTTGCAATGAGACTCATGTTTTTAAATGAAGGCCTGCTTTGATTGCCCTGATCTACCAGAGTAGACCAGACACCAGTAATTAACATCATCATCATCATTAAATAATTTATTCCCCATTTTGGTTTAAAAAATTATTCTATGTGTGTTTCTGGGACAGAGAAAAATCACTGCTTAGGGGTTTTTTGCTTTTTTTACATGTTTACATGTTCAACTATGTATGTTGACAATAGAGGAAATTTGTACACTAGCACCTAGATAAAATACTACTATAAAAGAAGATAAAGAGTAGCTGGTAATGTTTACTATGCAGTACCCACAGTGAATATATGCCTTCATGTATATTAAATATTCTTTTGGAAGGGAGAATCCATTCATAAAATGATGCATGTACAAGAAGGTTTTGCATTCAAGGCATTTATTCGACCTGCTACAATGTTCACGGAGATGTTTGGGTTTTTTTCTCTAAAGTATTTCTGAGGTCTCAAAACATGTCAGAATAACTAGGTGGAATACCAAAGTGCAGTTTGTTGGAGAGGTTTAGTAGGTGTCTTATCAGTAGATGAGGAGGACACAGCTCCACATGTCCATACTTAAGACCTGGTCTTCATCTTGCTTAAGTCAGTTCATTGCTAAGAGTCCCTGACTTGCAGACAGTTAATTTAGTACACCAGACAGTTAATTTAGGGAGAGCTGAGCTACTTGTACATGATGACAGTCTCTCTAGGTCCAAGCAGAGGTCACTGGCAGGTCATCATGGAGAGAATTTAAATGAGAGGCATCTGATTAAATCTGACCTTTTGATGATAAAAAGGTTTCAGTTGCTTTTGCAAACCATCCCTTAGTCTTCATTAGCGAAAACATACACATCAATAAAAGAAATTGATTTTATAAAATAATATTCTTATCTCGTTTATCTCAAGCAAATCTACACAGTGCCTACTGTTCTTGTGAATAGCAGGTTGATTTTCAAGCTCAGATTTCCTCTGTGTAGCCTCCCCACTTGTTAGAATCCAGGCTGGAGACCCCAATATGCTGGAAGCTCTGGCACAGGGTAGATAGAGCCCTGGGAGAAATTTTGAGCTGTCAAGAAACACAGGAGGAAAGAGGGAGTCCCTGTTGGGCAGGTGGGGACTTGCAGTGCTTGGAGATCCCAAAGGATCACTATTTCTTGAGAGAGAAACCAAGAATGTCAGGTTCCTCAATCACATTCATTCAACCTTGTTCTCTCATCTAATTTTGTTGGGTTCTTACTTGTTGCTTATGCACTTCTTTAAATTTCACAGTCCCGCCTGACAAGTCAGAATGAGGCCATGGCCCTTCAGTCCATAAGGAATATCAGAGGAAATTCCCACTGTGTGGACTGCGAAGCACAGAGTAAGTACCTTGGCTTCAGACAACTGATGATTCCTCCTCTTCACCAAGGCTTAGGTGAACACCACCATGGGCTTTGTCTTTTTTGGAACTGTGTTCCCCCTGTCATTTGCATGGTTCTTCTTCATAGTTAATTCAATATTAATTCACCTCTAGTATGTGCTGTGTCAGGTGCATCCTGATTTTTCCCTCTTTTTTCATGCTTTGTTCTGCCTCTTCAAATGTCAGCATTTCTTTACTTCCCTTTGAAGAAAAGAAAAAAGTAGTTGGCTGGTTTACATCACTTACTTCTATTTTCCTCCTGTTTTGGGTGGAGAGGGCACGTCTGCCATGGTGATATTTTCAAAGAGATTGAGCTTGATTGGTGTTTTTTTGGTTTGGTGTTTTTAGGGTTACTTGTCAGAAGAAACCAAAGTCATTGCTCATTATATCTGGATACTGGAAAACTGTTTTGGGATTTTTTTTTTTCCTTTCCCTTTTTATTTTTTAAAATATATACTTAGTGTTCAGAAAAGTGTTCTCAAGAATACTTTGAGCTGCAGTTCACCTCACTAACCCTGGCTGAGGTCATTATTCTGGTGCTCTTTAGTTCTAGGGATTTGCAACAAAGCCACAGAAAGGCAGTTCTCTTGCTCTAAAGCAATTAGTTGTAGAAGCAGAAAGATTGAGAACTTGTGCATTTTTATTTCTTTGCTATATGAAAGTCAGAACTTTTCTTGTGATTTTTACATGTGCTTAAGATGAAAAAATACTCATTTATTGTTCTTTAGGTATATCTTTTGTAAGACTTCCTGGTTTTAAGTACTAGTCTAAACCATTCAAACATCCCAGTTAATTTCAAAATGAATTATCACATTAACAGCCATTTAAAAAAAAATTCTTTTCACTCCATACCATCAAAATGTGCTTCACATACAGGTTGGTTTTAATGACTTCTTTTGTAAACTGTCAGATATATGTATGTCGTCCATAGAAGATGGATTGAGAACAAATGTCCCTGTCACCAACAGTTCATCAGGCAGGGATGTGAGCCCTGGCTGGCTGAGCTTTGAGCACCAGGACTCAGATCCTGTCAGAAGAGCTCATGGACCAACTAGAGGGAGATCCCAAAGGGACTTTTCACAGACAGACAGACAGACAGACAGACATAATGGCAGTGTTGCTAAATTAAGGTCTTTACATTCCACTCACTGGTAATCAGCATGCCATCAAGAAGGTTGGTTGGGCTGGAATTGTAACATGGACAGTCAAATTGAATCTTCTTTCTTGGTGCTCTTTCATATTCACCTGGTAGTCATTCAGATTTACAGCAAAGCTTTGTACAGTTCAAGTAAAAGGCACATAAACTGCCATGCTGTATATGGGATGGACAGGGTCTTCAGGTGCCCTTGGTGTATATTTAACTCATTTGAAATAGTCACTGTAGACAGATGGTGACAGGGATGTCACTGTTACTGCTCCAGTCTCTATGCAGCTTATGTGGGTGGCATTTTCCCAGATCCTGCTGACTGGTCACCCAGACAAAGGGGAAATGTGCAATCTCTTCACTGCAGATGACTTCCCACACCCACGGTGTCCTCCCTACCTACCTGTGATGGGTTCAGTTCTGCTCAGTCCACCACCATCCCCAAGGTGTGGGTTTCTCTCCTCAGTTTTGCACATACCCAGTATTTATGCAGCCAAGCTAAATGCTTGATCAGGTAAATGATAATGCAAGAAATGCAAGAAAACAGCATCTTTTTTTTTTTTAATCTCCTTTCAGTCAGGTTATTTTTCATCTAGCTTGCATCATGGGTCAAGCTAGCTACACATGCATGGTGCCAGCAGAAGGGATGTGCCAAGAGCACATTGCTGGGAGAGGGCAGGGTGGGACTGCCCTTTCTGGCAGCATTCAGCACTCTGTTCTGCAGGTTTTGAAGAGGGAGGGGTGATTTTGGAATCTCAAATGGAACCTCTTAATTGTTTGTATTCTTGGGTATGACTTAGAAACCCCTTTGACTTCTCTTGTCATTTGGCCTTCCTAGTTTGAAGGGCACCATCCTTTCACCTCCTGAAAAAAATGAGCTATTTCCAAAGCAATGTATCTTAAAATGTAAACAGGCACATGAAGTGAACACAGCCTGCTGCTTTTCTGCTGGGCTTTGCTTTATTTCCTTCTCTCCCTTTCTGCCTTGCCTGTCCAATTCCTTACCCCAGGACCACTTAGCTTTGCAAACACTAGCACTCTTGTGGAAAGATTATGTTTGCACCTTCACCAAGCCAGATGTTTGGGAGCAAAGGAATACAAGACATTGCTGACCTTCAGCTCTTTTCAAGAGCCATCAACCTCCCACATCAGAAGTCTCATTCCTCTTTCTAGAGCTCTTTGCCTATTTAGTACTTCATCCTAGCACTTGGTCTCACCTGGGAATTCCTGCCTTGTTGTGTGTTCATCAGTTGCAGCACCACCAGCAGCATCTGTGTGCCTCAGCCTTCTGGCCCCTTGGTGGTCTGAGGCTGAAGTTTTTACAAGTCCTGGTTTTTTAATGTTTCCATCCCAGAGCAATTGATGAAGCAAAATGGTCTTTGGGCACTGGAGTTTTCCTAGAATCATTGAATCATTTTGGTTGGAAAAGTCCTTTAACTGCCAAGTGCCCACTAAGCCACATGTCTCTCTGAACCACATCTACTTTTTTGTCCAAGAAGATCTGTTTTCATGTTCCATAAGGAAAATGGTGTTGCCTTTTCCCAGTGTGTGAGGGTCCCAGTGGTGACTTCTGTATGAAGAGAGCACTGGAGATTATGACATTGCATAGGCAAACCCATCTCAGTTTCTGCCCCAAAACCACTTTTAGCTCCAATCTTAGTGTCTGAAGAGCAGAGCACAGGATAAATACAAGTCACTCTTTTTAAGATACCTGAAAAGCATGGAATATCAGGTCTTTTCTGAGGCAGAAAGGCCTCAGAAGAAAAAAACAGAGAAGACTTAAAGAGGGAGTCTCATCACAAGATTTCCAGTCCAGGAGTCCAGGAATGTCCTATGGTGTTTAATAGCTTTGAGAGCCAGACATTGAAGTAATAATTTGGATGGCTATAGCAAGCCTCTCAGACCTATCACAAGGTTCAATTTTATATTCAGAAAAGAAAAAAAACAACTTTTTTAAGACATTAACTTCTCTCCTTCGTTGCAGCTCTTTGTAAGATGCCTTCATCCCTGCTTCTCCTTCTTGCCCTGGCTCTTTTGCTCCTCCCTCTTCCTCTGCTGCTCAGCCCAGCACTATTTTGCTGAACTCATCCAAGTTTAATATGGCAAGGCCTTTCATCAGCAACCTCGTGTCAAAGGGATGAAGGAGATGGTTGGGGAGAGGTTATTCTCCTAAAAGAGCTGTTCCAAGAGCTTTCACCTTCAAATGATCAATCTGATGGAAGTGCAGGTCAAAGTGGGGAAGAAGAGAACAAAACACCTTTAATAATATGGATGGCTGAAAATTGTAATCTGGGAATATTCAGTGATGTAAAAAAGCTCATATTTTGTTTGATAAATTGTAAGTAAAACAAAGGGAAATTACCCTTATAGGACCTCTAGCTGCACTGAATGTTTTTTTTTTCCATTTTACCATCAAATCTGGATGTATGCATACTGGAGAAAAGCCTGCTGCATGATTGTAAGTATTCTGAGTACCCTCTGATTCAGAAAAGGGAGCTGATTTTTGATTGTTATCTTCTTAAAAAAAAAAAAAAAAAGAAAAATGGAAAAGGAAAAAAAAAAGATTGAATAGTTAAGGCTTATTAACCATGTGCAGTTCTTTTTGTGGTAGCAATTTTCAAGTTATGTTAAGAAGTGTTCAGCTGCATGTGGGAAGAGGAGGATGCAGACAGCAGTGCTTTGCAAACAGTTACATCCCTGAGTATGTAGTTTATAATAATTTGCTTTAATTATTGGTGGGTAGCAGCTTTCGTCATGGAGCATACATCCTTTTGAGAACAAGTTTTCATGTGCATACACTAAAAGAGATGTCATAAGTGACACCATGTCAGGTTTTTTCCCAGAATCCATCAAATGCTGCCATTTGTCCAAGCTTCTCATTAAAGCTCTCTCTTGTTCTGCTTTATCTAGGTGTAACCAAGATCAACAAGTGTCTTTTTCACTGGATGTCTATAATGAGTTTAATATTTGCCTTTCCTAGTTTGCCACCTTCAAGCTGAGCTGGATGTTTCCTAATGGTTAAAATTTAAAGTTCTGTCTTGACAGAATGAGAAGATAGTAACTTCTTGGTTATTGTTTTGATGGACAACTTTAATCATGCCAGCACTGTCTGTTGGAAGTAGTAAAATATTTTAAAAAATTATTCAGTGAAAGGTACATTAGAGGTGCTTCAAAACCAGAGGTGTTTGGGAGTGGGGTTTGGGTCCTTAGCATCAGCCCTATTAGAATAACTGGAATACTATTAATAGGGTTTTTTTTCTATTCCTTCCTTCTGAGTTCATGCTTCTTTGAGCTATTTGCACTTTTTGTTTTGTGACGATAACCCTGGCTTTTGCAGGTCAAGGAGGTCAGGGACAGAGATTTCATTCTGACTCATGGGTTGTAAAATTTAAATTAATATTTGCTGTGTTTAAGCTTTTACTGACAAATTAGTATTTTAGTTTTTTTAGTGCAAGCATGTGGTTTGTCATGGGTGTCTTACAAAAGACTTAGAAAACATGTCAGGAGTTTTGCCTCAGCTTATTTTCTGGTGATCTGCAATGCCTGCTGTGTATTCCTGGTGTACTGGCTATGGACAGCAACTTTTTAAAGGAAAGGTCTGTTTTTCTGCTCAAGTGAAATAGAGTGGGGCAGTGTTCTTATTTGGGATATTTTTAGATTTCTAAGGATTGATTGAAAAATGTCAGTGCCTTCAATGAAATGTGGGATTTTGTAGTTAAAATTACCTGCTTTCCTTTCAGATTTCTTTGTCCAAACATGACATGGCAAAGAACTAGGAAATGTTTTGTTTCCACATGTTTTATTGACAAAAATAACTTTCCAGTTTTGGTTTACATTAAGTAGAAATTTATGTTTGGATGAAATTTCCCCAAATGGAAAGGGACACTGGAAATTCATTTTCTATCAGCTCTAAGTTTTCTTTTGATTCGAATAAAAATTGCCTGCCCTCTAAATTAATCACCATTCTCCTTCTTGGCATGTGTGATAGCCAACTAGTTCTTTGGGAGGCCCAGGGTAAGACACAAAGAAAAGGTCTGACAGCAGGAGGGAGAAAAAAAGCCACCAAAGATTCCTCCCATGCATCTTTCATTGCATTTGTTAAAACGAATGTTTGTTGGAGAGTCAGATTCATACAAATCTAGATTTAAATAACACAGGGCAGTAACACAAAAGTGAACCATCTTGGGAAATGACTTGGAATTTCCCAGCTTTTTTCAGGCTTGTCAAAACCTTATCATTTGTGGGGTTGTTTGTGTATGTGTCAGTGGAATCCTTCTGGCTTGTACACTAAAATTGGGACTGTGCAGAGCATCACATTTTCATCCTAGTATTTATCACCCTGATCTTAGAAATAAAAACATACCCCACAGTGTGTTAGGTGTAAAGCTGTATGTAGGTGATGATACAGGTGGTTATTAGGAGAGTTGATATAGACAGCAACAGAGCCATTGTATCTAGTAGCTGGTGGGGTGTTTTTTCCTCCTTTTTACTTCGTAATTGGCTACAAGTGGCTCTAAATTCCCAAGGAGGGGCTTTCTCCACTACTTCAACAGCTGCCTGCCACTGCATTTATATTTCTTTTGTTTCTTGTTTCTCTCTAATTCATATTTTTCTTTTCACTGAAGGCTGAATGATACATCTTTTGACACCCATCTCCTTCATTGTTTTTTCACTCCTTCAGTATCTCCACAGGGCAAATTCTGCAAGACCTCCTGACTGTGCTTTTGGACAGAACACCTGCGTTTTTCCCCTGGAGCCCAAATCTTTAGCTACAGACATCAACTGGAAAGTTGTGATATGTGTTTTATTGTGCTAATTGCTTGTGTCCCTTCTCCCACAGACCCCGACTGGGCCAGCTTGAATCTGGGAGCCCTCATATGTATTGAATGCTCAGGTATACACCGGAACCTTGGCACCCACCTTTCCCGGGTCCGCTCCCTTGACCTGGATGACTGGCCAATAGAGCTCATCAAGGTGATGTCTTCTATTGGGAACGAGCTGGCAAACAGTGTCTGGGAGGAGAGCAGCCAAGGCCACATGAAACCTTCTCCAGAATCCACAAGGTAGGCTTCCTTACTCCATCTCACCACGGCATGCAGTGGGTAGCTAGCGTGTGATGCTGCACCTGACCAAGGCTCTAAGCTGTAAGCACATAAATCCTCAGTTTGGCATTGCAGGCAGAGGTGGTGGTGGTGGGGGGGGTGTTGTAACATTTTACAACATAGACTTTTAAAATGCTGCCTCACAGTAAGCCTTGTAAAAATCATTATGTGTATATATATCTTCACTGCATGCCCAGGAACAACATGTGTCAAAGGAGGGAGGTGTCAAAAGTTGAGTGACCCTGTTACTTTTTCACTTTTGTGAAGGTTTCCTCAGTAGCTCTACAATTTTTTTGTTCGATTGACTGACCGACAAAACAGCAGGAGATTGAAGCCTCCTGCCTGGTTCTTCCTCAATCTAAATTATGCTGTAATGTGTTTCTTTGTTTTGTTCTGCCACAAAGTTCCTGGCTCTTGGACTGTCAGTTTGTGATTAATAATCTGCCCTCAGTAGTTCAAGCTCACACAGGAATTTGTACCTGACCATCAGGTCTTTGAGTTCTCATCATGATTCCTGAAAGTCCTCCTCTCTGTGGACTCACTTCCTTTTTTTTATGTGATATATATGAAACTGTAAGTTGGTGGGGGTGTGTTTCCTATGAGAACAGTATTTTTCCCACCAGTCATAGCTCAACACGGTGAAAATAATCTTTCTGTGATGTATTGTTTACCAAAATCCAAATAATTTATGTGGTTAATTTACCTGACCACCACCAAAGGTGTTTTATAAATTATTTCAGTAGATTTGAGATATCAGTGCTACTAAAGAATAGGAGTGGGGGGAGCAGAATGATGTGGCAGGCTGTGTTTCAGCAGGGGGGTTCAAGCAGGAGAAAAGCCTTCCTGACTACCTTGCACAGCTGGGCAAGCTTCTGAGGATGTCTTCTGGAGTGCATTATAATTGTCTCAGGGGGAGCTCCAGGGGGGCAGTCTGCAGCCCAAGCACTCATCAGTCCCCAGGCAGCAAATGGCACAATTGAGGTTTAGTTCTCAACATTCTCTCCTGTGTGTAAGAGAAATCATATGAGAAGGAATTATATTCTGATTTTGTTTATGTTTATCTCTGGATCCTGCATCTTTCAGTTCCAGATCAGGTGAAATTATAGCCTGGGAGCAATATACCTGGGCCACCTCCTGCAGTAAAGGAATAGTTCTGTGCTGTTGTATGTAATAAAGTCAACTGTTTCTTCTTGCATCATTTTGTTAGCACTGAAAAATGAATTTGTGGTGCCACCTTTGGTTCATCTTCGAGAATGAAGCCAGTACATTAATCAGGCTACTTATATGAATGGCTATGCATATGAAAATGTTCAGAGAGACCTATGGGGGGATTTTGTTCATACATAAACTGTATGTCTGCTGTAAAAGTGTGTATTATTAGACAGCTAATACAATCATTTCATCAGGCCAATTGAAATTTATGCCTTCAGTCATTAGTATTGCTTTAATCCAGAGATCTGCTATTGCACCTAGCAAATATATGTTGCTTCTTACTACCAAGGTGAGCTAGAGACATGCCTCAGTTCTGACTACTTTTGAAAAGGCATACACTAAATTGGGGTTTTTTCAATTTTATTTTAGTATACACATAATAGATACTATAATGAAAAATCTAAAATACCAGTGACTGTGGTGAAAACAAACCCATCAGTGACGTAATTGCACTTTTTTCCCTGGACTCATAACATTTTTTAACAAAAAGGTATAAATACTCATTTTATAAATATGCATTTCCATGTGATGTCCAAGTGCACACTTCCATGATGGAAGAGCTGTTAGAAAAAAGATTTAAGGTTCTACAAGTCTTTCCACAAAGCAATTGTGATCTTGCTTTGCTACTCCCATTTTTTCTGCTGTTTGCAGCAGGGATCAAAGTGATATTTTTCATATAAATACCTGAAAGTTCTGTGTTTTGAAAGTGTATGCTTCCTTTTGTACTTTGATCTCTACAAGGATCATAATCCTTCTGTCCAAGATGTGACAAGAAAATAAGTTCTTCAGCTCTAAGTTATGGATCCATTTTCTCACTGCTGTCCGGAGTTGTGTGTGAGGAATACTCTGAGAAGCAGTGAGAATGGACCTGAAGTGGGGTTAAACAACCCCCCCTGGTCTTTGTTGTTGAGGGACTGAGGGAAGAGGCAAGAGAAAGCAGAAGGATGACTGAGGACCTGAAATGTTGAGTTTTGGAGGAGGGAGGGAGGAGGTCCAAGGGAAGGAGGAAGCATCATTCAGCAAAACAGCTTCTGAAGAAGAGATCTGGGAGCTGGTGTTGGGGCACTGTTCCTGCCCATGGTGGTGGGTTCTGGTATCAGCTGATGTCTAAGAGCAGCAGTATGCACAGGTTCTCATGCTCCTGCTTTAGAGAGCTCTCTTCTCATCAAAACCTCAACAGATGAGAGCGAGGTACTGCCATGGTTTCCTCCAAGTTTCTTCTGAACTTGTTCATATTTCCATTTCCTTGTCACCTCCCCTTCATATGTCTGTCCCACGTAGCACTCCCATTTTCAGTTCTACTACATGTTTTTATTAACCCTTGCTCTGTGGCTTTCCACATTTGTCAGCACAATTATGTACCTTCTGTTAACAGACATGTAGAGGAGATCAGACGTACATTGGTTTCACCATCTCACATTGTGTCTTTTTATTGGAGGTGAAGCCAGATGTGAAAACCCACAGGCTTTCTAGGGGCAAAGAAAAAAGGGACTATTGACTGTTCCATAGATACTGAATCTGTTGGACTGAGAGGCTCAAGGAGTGCACACATCCTGGGCTAAAAGGAACCTGGAAGTCTTCACATGCCTTCAAAAGCAGGCCCTTCAGCTAGGGAGAAGCCTGCACCAATCTCTGGATCACTCCACTGGCATCCCATGTGTTTCTGTTGTGTAGAGGGAAGGGTGGAGAGACTCAGGGAGGACCAGTGTTTTGCAGGAGGGGTTGCCAAATGGCTACTCCAGGCCACAGCACAATTCAAGAGTCTTACTGAGGAAACTGTCACCAATATTTATGAAAGTAGATATTCCAGGCTTTGACTACAGCTTGCATCTTTATTTTTGTACACTTAAAAATAAACCTTATCAAACTTAAACCTCATCAGATATACTATCCCTCTGTCCTCTTGTAGTCCCCTCAAATTCACTCAAAACTCCTCTGAAAAAGTCATAGGGAAAGATAAACCTGGATGTCTGTTTTGAAGGTCAGAAAAGCTCTCAGATTGGAGTGTGGGAACTCAAAATCCTGAGAGGCTGGTAGCTAAAGACAGGAGGAATCCTGTTGCATTCATGAAGCATACACTGCCCAGGTATGTCCTCTGCTGTCAGTGTGTGCCAGGTTGCATCAAGTCTGAGAGGCAGCTTACAAAACAAGCAGGCCTCCAGGTCACTCAGTGCCTCTGGATCAAAAGCAACACCTTGGCTGGCCTCTGGCCTCTAAGGGGAAAGCAGTGCAGGTTGTGTGAACAGCTGGATCCCCAAGGAAGCAGACTACAGCGTGAGGCAAAGCTGAGAGTGAGGGTGTTGCTGTGATTATGGGGAGGAAAGAGAAATAAACAAGAGCTCCCAGTGAGCGGGAAGAGTTGGTGAAGCAGCAGAAAGCTCAAGCATTGGCAAATACGTGCATGTGGAAGGGAAAGGGAACCAGCTGGTCTCTGGGCTGTGGTGGCCGTGGGTCCCTGATTAGGTCAGCTTTGGAAAGCTGGTAATTGGTTCCAGCAATTACCAGCAGCCCTGAGAACCACTGCTCAAACTTCGGGAGCCCTGTGACAAATTGAAGCTGACTGCTGGTGAAGGAGTATCGACTTCCTATTTCTAAACAGGGGGATCATTAGTCAAGAAAAGCATCTTTTAATTACTTGCAAAAAAAAAAAGGCAGAGAAAAGGAAAGAGATCTTTCAGTATGGATCCTTCTACAACTGCCCTTGTTTTTTTCCAGGTGTATTCAATATTAAATTTATTGTCTTTTCAGGGAGAGCGTGAGCTGGGAGAGTTTGCCAGTGGCCTCTTCCTTCAGTAATGCAGATTTAATTTGGAGTGAGAAGTCAAATTAGAGTAAATCAATGTTGTAACAATTAACTGGGTATGGGGATGAGATCAGGATTTTCCCTTCTAATTGCTATTGATACTGTTTAAGCACACTCTTAGAGCATTGATTTGGAGTGGTGTGACATGGGAGCAGCCCAGTGGGGCAGGAACAGAACTTCTCCATGGAAGAATGTCCAAGACGTGGCGAAGCCAGCTTAGGGAGTCTATGCCGTGTGTCACCTGGGTATTTTGCACTGATACATAGCTCTCCTGTCAGATACTTGGCTTTTTTCTGGACACGCCTCACATGCTTTGCATTCTACACCACGTAGAGAAAGTTCTTGCCCATGTGGCTTGCTTGCCACAGGATTGCTTGCCACTCTCAGCTTCCTAAATACTGGCCTTTTCCAATTAAGGCGAGATCTCACCATCCCTTTGCTTCCAGAAGGTGATTATTTGCTTCCTGTCCCCCATTCTCTTCCTCTGAGCCTCATCTCAGTCTTGCTGGGATATACCAGCAACAAGGCCACCTCCATCAGCTGGAAGCTACTGGCTAGGTGGAGGGGGAGCAGCATAATATCCAGGCACCATCCCAGCCATGTTTCTTGTTCTCCTGGTCAGAGTATGCTGAATATTTGCTTTAGCTATGTGCAAACCCTAAAGGGCTTGACCATTTCAGCATCTTTTTGAGAATATTCCTAAATTGAAAGGATTTCCACCTCCATTAAAATATATTTTTTTAAGTGAGGGATGAGCAGTTAGTAGAAGCTCAGGCATAGTCTTAATCTCTGCCAAGGCAGCCCCAAGCAAGCAGCTCTTTAAACGTAGCTTGGAGGTTGGAGCATCTGCTGCACTTGTGCTCAGGTAATGTGTTTGCATAGCAGTCACCCTGTTTATTCTGGTTACCAAAGGTTATAAGAAAATAGAGAGGTTCTTAAAGCTGAGAACTCTGGATTTAGAAGCCATCATTGTCAGAAATTGACTTTCACCTTAAGACATAAGATCCAGTTTGATCCCTCCCTCACTAATGAACTGAATCTAATGGTGTCAGAAAAAATACTGTGCAGCTCGACTATATTTAGCAGACTCTCACAGTCCAAAGCTGAAGCCTGTCTTGCTGTTTCAAGGCTGGTGTCTGCTGTACTGAGCGTGCACTTGTTTCTGGAGGATGACTGGAGAGTGACTTTTATGAAAAATACCAAACTATGCCTCCTTTTTTTGTAAAAATAATTATTCCTCCATTATAAACAGTACAGGTAAAGCACAAGCCCAGGGAAACTGAGCATTTAAGATCCCAGTATCACAGCCTGAATCTGGTAATGATGCTCCACTTCATCTCTCTCATTTCTCGTTCCTTTTGGCCATCGAACTGCTGGTTCAGTCCTGTTGGGCTCCAATTCCTGGCATAATGCTGCAGCATTACAAATGGGGCCTGAGGGAACATCAGTACCTCTCTATCTGCATTTGTCAGGTCTGGTTCCTTAGCAGTTCTTGGCCTGATGAGGTCAGTGTTTTGTGCCTTTTGAATGCTCCTCCATGCTTGACACCTTTCCTGTTTCAGGGGTGGGGGAAGGGTGTTTGTAAAAATAAATTTAAAAAAAAATATATTAAAAAAGGAAGATTTTCTTGTGAAGGGCTGACCAGAACCCATCTGCAGTTGGGTGGCATCTGCTCCCCACATGTCACTTCCCTCATTAACAAGCAATTGAATTAATTAAATGCTACTCAGAACACGCATAACAAGCTACCGGCAGTGTCCAAATTAGCACTGATAATCAAGGATGATTTCCTTTATTATCCTGCTAAGTGGTGTGCAGGCTCTGATCTCCCTGTCTGCCCTCATCTATTTACATACCCCCAGCTTCTGCCTTTAGAAGCTGAGGTTATCTTACCTAGTTAATTTGCCACGATCACCAAGCATGGCGGATTGATATTCCTGCCTCTGCTGAAGCAAACCCCCCCCTTTCTCCCCCTTTCCTTCCTCCCCAAGCCTGGTCCTTTGTATCTCAAGCTCACTGATAAATTAAAAGCCACCCCTGTGGTCTCTCAAGTGAGTAATAGAGGCAGAAATTTCATTTTGCAACTGGCTGATTTAATGATCCAAAGGGTAATTAATGGCCTGATTATCTTAATGTTAAATATGTCCGGCAGCAATTACTGTGACCTCCCGCTTGTCAAGGTCCAGGCTATGCTCTTCTTTCAATTAAGTTCTCTGGGGCTTAATGGTATGAATAAACTCCTCTGATTCTATCATTCCGGACTCTGAGATTTAAGCGAGCTAGGGGCTCGTTTGGAGTTTTAATCAGCCCGTCTTCTACTTGAGTGATCAGAGTTAACAGTTATAACAAGGACAGTTTAACTTTCTTTCTCTCCCCCTCCCTTTCTACTTCTTTATATTTTTATTTTATTCCTTTTTTTTTTTAGCGCTTGGAGGGAATTCTGTTGGCCGCAGCAGCAGCTATGCCAGGCTAGTCTCTCCCTATATAAATTATCATGTGAATGCTGCTGTTTTTCCATTTGACAGGCTTAATTAATTGGCAGGAGCGCCCGAAAATGACAGTGCCACTAATTGCAACTCCAAGTCCCTTTCTGTCATAGCAGCACGCTTGTCAGCGGGCATCCCCCGCTCCGCTCCGCGCCCGGAGTTTGTTGACGTTTTCCATTTCGGTTTTCGCGTCTCGTCAGGGACTGTGATGGGATGTGATAGCCCAAGATGTGCCTTTGGGTTTTCTAGGCATGCAGGCTGTGTGCAAGAATGACATTTACTGCCAATAAAGTTTAGACATCTGGGCTTCTGCCCACCCAACGGCTGCTGGGGGACTTAAGGTTTGACTTAAGATGTTTCAGCAAGTCCGATGAATGGGAGAGATTTGGGGAAGGAATTAAGAAAAAAAAAGGGAAAAAAAAATCCACTGCATCAACACGTCCTAAGAGTCGTAACTCACTCCTGGTCTTCCTGGTGGCTGGACTGCACTGAAGAGTACATCTCCCAGTGAGCTGGAGTTCTATTAGCTCTGTTTTGGACAGCAGATATTTCATAAAGATAATGAGGAAAATTTATAAATTATTAGTTACAGGAGTATTGCATTTTCAAATGCACCCATAAATAAAAAGACTGATTCATTGCTGCCAGTAAACTAAAACCTTTCCCTGTGTGGCTGTAGAAGTGAACTGATTATGACATGCTAGATTGCATGCTTTCAGATTAAAGTAAGTGTAATTGTTCTAAGTTTTGGGGTTTTTTTTAAATAAAATTTGTCACTTACCAGTAGCTTTCAGGAAGTACATCTAATAGGAATAGCTGAGCAAGGCAAATGAAATGTCAGCTTGAGTGGCAGCTGGTTGGATTTGACTATTTGGAGGCTTTCAAAGCTCAGGTGCAATACTCCAAAGATGAGTTAGTAGTAGCATGACATAATTTATTGTCATGTCCTTATAGCTGCTCAGGAGAACTTGGAATCCTGGAACTGATCCCATAAAACACAGGTGCCTATCCAGTGGCATGGGTGGTGCCTGGATGGTTAAAAATTAAAACAACTAAAAATACCCTAATTCCTCCTTGTTCAAATAAATGAGTGCTTGAAATAAAATGCTCCCTGGTTCAATTGCACATTTGTTTTGTGCAAATCTGTCTGATAAAAACTCAAGCACTTCGTAAGCAGAAGCCTAGCTTGCAGCTCTTAGAATTGTGATTCTCCTCGTTGCCTGTGAGAGAGAAACCTACAAAGGTGAAGTAGGTCTGTCTCTTCCTGCAGTGCCTTAGAGCGTTTGTTCAAAAGCAGAGGTTTAAAAGCCACAATCCTTTTTTTTTTTTTAATCTAAATAGCTTAAGTACCACTTTTGTTAAGTTTTCTGAAAATTTATATGTGTCTGACACATTGCTCTCTGCATTCATACCTCACATGGAACATATATGTGCTCTGTTTGTGCTTTGATGGAGTGTATTACGGTCCCATATGGCCCATGGTCAACAGAGATTTGCAGTTAAAGTGGTTTTATAGTAAATTTGGAGTCCCCAGCATAAGAAGGACATAGAGCTCCTGAAGTGTGTCCGAGCCACTAAACTGATCAGAGGGCTGGAGCACCTCCCCTGTGAAGACAGGCTAAAGAAATTGGGGTTGTTCAGCCTGGAGAAAAGGAGGCTCCAAGGTCACCTTATAGCAGCCTTCTAATATCTGAAAGTGGCCCACAGGAAAGCTGGGGCAGGGGCTTTTACACGGGTGTGTAGTGAGAGGGCAAGGGGAAATAGTTTAAGACTTGAAGAGGGGAGATTTAGGTTAGACATTAGGAAGAAATTCTTTAATTTGAGGGTGGTGAGACACTGGAACAGGTTGCCCAAGGAGGCTGTGGCTGGCCCCTCCCTGGAAGTGTTCAAGGCCAGGTTGGATGGGGCCCTGATCAACAGGGGTGTGGCAGGAAAGGGAGGGGGGGCTAGATGATCTTTCAGGTCCCCTTCAATGGTAGCCATTCTGTGATTCTGTGAAGTCCTTTTCATCCTTCTGGAGAGTTTGTCCAGGTGTTGCTGTTGTAGTCTGGATTTTTTGGGGAGAAGAAACAGATAAATCTTCTGTCTTTTTCTCATTTTCTCTGATGTCTCTCATATGTTAGACTAATCCAGACATCCATTTGTTGTCCACCTTGTGAAAAATGTTTTTGAAGAGGTAGGAGAGCAGTACGTTTCAGCCTGGGTTTGATACCTGCTAGCTAAGATTCCTCCTAGCTATACCACTTTAAGATCCTTCCTCAAACCCAGATTTTATGAGTATGGTGACAATACAAAAATTAAGATCACAGTAGTGGGCCAGAGGCAATGTTCAAGCTTCAAATACTTAATAAAAAAGAAGGGGAGGGCCTTTAACAGTCCATATTTTAGCAGCTCTTCACCTTTTTCTTACAAGTCCAGTGACATTTGGTGGTGGGTTTCTTCTGTAAAGCATCATCCCCAGAAATCGCAGAAAAACCTCATGTTTTATTTTTGGAAGTGGGTTTCTCAGTGTCAATGAAAAAATTATAAATCCACTCAGAAGACTTGAAGAAAGACATCCTTGAGTGTACTAAGATTAGAAATCAGAGATCACCTTGCCTCTTGAGGGTTCTGCAGCAGGATGGATGATAGAAGCTGAGATGTTTGGCTTTGGAGGTACAGTCAACTCAAGTTACCTTTATTCTTCTGGGGTTCTTGACCATTTTTAGTTCAGCTTTCCAGTGTGGCAGAGAGTTGGGCTGAAATTCCCTAAAAAGGATGTTGGTGAGCTGTTCCACTTGGGGAAGTATAGGGTTCAAGTTCAGGACTCCAGAAAGGAGGATTTCTTTATTTGTGTGAACAGTGATGAGTGAGACCAGAAAAACAGTACTGGTAAGTCAATAACCAGATGCCAGAAAAAAAGATTTTATGTTCTCTAGTTGTCACAAACAGACACCAGTCTGTTTATGGAGTGCCTGTTCTGAAGGTCTCAAGACAGTGTAGGATCTTGGCTTCAAATCTAATTTTCTGTTCAGATAATGACTGATTATTTCTTGTTTTATATTAGTTCTTTCCCAAGCACCTATCAGAGCTAGAGAGCATCTCAGATTTGAAAACTGAACTGTCTTTGCAGCAGCTTGGCCATAAGCTACTTGAAAAGGTCAAGAAAGAACTTGCCAACAGAGAGATAACCACTGCTGGTTAGAAACTGCTTTGGCCAATGTTTAGCTGTAGTGCTACAACAGAGGAATAGAAGAGCTAATTGAAACAGATAGATTAATTTCAAATGGGAAGAAATTGGGAATTATATTTATAAAATGAGGGGAAATATGGCTTACGTACAGCTAATGGCCAAAGGCCAGTACCACTAAAATGAGTCAGCTGCTCATTGTTGTGAGTTAGGCTGTCCCTAGAAAATACCTCAATACCTTTAGAAGCATTTGGAAAGAAAGGAGACAGGAGAATCAGTCGTGTGCCACAGCAAATTCAGCTGTAATAAGAGATGGATAACAGCACCTATGTGACACTGCCATTCCCCATCTCTCCATGACTGTAGCCTCTCATCCATCTAACTGTAGCCCAGAATTGTTGCAGATTTGAAAGGGGACAGGTCCAAAGGCATATTTCATATTTTCAGTCCAGAGGCCAGACCAGGATGATGGTAAAGGTAGAGCAGGTTGGGCATGAGGTGAAGCAGTGCCCTGCTATTGCTTGTTGGATCAAAGTATGGTTGGTGATGAGTAGTTGGGAAATAGGTAGCAGATGGACTCTAGAGTATGTTTTCTCCTGATATTGAAAAAAAAAAAACAAACCCAAAACTCAAATAGAAAATCACTGCCTTGCCAAGCTTGGAATTGGCTGCATGGACTCGAGATGCAACCAAACTAATTGTGAGAGGTTCATCATGGAGATTATTTTAGTTAAGATGAAATACCTGAGTTAGGAGCCAAGTCTACTGCAGCTTTATAGTGAGAACTCTGAAATGGGGTAAACGTGGTATGTATCAGTATTAAAAAAAAAAACAAAACACCACCACCAGAAACTTGATTAAGCTCACATACTCCTTATTTTCAGTAGTTGGCATCTATCAAATAGTGTTTAGTCAAATGGTTTTTACTGGGAGGACAACAGATACTTCTCTGACTCCAGGAGCAACTTCTTGTTCAAAAACACAAAAATTACTTTACTTTGCAACAGAACATTTGTGAGGGCTGTATTTACATTAGGTAGGCTTACTTGAAGCCATATTTTTATCATTTACACTGAAATTAAGTTCCACACCCTTCAATGTGTGTGTACATGCACCTACCTGCTACTCCACAACACCTGAGGAGTAAATATGGAGAGTTTCATCTTAAATCTGGTGAGCTAAAAGGAGCTGAAAAATTAAATTTGCTGTGTGAAGCACTGGGCAGCCTTACCAAAGTGATCTTTGCCCTCACTGTCTTTAATAGTAGGTATTTTATGAGTTATATCCCAAAGGGAAAGCATTTAACATTGGTGTTGCTATCCAAATACAGATGTTTGCAATGCTGAAACTTGTAATAAAAAAAAGCCCTAAATAAAGCAATTGAGGAGAAAAATGCCAAATGCCAAGCATCAGCTATTATGGGGTCCCTTGGGTCACATCTGAAGGCTCATCTATGAGATGCATTTGACTTCAGAAAGCACTGGAAGTCAAGCACTTGCTGCTGCTGAGGAGCTCAGCAGAGCTGCTTAGCTGGCAAGGGAAGTATCCAGAGTATTAAAAAATAACCTGTCTTGTTAGAAAGCAATCTTATGTAAAGCATTTTATTTGAAGCTTTTCTGGGTACTTGGTGTTTAACCTATTATTTCCATTTCTCCTGCCCCAAGGGCATGGCTGTCTCCCTGCGTGTCAGGTGTCACCAAACATGGAGCTGTTTAAACATAATTCAGACGGGTTGCTATCCATGGCACAGGAGCAGTTACTTGAGAGCCAGTTGTACACTCATTTGTGCTGCTGAAGCTTTATTAAATAAATTATTTTTTATGTTTCTACACGGGTTTTCTGATGCTAAATGTTACATAAATCAGATGTGTCTGGATACAAGGATAGGCTGTGTCTGGTTGGGTGAGGGCATGGGAGGGTGGTCCTCAAGTTTCCTTTTCTGGGCTTAACACTGATGGGAAGTAATGGAAGGTTGGTGCACAGGGAACAACGTTTTGGTAGCAGTCACTGGGGGTGTTGGTGGTAGTTGCATTCCTTCTGTCTCCCACATTGTTTTGGACCATTTCAGCCTTCAGAGACTGGATGGCAAAGCACTTTGAGCTTGTAAGATAATGGAGAGAAGAGCAAGCCTGCAGCCAGGGGTGATGCTTAGCAGTACTTTAAAAAAAAAAACCAAAAAAACTGTGCCTTGCCGTGCTACTGGTGGCTTTGCTGGCCGGTGACACTAGGCACAGAAGCAGCAGCATGCCTTTGCTTTGGTCGTGGCTACAGAACCTGCAGGGCTCCCTAACAGTAACTGTGACCAACTTTCTCTCTTTTGTGATTTTTTTCCCTTTTTTTCCTTTGTTTAAGACTGAGCTTTGTTTCTGGCTCTGCAGGAAGCTGGTAGCCTATGGCAAGGGACTGGGGAGATAAGACTTCAGTAAGATAACTAAATGAAAAGGGCAGCAGTGAAAAGATGGTGCTGGCTTTTGACTGGACTGAAACTTGATATACACGTCAGTCCAAACACAGTTTCCCCACAGCTCTCAAACATGATCCATTTGTCCGAGGCGATGCGCTTGCTGCTGGATGTTCAGATGTGGGGGTGCTGGGGGGACCCGGCAGCGAACCCCTGAAAGAGAAGAGTGACTGCAAGAAACAAGAGCCCCATCACTCCAGCTTTAAAGTAATCAAATAGCAGGATAAAATGTGTTTGAGGTGAAGGCAGGTGACGAATCAGAGCCTTTCGAGGGTAGGAATTAGGAGTGAAATGAAATGCCTTACTGTGCCTATTAACTAGATTGTGCAGACAGTGCAAAGTCCTGTTGCTGAAGCATTTTTTGTGCCAGTCTGCAGAGACGGACAGGAGTGAGGAGAAGCCATCTCAATAATTGGTAAGCCTCAAAAGGTACAGATGGGATATGCTTCAAAAAGTCTTCATGCTGAACAGCTGATTATGTCATGGCCTAGAAATCTCTCAGCTAACTTTTCTTTTTTTTCCAAAAAGATTTAAATTTTCCTGGTTTCAACCAGGTCAGAATTTCTAAGTGATATTTTTGTTATATTTTTGTTTCTCTACAGCACCAGCCAGACTTGGAAAACCAAGGTGCATGTACAATGAAATCACTACTTCAGTTAACCTAACCCTTCTGCAAGTGGAAAGAAGGATTGTGTCACTATGTACTAAAACTGAAGTGTATCTTCATCTTGAGAGTTCAACTTCATCCAGAAGTTGACTTTTTTCCTTTCTTATATCAAGAAGCAAAATTCTGTAGTTTCTGATCCTTTGCTAATTACATGTGTGTGCCCCTGTCTGAGCCTTACCAGACCCAGATCTGCCTTGGCCACTTGTGCAGATCCCTCAGCTTAGCCCAGTCATCAGTAGATACCTGAAACTGCTTGGATTGACCTCTTGAGTTAAAGCAAAAAATGATGGGGGAAAAAAAGAAGCTGTGGAAATTAAAGTTACTTGTTTGGACTTTCAGCTAAGGAAATGGAAGTTTTCATGCATTTTAAATACTGCAATTTTGAATAGGCAGTAGGTGTTGGTTGGATAGGTGCATACAGCCATGTTTTCACCTGGCTGCTGTAGACACCATCACCAAGTGGGAAAGTATTTTGGTTAGATCAGTTCCTGCCTTGGCTGGCAGCCCCTGAGGGAAGGCAAGGATTGACTGGTGTGCCTCTGTAAGTATGGGAAGCTTCCAACCTTCTGGCCATGCGTAGTTGGAGATGTGTGGCACAGGTTGCTAGCACATTGCTTTTCCTTGCTGTTTAAATGCTCAGGTATTTCTGAGCCTAGAAAGGTTGAGCATTGCTGCCTTCAGCAGGCTGCCTGGTGATCTCAGTGTAAAAGAAGCCAGGTTTCCTTACTGGAGAGATGCAGACCATGATCTGCAATGTGCTAATGTGCTGTGATGGTCAGAAGAGCTGCCCATGGACTAGCTAAGCACTGGGCCCCTTTCAGACACATAGTGAAAGGTCTTCTTATCAAGTCACCTCCGGAAATAACGGCCAGTCCCTCCTTCTAGTCCTCTGTTCAATTATAAATCGGTTGGATCTTTTCTTGTTCACTTTCTGATTTCAATAGAAATCCACTGCCACTATCATTTTGCAGACAGATACATGGTTTTCTCCTCGGTGCCAGATTGTAAAATATTGCTGAGTTTACATGTTAAAGAACCATGCTAATAAAAACAGAGAGGAGAGGGCAAGAGAGTATCCCATAGCTTCAAATGTGAGCAGGGCAGGAGCTGTGCAGAGACAACTTGCTTTATACTTTTGAGAGTTCACCTTATTGCTTGGCTTATTGCTCTAGGGCAAGTTAATTAAAGCCAGTGGAGAATTTGAAATTGGGGAAGGGGAATATTTAATTGCCTTGTGGAATTTCTCTCTAACTCATCTCCTTTTAAAACTCAGTCTTTGTGAAGCCACTTGCCCAGGCTGGTCAGCCCCAGGCCGAGTACAACAAGAAGTACCTGGCACACAGCTTTGCTGGTGCCTTTGGGAAACACATTTTGGAGTCTGGATAACCTCTGCTGCTGAATGGCCTTTGGGAATGCACAGTATCCGTTTGGGATGATTGATGGCAGTTCTGTTTCAAATAACTCACCAACATCTTGAATTTTTTTTAAGGACTTAGTGTGGTTTACAGGGAGTCCTGGGGTGTTTGGAGGGGTGGCATGGAGGGGCAGATGAGACATAGGAATGTGTGTCAGGATGCTCAAAATGAAATGAGAGAAGACAGTGTCCAGAAAGTGACTCTTCTGATAAAGCTCTAACTTGTGAAATTAATATATGTCCAAATCCAATGTTTTAGCTGGTGGTGTTGTCACATTTGCATTTTGGAGGAGCCAGACAGCTCATTGGATATGTGTTGAGGTGGAATAAAAGAGAGTAGAACATGACATCACATTGTAAATTATACTGTAAGCTTCAGAAAGGATGTTTCAGTAGTGCAAGTAAATACCCTTCAAAAAATGACCAACATCAAATGTGATACTGAATTAAGAGCCAAGTGCTTGTGAGATCCTGAGGGAGAGAGGTTTGGTTTGTAATGTTAACAGCTGAGGTGCAACAGACCATACTGGCACATAGGGGAAGGCTTTCAGGATAAAGAAAAAAATATCATCGACATCCCAAGAGTAATAAAGTAATTTTAGAAAGCTGTTTTTATTATTATTCAGATTTGAGACAAATAACTTAGGCTAAACAGACAGAGCTTCTTATAGAAATGTGAATCATGCTCCAGAGCTGCAGCTCACTCAGCAAGGCCAGGACTGTGTGTTTCTGAGGAGCAAAATGGGATGCAGTGCCTGGCTTTTCTGCAGGGAAACTGGTTTAGTCTCCAGTTAATCATGAGAACAGTTTGTCAAGCAGCATTTAATAGACAGCTTAGGAGTGTGTATGTGGCCAGGATAGCTTGTAAATTTGAATGTGCCTGTTTTCTTTGACAGCAATCAATAATGGTGCTGTCTATTAATGTACTTAGTGAGGTCTTCTTAGGCTCAGACTTCTCGGATGGTGGGCTCTAAAATCAGTCAAAAAAAGATTAACAAAGCAGATTAGGACTTCTGTGTTTACAATTACTGTTGTGCTTTTATTTTCATGTAAATAGTGGAACTCAATTATGCTTTTGGGGGGGGCCTGTTTGTATCAATTGCTGCAAGGCAGCAGACTTGATGAGGAGGGTTGGATCACAAAGTTGGTGCCAAAATTTACATGAATGTTTTGATCTGGAGCAGGAGAAAGCACTAGTTTGTTTCCTGGGGTTGTCTTGGTACACGTAAATGAGATTCCCTTTGGAGAAACCCAGGTGGAAGTTCCACAAGCCCCCAGTGTGCACCAACCCTGATTTGAGCTTAAGGTTCCAACCCCTGGGGCTTTGAACCTGTTGGGTAGTTGGGAAAGTTTGGTTTAGAGGCTCAGTCTGGATCATTAATATAGAGGGCTGCTGGCACCAGCAGCTCCAATCTTCACTTTTGTTCCTATTACATCTATTTATTTGCCAGTGTGGACAGAGTTTTCCACAGGAAGCAGTTGGTGGAATTACGCCACCTGATCCAAACCCAGAAATCAGTTCTTATTTTGCATGCGTGCTTCCAGGTTTCCTCAGGGTTTCCAGTATAATCTGTGGGCCTCTTGGTAATGTCCAGCTCTTTCTGGCCTCAGAGTATTTGATTCTGGGTTTTTACTGAAATCTTGGTAAGTACAATTTTATCTGAGATGTGTGTATTTACCGAACATGTAATTATCAAACAGACCAAAATAATATATAAAATAAAAAATATTGATTATATATATAAGTTGCCATTTATATGTTAGTTCAGCATCCAGGAATGCTAATTCCATTGCTTAAAAAAAAAAAAAATTAAATAATTTCTGACATTTATAATTTTTATCCAAGAGTACATAGGGTAATGGCTTGCAAGGCATGTAAATAAAACTCAGCTCATTTGCATCTCAGGCATCTGTTAAAAATCTGGGCTTCCTTCAAGCCAGAGCTACACCAGAGTGAAATGAGGGTGAGATTCTCAGTATGTCAGCTTGATACAGGGATTGAGGTGGGTGTATGTTGTCACTAAAACTTGACAAAATTGAAAGGGAATTTGGAGTAGAGTTGTAAGAACGATTTGACATCTCCACTGAGTATCTTCAGGAGAAGATGCTTAGTGGGGTCATTGAAATTCTGATAATTATGGAGGATGGAAGGGTCCACGGACATTTGGAGGTGATCTTTTCCTTGGAAAAGTAGGTTCTTGTAGTTCAAGAAAGTGCTCCTAGGAGCAGGGGATGAAGTTGAGAGGAAATGTTTGGACTGGTTAGGTTAAGCTGTGCAGCCATCTCCCAGGGAAAGCAATGAGTCCCACTGCTAGGAGACCCATGACAATGGGGAGCAAGACAGGAGACTGAATGGTCTAGGTGGCTTTACTTTCTAGATTTGCCAAATTGCTGATAAAGCATCTCATAGCATTCAGCAGGTCTAGCAGATTTTTTAAATATTTTCCGTGCTGAGTTCCTCCCTTAGTCCAGAAGATTACAGAAATCAGCCAAAATCATGATCTAATTCCAGCGCTCCTTCCTCCTGCATCCCTGCTCCTCTCTTGAATCCACTGGCTGTCCATTTCTGTAAGTTTTCCCTTCAGAACAAACCTATCATTTTTCACCACAGGATATTTACAACTTCAATCAGTGCCAAATTCAGTTGGCTTCTGATCTCATCGCTGGAAGTTATAGATGCAGATATTATTTGCACTGCGGTTAATTATGGAGCAATCAAACTTTGGCTTTTCCACTGTAATTTCCTCTGCCAGCTAATTTAATTAATCACCCCCAGCTCAGCTCTTCCAGCTGCGACCGGCAGGGTCATTAATTAGACATGTGGTGGTAGCTCATAGACCAGTTCCTGTTAAGGGGCTGCTGCCCACTTGATCTCTAAGGGAGCAATAGCTTCTTTTGAAGCATCCAGGCAGGATGAGAAGTAGCTGCCAGGTTACTGTTTTCTGCAAAAGTGGAAGCCATTCCCAAAAGATGGACTGCCAGCACTCAGCTCACCAAGCATGGTTCAGGGAGGCAGGACTGGGATCAGTTCCCCACCAAGTTGTGATTTGGGGTCTGACCCAGCAGTAATAAGTGGTCCCTCCTTTCTGGTCTGATCCAGGAGCTTATAACAAAAAATGCTCAGAAACTTGATAGGTCTTCTGTAGGTTTGTAGAGCTTCTGTAGATTCAACAGATAGGCTGTTTGTGGGAGCTGCCTGGTTTGTGTCAAGTGGAAAATACAACATTTTTTAATGCAGACCAAAAATTAAAATATGCAGTGTTCATTGCCAGATCACATCAGTAATAAGAACCATTTTTTTCCTCTACAGAAACCATACAAAATAACCAGTTAGATCTGTTACATTGTTTGGATCTCAGAATAATCAGAACTTATTACTTTTTTGAGAACACAACAACCTTTTACAGTTATCAAAGTGGGCAGATAACTTACAGCCTGAGAATCTTATCCTGAACATTATCAGCAAAGGGCAAGTGATTTGGGACATAAGAACACTGGAATGTCCAAGCATTTTACAGGCAAGACAACAGATCCTTAGTCTTTGTTCTTGCTTGGTCTGTTTTGATACAGACCCTGCCATTGGGTTCTGAAATACCAAAGCATGCTCCAAAGCCACTGTGTTCTCAGCCTGTAAACACAATTGTAAACACGCTTTTATTACCAGGATCTTTTTTATCCTCCTTGGAGTGCCAGGAAAGCTGCTGGTGTTCCTATCACACCACATACCAGTTCTTGGTGTAGGTAAGCTGAAAGAGCTGAAAATCATCAGGAGAGTTGTAGCTCCAGGGCAGCTTTTTTGACAACATGCGACAGCTAGTGCTGGTTTCACTGCACTTTGATTTCAAACCTGTTGCAGAACTGTCATTTCTAATCAGTGCATCTGTCTGCTAGCAGGAGACTGCTGATGGATTAGCTGGAGTATCCCCCACTTCTTTCCAGAGCAGACAAACTCCACTCAAGACAACTGTTTTAATCATCCTGGGTCACAGAGCCTCCTTTCAGACTGCTACGCCCAAAACATCCATCAACCCCACCCAGTTATCGTAAACTGCAAATAAAAAAATCTGTTCTCTTCACCTCCTAACTGCAGCTGTGTCTTTTTTAATAGCAAAGCAGCATGGTGGGCTCCAGCGAGCTGCTTTTTCCTGAAGGAGGAGAAGGTGCTTCTGATGCAACCCTCCCTTCAGATGCATCAGACTCTTCACTGGTGGCTGCTTTTTCTCCCTCGTATCTCTCAGAAGATTCCCCTGGTCTGAACTGTTTCGGAAAGATGCTTTCAGTACAAAGTCCCTTTCCTGGCTCACAGTCAGGGAGAGCTCTAGGGATTTGCACAAAGACCTCGTTCAACAACTGTTTCAGGGTGGAGGGGTCACGCCTGCTTCTACCATCACAAGGAGATTGTTGACGTGTTATTGCCATCAGAGCCCCGAATAAGAGAGTTGCAATTGATACAAAAGCAGCCTGTCTCTTCAGAGAAACTCTGCACCTTGCTTTGGAGCAGAAGTTAGTACTTCTACTAGACAGCAATGCCTACAAACTTCAGCAGGTAGCAGCCAGGTCACCATGTTGGGAACATTCCTTTTGGAAAACCTTTCTCAGCTGCAAGTTGATATTCTTCTAGCTGGAAACATTGCCACTGGAAAGAGCAGGGCCCATGGGAATCCTGTATCTTTATCTTTAAAAGGTGCTGCTACATCATTTACCACCCAGAAGTGTAACTATTGCCAGCATTAACCAGGAAATAATCCTCTATGAAGACCTGAATCTGGAATGACCCTCAGTTCCTTGTTGAAGAAAGGCAGCATCTGAAATTCCTAAAATAACCATCAGTTGTTCTACAGGCAAGCTGGAAAATTAGTTTGTTTTAGCTCTAAAAAAAAACCAGAATTGCAGTTGGTCTTCATTAGCAGATTGCAATCACCCTGTGCTACTTCACCTACTCATCTCACTTGGTTTTGTTTTATTTGAGCAATAAATATCTTAAATCTTCCCAGAGCTATTGCATGTCATCTGTGGAGACTCATCGTCATCCTGCCAGGCATTCATCAAGGCTTCCAATGAACCACTGCATGAAGTATTCCTCTGCTCCTTATCAATCAAAACAGTTTACTTTTAACTTTACTCTTTCCTCCTGAAGTAATCAAAATTTGATACTCCACAGATTGCAGAAAATTGTCACTGCTGTATTCTGGGCTAATCCATCACATGAAACAGGCATAATTTGAGCATCAGAAGAGCATTAAATGTTTAAATAAGCAAGAACCAGTCAATGAACGAGTCCATTAACCACTCCAAATGACAGGGCAGAAAAATGTTTGGATCACAGGTATGTTGGGAATTGCAGTACAGGCCTTACAGAGCAATGAGGCATCTACATCCTGTAACAAGCAAAGGGTTTTCTGTACCCTTCATTGTATTGTTTAAGTATTCAGAGGAAATATGTAAGCCAGCAGAACAGCATGAGGTTTTCTAGGTTAAGCTGCAGGATGAAGCTCATTCAGCTCTTTGTGGAAGATGGTCCAGGAGATAGCGAAAGACTTTATCACTTCCTTGTAACCTTGTTTTCCTCTGTTCCACCTAGTAATAGCTTCCAGGGGTGGTTTGTCTATTGGTGATGACAGAGGGGGCAAAGTAATTTCCATCCTGTAGAAATGAGCGAAACAAACTCATTTGCCATCAAACCACGAGGCATAAAGTGATGGACTTCAGGGAAGAGGTAAACAGATTAAGGAGTATGAGAGAGAGAGAAAGGGAAATACGTGATTGTTACCACAACCTGCTCTCCACAAAAATGGCATGGGAGGTAAGCCTTAGTCGAAGCATAAGCAGAGAATTTCATATCCTCCCAGCCTTTCCACACCAGCTTACAGGAAAGGGGACAATGGGAACAGGTCCCTGCCCAACACAAAAAAACCCCAGAGCAGGCATGTTCCCTTAAGAAACACACCACCTTCAGTGTCCTTGCAGAACAGGTGTGGGGCCCTGCAGGAGGAACCAGCAAGGAAGATGACTTTCAAGGTCAGAAATGCCAAGACCAACTCATACTAAGCTAACTATCAAAACTAACCTCCAAAAGAAAATCTGGATGGTCACTCCTGTGGGAGAATCCCTCCTGAGGGGTGCAGACAGCCCAGTATGCAGATGGGACCCACTTGATAGGGAAGTCTGCTGCCTCCTTGGGGCCTGGATAAAGGATAGTACAGATAAACTTCCCACCCTTGTGGGCCTGGTGTTATTGACAGGGCTTTGGGTTTTTTGATCTTGGGTTGCTCTATAAATCCCCTCGCTTTCTGGCATCAAGTGAGATGCACCTGTCCCAGAGGGAGTAAAGGATAATGGGGCAGGAGTTAGCAAGGCTCATAGATATATCTTTAACCTATATTTGAAGGTGGAAGGGGGTAAAACTAGGCCTGATAGGAATAAGCTGGGGGCTAGCATGCCAGGCTTCATAGGATAGTGTGCTAGCAAAGACCTCACTTTGCCATCTCAGTTGTGGTGGTTGACAGAGAACAAGCTTGAAACCCTCAAATTCAGATATTGGCCTCTTCAGAAAATCTCTTTGGTATCATGGGACAAGACCCTGAAGGGATTGGAAGCCCAGAAAAGCTGGTTAACTTTCAAGGATAATCTCCTCTAAGCCCACTGGCACTGCATCCTTAAAAAGAACAAATCGGGCAAAAAGGCCAGGAGGTCTTTATAAGGAAATTGTTCATGATACCAGAAACCAGGTTAGAAAAGCTAAAGCCCTGGTGGAGTCAAATCTGGCTAGGGATATTAAAGACAACAGAAAAGGATTCAACAGGTATGTTAGAAAGAAAAGGAAAATGAGAGAGTGTGGGGTCCCTCCAGAGAGATACAGGTGACCTGGTTACTGAGGATATAGAGAAGCCTGAAGTACTCAACAACTTCTTTGCTTCAGTCTTCACTGATAACCACTTGAGCCACACCACCCAAGTCACAGAGTGCCATGGCTGGGACAGAGACACTGAAGAACCACCCAAAGTAAGTGAAGATCAGGTCTGGGAACACCTAGAGAACCTGAAAGTGCACAAGCCCCTGGGACCTGATGAGATACATCCACGGGTCCTGAAGCCTTCATATTTGAGAAGTCATGACAGTCTGAAGAAGTTCCCACAGTTTGGAAAAGGGGAAACATAACCCCCAGTTTTTAAAAGGGGAGCTAAAAAAAGCCAGGGAGCTATATACCAGTCAGTGTCACCTGTGTGGCAGGTAAAATCAGGGAGCAGATCCTCCTGGCATTTGTACTAAAGGCACATGAAAAACAGCGAGGTGAGGGGTGACAGCCAACGTGGCTTCACTGAGGGCAAACCATGCCTGACAAGCTGGTGACCTTCTATGACAGAGTTACAGCTCTGGTAGATAAGGGAAGAGCAACTGATGACATCTACCTGGGCTTGTCCAAGGTGTTTGACACTGTCCCACATGATATCCTTGTCTCTGAGTTAGATTTGATGGATGGACCCCTCAGTGAATAAGGAGCTGGCTAGAAGGTTGCACTCAGAGTTGTGATCAACTGCTTGATGTCTTGATGGAGACCAGTGACAAGTGGAGATCTCAGGGGTCTGTTCTGGGTCCCGTGCTGCTTAACATCTTTGTCAGTGACATGGACAGTGGCGTTGCGTGCAACCACAGCAAGTTTGCCAATAACACCAAGCTGTGTGGTGCAGTGGATTCACAGGAGGGAAGGGATGCTGTCCAGAGGGACCCTCACAGGCTTGAGAAATGTGTGTGCAAGATGTTTCACTAGTTCTTAAGAAGTGCTGAGGGACTTGAGCCCACATTGAACTTCTCACCAGCATTTCTCAGCTGGAGGGTGGCTGCTGTATTTCTCTGTGAAGTACCAATTCCAGTAGCTTCAGGAGAAGCTGTGGATGTGAGATTTTTTTTTTTTTTTTATGTTTTTATCCTGTGGTAAAGATCCAAGCCAAAAGCCTTCTCAGTGCAGGAATGGTGATCTTCTGGTGAGCATTATGATCCTCCTATGATTTGGCAAAACATGAACACAGTAGATGTTGAGTCAGGTTGGATCAAGAAAAATATTTTTGTGTACTTAAAGCTCTCAGTTCTTCTGTCCTCTCCTCTGTGAATCAAGGCATGTTTAAAATTCATTTCCCCATCTAGGAATAATTATATTTCCCTTCACTTGGTGTTGTAAAGCAAGCTCTTTCTTGGCAAAGGGTATAAACACTACATGAAACCAATGGAGCTGCAGAGCACCAGGATATTTTACACCTATCTGGGGGCACTTACTCTTCTTAAATCAAAAAAAAAAGACCTATTGTAACTAGAGGGTAAGCCTTCTCTTAAAAGTGTGACTGGCAAGGGGAAATTATCAAGGCTTGAGACAGTAACTGTCAGGCACTGGAAACAACAATTTAAGTTGTCCATAGAATATCCCAAAGGGAGGTGCCCCAGGAGCCGTGGAGAGGGGTTAGGTTGAAGCCACCTGGGTGAGGGCCCTCTGTGCTGCAGACTGTGCTGATTGTAGCTGTCAGACAGCCTCCCTTGTCTTCAAAGGATCTTTAAACCTTCCTTTTCTTCCTTCCACTGCTTCAAAAACATAGTGGCTGACAGTCCAAATGTTTGAAATAATTGGATTCTGCATTCTAATTCATCTGTAAAGTATTCGTTGATTAAATTAGCCTAATAGATATTATTTCTTACATGACTGCATAATTTCATCCTGATTGGATCACTATGGCACTAACGAGTCCCCCCATTTACTATTGACTTGAGAATCCCAGAAGGCTAGAGATAACTATAATTTTGTTTCTATTTTTTTTTCTTTCCCAGGCTAAAAGTTAAACTGATTTATCCTAAAAGGGCAGACAGCTGATGCTCAGGTACAGCTGTATTTTAGTCTTGGACACCAGTGTTGGAATGAAAAAAATAATACTTTATATAATCTTGAGCCCTTTTTTATTTACCCAGTGGGTTGTTCTGAAGCAGAAAGATTAACTGACCATTTAAATTCCTTTGAGGGAAAATGGAAATATTTTTAAATAAAATCCATTTTATTATCCCATCAAAACAGATAGGCGCATTGCAAATGAACCTCATAAGGACTGCACACATTCAGGGAAATGAAAATACTCCTTTTAAAGATAATGTCTCAACAAAAGTGCTTTTAGCCTCTATTAGTAAGATTTTTCTTGGAGATGCAGTTTGAGTGTAACAAAGAGAAAGGAAGAGGAAAACAAAATTATATTTAGTTTGCACTAAATGAGAGCAGATACTTCTTTCCTAAGAAGGAGCTACCTCAGAGTCTGGCTCTTCTGCCATGAGAATGATGGGCTTGCACCCCTCTTAGCTCTCCTTAACCAACCAACCACCCCAGCCAAGCAGTTTTTGTTGGGAAGGGGTTAACAATGCTATTGGCTTTTTCCCCTGCCCCAGTGGCTGGAAACAGCTGGTGGGTTTTGTATAGCGCCGGTGAACTGAGCAGTGGAAAGAAGTTTTTGGCAAACACTCAGCCTGCCCAGGACAAGAAGAGGTGGGTCAACCCAGGAAACTGTTTTCATGAGCAAACGGGGGAAACAATGATGGCTCAGCAGGAACAGAAAGGAGACCCACTCCCCCTGAATAGCTGCCCCCAAAAAACCCGACTCAAAAGGAAGAAGGTCCATTTGCTCCTGGGAATCCAATAAATTGTTTCAGGAAGTGAAAGTCTGTCCAGGCTAATGGAGCCGTGATTGACGGGTGGTTCTCATTACGGTGCCCATCAGGAGACAAAGTGAATTCCAATGTTATTTAAGAGGTTAAGTAGAAATAAGATGCAGGTGACAACCCAAGGCTGGGGCATCACACTCTGCTCTGCTCTTCTTAGGGTTTTTTTGGTGAAGAGCTGCTACAAAATTTAAAATTAGTGGGGGCAGGGGCAGACTGGCAAGTAAATTTGGTCCCGCTATAACTAACAATTACTTCACCTGGCTGCACATGAGAGGGAGCAGGGAAATTAAGGTTTCTTTGGTAACTCTTGCACTGGACAGCCTTATGTCCATGTAATGTGAATGTCATGTCTGCAAAGAGGTGCAGTGAAGTGAGCTTCCAACACTGCTTATCATGTCCTGATGCTTTTGGGCATTCCAGTGGAGGAGGAGGACAAAGCAACATGAAATACTGCAGTGGTTTGCTCTTCTTGTCACAAGCTCAGAAGATCCTGTGACCCTTTTTCCTGAGCCCCCACAAGCACATCTCAGAGCCAAAACAACTACAGTCATACAACATTTGTCTGATACCTGCACTCATGCTGTGGCAGCTGATGAGAGGAAATCACTAAGTGTTTAGCTCAATCAGAACAAATCTGAAGTGATTTTGAATTGAAGTATGCAGAGGCTACCTAGGGTTGGGTCAGCCTTCTAGGTCCTCTTCAACAAGGGGTGAACCTCGTCTGAAAAGAAGAAACAAAGGAAAATGCATTACTAGTGATTCTTGTTGTCTTGTGTTCCTGACCAGGATGCACCTTTTTACCACCATAGGCTAGAGGCAGAAACAAGTCTGTTTCTAGCCTTTTTCAGCTGAAAAATAAAGCAAACTTGCTTTGCAAAACATCCAAAACACGTTGTTGCTTGCATAGACTCTGAAGTAAGGAGATGTGGTTCAAGCTGTGACCAGAGGTTTAATGTAAATCTGCACATATGCTGAAGATGCTAAACCATACAATTCATGTCTCTTGTTATGTATTGCTCCTTTGAATGCCCAACTAGGTGACATCAGGTGTCTTAGCACTTGTGGGGTGGGAAGCTGAGTTATCTGCTCTGAATCACAGTATTGCCAGAATATTGCCTGGTCCACATTCAGATACAAGGATGTAATTTAGCCAAGAGACTCACAGCTGGCTTGTGAATGATGGCAAAACTCCCCAATATGGGATATCTAATAAATCTGGTTCAATGCAGAATTATGTGGTATTCAAAATTATTATTTACCATTTGAAATTCAGACATGACTGTGTATGATAAGTAAATAGCTGGGCACAAGGCACTTGGAGGTGAGAGGGAAAGTAACCACTTGCATTGCTTCACAAGTGCATTCCTAGGTAATAATAATGAGAATTGCACTTTAAATGCAGGACGGATCTTTGATGAGATAGCTCTACAGAGTACATTTGTGGAATGATAACCTGATTGCTGGCACTGCCTCTTGAAGGGCTGAAGGGATCTAATTGGCATATAACGCACTATAAATCTATTAGCAGCTTCTGCTTTCCCATTGGTGGGCCTTCTCCTCCTAACCACTAGGAAATTACCAATTTTCAGGAGTTAGTCACTCAAATCACATCATGGCTGGGTTTTTAAAAGAAGCCTGCATCACCACACTTATAAATCCTGGGTTGGTGCTTGTACATCCACATCCAGCTGGAAATGGATCACTTCTGTATTGGATGACTTGGGCACTGTGTGGTTACTGTCCAACTTCTGTCCTCTTTGGCTTGTTCCTCCTTGATGCAAACCCAAGTTTTACAAAGTCCATCAGGAGGGAACTAATCAGTCTGGCAGCCCATGGGCTGCAGCTGCCACAAACCAGAAATTACAGTTTTTTGGCAGTTCATGTTCAGGGATTTGATGTACTTACTGATATGTTCAGCCCTGGGGCATATCAGGCAGAAGAGGACATAGCCTTTTTTTTTTTTTTTTTTTTCAGGAGCACAATAGAAATATTCAGGAGCTGATGTAATTATGTCAGTAACTTTGCTTTAAAGATTGAGTCACAAATTAGAAAATAATATTCACGTGTTTCTTCTAATTGGTAACAGATTAGGGGTGTTTAATCTTTTTAAAATAATTTCCAAATGTGTCCTGAAGAGGGATTTTCAGGGAGGTAGCTAGAAGAGGGAGAACATTTATGGACTGAGAGTGCTTGGACAGAGGTTTTAATTCTTCTGGCACATGGTTTTTAACTCCCTGCACACCTCTCTCCAGAGGTGCTCTCCACGTGGAACTTGCTGTCACTTTTGGCAGGCATCTCTGGTTCAGATTTTTCTTTGCTGTCAGATTTTATGTGGGTTTCCCACTGTTAAGCACCAACCGTATGGCTTCTAAATCAGAAAAGCCTAAAGGTTTGCAAGTGATTAATAGGCAGAGGTGCACAATTAGAAATGCCTCAGCAGTACTTGAGTACTCAAATGTCTTTTGAAAGCCGTGGCCATTTCTGGTCTCAACTCTTGGGGCACCTTTTGGGGTAACCCTGATGTTGTGGGTCCCATTGCTGAAAATATACACACAAAAAAAACAGCACTGTTGTTTTGTTTCTTAGGTACACAGGAAACCTTATGTATTTCTCTAGTTGTTAACTGCTGAAGGTTTCTCAAAGTTTTTCCTTTTTTTAAATCTTAATTACTCAGGTTAATTCTTCGTTTCCTTTGCCTTTTTAGAGATGTGAACTGATGTGCCAACAGGTGCTTTTAAACTAGTTATTGTTTGTGGTTTTAAGAAGGGCATCCAACACCTGCAGCACATAAAAACTGAGGCAAAGTGAAGGCCCATTACTTGCTGAATGGAGAGAATACTTCAGGAGATTCGACTTGCCAAGACAGGAATCATTTTTACTAAATAGAAGTAGTCATTTAAAAATGTGACTCATGGAAGAGTGTGATAGTATTAATGATTTCTGTGGAGTCCTTCTGTAGAGTGAGAGGTGGCCAAAGCAGCTGCAGAAGCAGCCATTAGAGGTGGTGTAGTGGAAGAGGCAGAGGTGTGTTGATGGGAAGAGAAGATGTGTTGGAGTAGAAGAAAAGGGTACAAGATGTATTGGAGATGCTGGGAGGTGACCAAAGAGCTCCAGGTCACTGGGCAGGAGGTGGATGGTGGAAAGATCCCTGTAGCACTGAAGAAAGTGGGGGTCACAGAAGTGCTGCCCAGGGGGACAGTCCAGGTACTTTCCAGCCCTCTGAACCTTCAGCTGCAAACCTGCCTGCCTTCCACTGCTTGCACATAGCAAGGATTTTATTTTATTTTCTTGCTGTTCTGGATGTGGTTTTCCTCACAGTCTGTGCTCCAATACAATGTTTATTGCTCGTATTTTCTCTTTTAAGTCTACTCTAAAAGAGTATCATTGTGTTGCTTCTGCTGGAATTAAGATAGTATTAAAGCCCTCTGAAAGAGCTTTTTTTGTTCCCTGTAAACAAAACTATAGGAGTTACTAGTAACAAAGGATCAAAACTGTCAAGAAAATTTTTGAAGGTCTTTGTGGAGTTTTGTAATGAGACTGTCCGCTTCCAGCTCCTGACCCTGGCATAAAGGTTGCATTCCCATTTGGCAGCATACAACGTATTTTTCCTTTTTGGATCACTGAAGCCACCTTTTTGTGCTACATTTGCAATCTCACATTTGCAATCTCTTTAACACCTATGCTGCAAGTTTTTTTCCCTCCCTCTTTTTATTTATAAGGCACTCATAGTTATGCTCTTTCTCCACTTCCCAGGGTTATGAGCAGAGCTCCATTTCTGTTTTCTGCTCTGTTTATGGTGTGATCCATCTGAAGGAAGTGACATCAGGAACTATTACAGTATCCTTACCAAGCTGCACTTGTGGCACAGCAGGAGGAGCAGTGCTGGTGGGTGGCCCTTGGACTTGTCACATTATTTAGGGCTGTGGGAATCTCACTGGGCTACTTGCTTGGCTCTCACCTGGCACTCATTATTGAGATTCATGCACTGAGATATTTGTATGTCACATTAAATACAGTAGAAGATCTTCTTCTGATACACATATGAAAGCAGAAACCTGGTTTGAGGTAAAAACAGACAGATTTTTAGATACAAAGTTAACAGACTACCTTCATTTCCACAAAACATGTCATAATGGTTCATTTTTACTTCTTTTATGTGTTCAAAACTACTGCCACGTTTTTTGTGAAAATTTATTCCAAATGTAATTTTCTTTTTTTTCCCCTAAAGAAAAAAAGAAAAAAGCATGCAATGATTTCTTGAGCTATATTTAAAATGCTATTGCATTATGTGTAACCTTCCTGTAGAAGAAAATTAGTGTTAACAAATTGGAAATTAATGGAATCTTCTAACCTGAGTGACTGTATATCAAGTTGTAAACTGAAATTTCCAGTCTGTGTTTAGGAACTGGCACGGTGTAATTTGATTTATACACTTGTGACAGCAGGTTCAGTATAGCTGCACATGAATAATGAAATGCATTAGGTACGTGTTTGCAATTAGTATTCTCTGCTTATATATACATATATATTACTGCAAACAACTAAGAAGCAAATACACTTCGTTTTAGCATTCCCATGCAGCTGATCTAGAACAGCTTTTGGCTCTTGTAGGTAATATTTGTAATACACCCAAGAGTTGAGGTTTTCTGCCCAAGAAATGGAAGCAGTCCATGTGTATGTCTAGAACCACTCAGGGCTGACTCACTCACCAGACCTCTTGGGGTGGGTTTTTTTGGCAGCTAGCTCAGTGATATGTTTTGGTTTACATTTTACATGGAAGTTTACATGCTCATACATCCATAGCTGTGTAAAAGGCATTCTCAGCAGTTTTTTTGTTGGGCAGCAGAGGGTGGGAGAAGGGAGTGTTCATTCATGGCTGCTATATTCCAGATTCTCGCAAGGTCTCTCCTTGCACATCTTAGCAGAAATTCATCTTCCTGCACTGTTCACAGTGCTTGTTTGATTGTTTTCACCAAACTTAGTGTTGGAGATCCTTAGATTCACCATTGTTAGGGGGTTTTTCTTCCTAGGTGTTGCTGGCAATGCTATTTAAAGGATTCTTTTAAAGGGGCTTTTGGGGCTAATGGAAAAGTACGATTTGTGGCATTCTTCAAGCTTTTTGTTCAATCTCGAGGGACTGTTTTCATTTCACATAGTTGCATGGAACAAAAAGAAGCTTGGAGTTGTATTGAGAAAAGACTTAACTAGCTTATAGGGCTTCCAGGTGTCACAATCTTTATTCTCAACTTAAAAAGCCTTTTCTTAGCATCTGCAGAATTCCCTACTCTTGTATGTCACATACCCTTTGCTTAACTTTATGCAGAGTAAACCTCAGATGTGATATATTTAATCGAGTATACCTTAAAAATTACTAGATTTGAGTGTTGTGCAATGAAAACATAAGTTTGCTGCAATTTTATGTGATACATTGAAGCCCACAATTGCAGGATATTTATCTAAAAAGCCTGAAGTCAGTAAACCTTGATGTCTCGTCCAGACTGGTAATTAATGTTGTGTAGTAATAAATCCTGCCAATGTCTTAACACCTAAGGGAGAGTTGGTTACTCTGTCGCATCACTAGAAGGCAAACCTAAAAAGTACAGAAATAGCAGCTAATTTGGACCCCTCTGTTAGGGGAATGCTGTCAGGAGAGAGGGCAAAGATAGTGGAGAAGCTTCGCTGAATCTGAATTACAATTATACTGGTAAGTGTCATGCAAGATGTGATTAATTTGAGAAGCACGTCCAGCTTTGCATGAATGAGCAATCTGTTCGTCATGCACAGCAGAGCTTTTTTTTTTTTTTTTTAAACTTGAACACAACTGTAAAATAAAACTGGAAAACGTAGTAGTAGAGCTGTAAGAGTGAAGAAGTTCCTGAGACCTGTGGGCTTCACAAAGCAGCTCCCTAACAAGGCGAGGGACTCTGAGCATGCTTCGGGTGGGAAGCTGCCTTCTTTTGTGTCTTTTGGGGATGGTGTTTTGGTTTGGTTGCTTGAATAGGTCTGATGGTAGGATAAGTAACTTGAATTTGGAATATTTTTATGGCAGTGAATTATCATTCTCTGTCTTTCCTTGCTGGTGGACAAAACTTTGAAGATTTAGCAGGGTGGACACAGTCCTCAGTGGGATAACTTCCCTGGCAGAGACAGTAATTAAGTCATTCCCACGCTGGGTTACTGTGCTGCTCTCCTGGAGAGCCCTGGTCCAGAATCCAAGACAAAACAGAGGTTGACTTGTCTGCAGCTTTGCTATAGGGCTGCTCTTTGTCTTCCAAGGATGTTTAACTTGTAAGAAGTAATAAGCTTAATAGATTGACTTTATTTAATTATTAATGATCCCCTTCTGTCCTTACAGCTCATAAAACACCCTGTAGGTTGGCAAAACACTCATAATATTGATCAGGAGCCAGAGAGATATTTATTTCCTCTTTGCCCCAGTGCACATACATCTTGGTCCTTTGCATCCTTTTCCTCGGCAGGCGGGATTTACAGTGACCTGTTTCTTAGAAGCTTTTTGTAATTAAGGAATAAATACCCATCGGTCTTTGTTTGCTGTCTGGAGCCCTCTTGTTTGCCAGGGACCTATAGATCCCCAGTGGGCTTCTGCATCTTCCCCCTTAGCAACGCAGCTGGGGAGAGAAGGCATGCATGCTAGGAAGCAGTCAACTGCTAAGCACTTACTTTGCAATAGAGTGAGGTCTTCTCCTGCAGAGAGAGGAAGCCCCTGTGTTTTCTGAACATATTGTTCCCAGCTCCTCTTCCATGCCTCTCCTCCCAGTTCCTGCTTTGCTTGGGGCAGGAAGACACTTTGCAAATTCCTTGCTGCTAGCCCTTTCTTCTTGCCTTCCCTTCTTCTGCCCCCTTTCCTCATCCCAATTAAAAACATCATGAACCTTTCCCAACTATTCAGTCCCATTCCCCCCCACCCTTACGTTTCTCTTTGACACATCACAGTGTTGAATCACCAACTCTTGCTGAAGTGATGCAATTTATCAGAGGCACGTGGGGTCATCACAGAGGGGTTTGTTTAAACCACAGGTCCTGGCACATCCACCTGCCCAGTGCTGGACATCAGGTGATGACCATGCTGCTTACTTGCACACAGTACCATGAAGCTAATGGCACATTCTGGCACTGTTCAGAGGCTTTGGAGGTGCAGGGTTTAGATGTACTTCATTTTCTTGGAAGAGACACCTTAACCTTGTCAGCTGGCCACCAGGAGGGAATATTTGGCAGCGCTTTTGCTGAGCTGGCTGGGTTACTGCTGCATTAAGTGGCTGTACTTCACTGAGCAATCAGAAATAGCAACACGCAAGCACAGCACACTTACGGAATTATTTAGCAAGAAAAAAGAAAAGATTAAAAATTTAAGAACATTTTAGTGTTATCAGAGATGTGGAGGATAAACCTTCCCTTCAAAATGCCTGCATCAAGCCTGTTTGGTATTTATGCCACAGTACATAGCTGCTGTCCTTATGGTTTTAATGTAACCTTTCAAAATCTCATCAAATCTTTTAACAAATCATTAATAATTTTAGGTAACAAGCAAGGTCTTCGTGATGCTTGCTACAGCTTTGGTAGGAGCAAGGCTGTTCTTGCACTGGAGCTGTTGAATTTTTGTGGCTCTCCATCCACGTGCTGTTGCCTGTAAAATCAATTCTGGGTCACTGTGTGAACACAACTTTTATTTCTGCCTTGCACCTCCTTTTGTGTTCGCCTTTAATGCCTCTCCACCAGCCAAAGGAAGTTGTAGGTAGAGGTGAACAGGAGTGAGGTGGAGTCAGAAGGAGAGTCAATTCCAATACCACAAGGCCCCTGCTTGGATTTGTTGGGTGTGAAAACCACATATGTTCAGCCAAGGTGGGATAACCACCCAATGTATTCCACAGGGCTGAGGTGTGAGGTCCTAACTGAGCATCTCTGGTTCAAACCCACAAGTGGAGAATGCAGCATAGCTCCTGGAGGGAAGCTGTACTCTAAGCAAATCTCCTTTTAGCCCTCCCCCCTCACAGTGCCCACTATTTATGTTTCCAGATAATAACGATGTGTTGTGGCTGGCAGAGTAATTTAAATAATTGGACATTATCTTGTGAAGCAGACACCTAATTAGATCAAAATAAACTGAGAACTGAAATTTTCATCTGCTTCTAATAACCCTTCACCTCTGTACAGTATCACTGCTGTGGCAGAGATTTCATTACTCCCATCACTGTATGTGCTTCCAGTTCACTAGTGATGGAGACTCCTGTGAAGAACTTGGTGGTGGTTTTTGGCCAAGCCTCAGTGGCCCATTCCTCTCCCAGTACTGTGGAGTATTCTGCAATCTGACTCAGTAGTATTTTGGCCATATATTACCTGTGAGGTTTGATGTTTGTATCAGCAGTCTGGGTTTGGATGCATAGATTCAGAGATAAAAGGCTCAAAACTAAAGTCTGATTGTGTAATGGTGTTTTTCTTTCTCATAAGTTTATCTGGAGTTTATAATCTATTCATTCCTTCGTGCATAAGCATTGAAAAAATAGCAGGTGGCGTGATCACTGAAGAGAAGTCATTTTAGTACATGTGGGGAAAATAGTTGCACATTCTCCAATGTTAGGTGTCGTCAGGACCATCTGAGCACATGATGGCACTGCTCATGGGCTTTAATATGGTCCAGGGAAAAGGACTCTGCTGGATTTTAGTTCAGTCAAAGAGCCTTGTATTGGTTTGGACAACTATAACTTAAAGTCTATGGTGCTGAGGGCGTTGTTTAGAGTGGAAGTTACCAGGATGACAGCTAAAGGAAGAAATCAAGGCAAATATTTCCTAGCCAGCATCTGTTCCCTTTATTTTTAGGGATTGGTTCGGTGTCTTTGTCGTGATTAGTTGCTCATCTTCACATTTTTTCATACTCTTATTCAGATGATTTATGTAAAGGTATGTCATGCTGGCTAAAGTGAAACACTGTGCCTCCTCTTCCTGCTCATTGCTGACCGCTCCAATAATTCATGTTTTAGCTCATTAGCTAACAGGGGATGTGAGCAGTGGTCCTCTGGGGGACTGCAGGGAGGGTAAGTGATCTACTGCTGACAACTCTGCTCTTGGACTGGCCTTCCTTGGGGGAAATGAAACCTCCACCAAGACAAGCTGTAGATCCCAGAAGTTAAATTGGAGCATCACAGAAACAACTACAGTGTTTGTGTCTTGTTGATGGGGTTTCTAAGATAAATGCAAGCAGTGGAGCTGAAGCTGTCTTCCAGGAAAGTCCCCAGGACTTTCCATTCAAAATTAAATGGTTTGTGCTGGAGATGTAGGGAGGATGTCTGTGGGCACTGGCTCTCCAGATACTCATTTTAAAATGACCCCTATACATTTTACTTGTCCATGAGCTTTAGGCAAGGATGCTTTTCCTCCTAACTATGACAAAGTTTCCTTTTCTACCAGAAAATCCAGACAATGCACCTTTCTCATGCCCAGTTTGTACATATGAACAAGATCTAAATCTTTTTCAGTAGCCCATGTCAGTGACATGCTGCCCCCAAATGTATGAGGATTTTAAAACCACCATTTGTTTGTTTGTTTGTAACACTTGCTGTATTCCCACCACAATGCTTAATGTCACTCCAAAGGCAGAATTTTGCCTTACTGAACTGAGTCTTCTGTTGGCCTACACAGACAAGAAAAATTAGGTGGGTTTTCTCAAAAGGGAAACTGAAGTGAGGTAAAATAACCACATGCAGAGGCTGAATTATTAGGTGAGCGTAACCCAGTGGCACAGCTGCTGCTGGTGGCATGGTCACCACTGGTAGGGATCTCCTGAGGGACCTGATGGCTTTTCATCTGCTGCAGTGGATTTCTTCCAGAGAAGGGATGGACCAAGTATACAGGGTTAATGCAGAGTGTTTGCAGGTTACTTTATCATACTGCAGGGAGAGCTTTAGGGGAGGACGCTTTGCATCCTCACTGATGCAGGTGGCAGCACATTCCCCTTCTTCTTAGCTTTATTTTTAAAGGGGTTTTCTGTCCCAGCTTTTTGCAACAGTAGGATAAACCTGAGCAGGACAGGGTCATTAGAGTCTGTCAGGATCTCTCTCAGCCTTGTCTAGGCTGACTCTCCTTTGTGCTCCTCCCATCAAACATGCGGCAACTGGGAAATTTGTGCCAATTAATTTGTGAACCGGTAGCCTAAAGCTCTGAAAACCCCTGCCTGAACTTGACACTAACTGCCTCTGTTTTGGTACGTTCCATTGTGTTACTACTAATTTAAGATGAAATAGGAGTGGTGGGTGGGTTCTGTAAACCAGCTTGTATTCTGAACAGAAAGGGGCTTCTTTCCAGGCCATGGTGAGCACAGCAACCGATGCCCTGCCAGTAGTCAGAAGTTACTGTCACTCAAAGGGAGGTCTGGGGGAGAGGGAGAATTCATTTGCAGACTCTTGACTGGGCTAAAAAAATTTATTAGTTATGTATCTGAGATGTATTTTGCCTTTAGGTTGCATAAGGCGTGTGAGCAATCAACTCCCTAAGCCCTGATGTGTGCCACTGTTGTGGAACAATGTAGGTTGAATCACTGTATTTTTCAGTCTGGCACATTTTAAACATGTAGGGGATACATTGGTTATAGTCTCAATTCTCAATGCCTCTGTACCTGTTTAAAAAAACATAAGATGTTTGCTAAATGTTCTTGAAGATGCTTGGATGGGTGGTGGAACTAGAACTGTTACAGTGCTCTGAGAATGCCTGATTTCTTGTAAATAATAACATGATACTGTATCCTCCTCATGGCACTGATTCTAGTTTGGTTTTTTACCTTAAAAAAGTGCAAATACAAATAACATGAATTACAGATGCAGAAGTAACAGGAGACCTTTTCTTCCTCCTCTCCATCTGGAATACCCGAAATGATACTCTGCTTATCAGAGCTTACCATCAGAGGTTAATTTGCAGCTCTTCAAATGTTTGGGGTTTCTTTTTTTGATGTGCCTTTTAGCTTGCAGGAGTCATTCAAAGTCTTGATTTAAAGGAAGCACTCTTTGTGCTAATTTTCTGTTTGCACTTTTCTCTGGGAAAAAAAAAAAAAAAAAAAAAAAAGCCCTGGGCCTGTTTGTAAGGTAAATGCTGGTGAGGTAGAGAAGCACATGCTTTGGGAAGCTCTGCCTGAAAGCATCCAGGCAGGTCAAAGCAAGGTCACATCACTTGTACCAGGAAATGATGCAAAACTAATCCAGATTTGCTGTTGGAAGGATCTGTTTACATAAGAATTTAAAAACAGATTAGGGCTAACCTGACACTAGATTACTGGCAGTAGTGTAAACACGGCTGAAAGGCATAAACAGAGCTTGGCCTTTTGTACTTCAGAGGAGAAAATCTGTCCCCAGCAACAAATTGCCTGATTTAGGTGATATATAATGTTTTCACAGGATGGACAGATTACCTGAGGTTCCTCTAAACGGGACTTTGTCTAGGGCTAGATCTCTTAGATCATGCAATTGTATGGTAATTTTTTTAATGGAGACTTGAGGGACTTGTTTGTAGTCCTTGTTAACCCATAACCTAATAGCATCCAGCAGGCTTTTGAGAGTTATTTGGCATATCCCAGGAAATGGTGCTTCAAAGTATTGGTTTGGCCATTGGCATTTTGGAAAAACAGAGGAACCATCCATAGACCTTATGCATTGGAAACTTTACTCCAGTTGTAGAAAGAAAAAGCAACCCTGCAAGCAAAGATGTGAAGCTCAGGTGCTTGGTTACTTCTGCTCTTATATACAGAAACTTGGTGCATTCTCCATAGCGTATTTTTACACAACTTTAACGTGGAACCAGGCTGCCTGTCTTGTGTCTGATCTTCATAAAATCACAGAATTGTTTGAGTTGGAAAAGACCTCTAGGATCACCAAGTCCAGCTGTTATCCCAGCACTGCCAGGGCCACCACTAAACCGTGTCCCTTGGCACCACATCCACATGGATTTTGAATCCCACCGGGGATGGTGACTCCACCAGTGCCCTGAGCAGGCTGGTCCAGGGTCTGACAAGCCTTTTGGGGAAGAAATTGTTCCTCGTACCCAATCTGAACCTCCCCTGGCACAACTTGAGGCCATTTCCTCTTGTCCTACCACTTGTTACTTGGGTAAAGAGACTGATCCCCCCTGCCCAGTCTTTTCAGGGAGTTGTAGAGAACAAGGTCTTCCTTCAGCCTCCTTTTCTCCAGGCTAAACACCCCCAGTTCCCTCAGCTGCTCCTGGTAAGACTTATGCTCCAGACCCTTCCCCAGCTCTATTGCCCTTCTCTGGACATGCTCCAGCCCAAAACATAAGGAGCCCAAAACTGACCTCGGGATTCAAGGTGCAGCCTCACCAGTGCCAAGCACAGGGGGATGATCCCTGCCCTGGTCCTGCTGGCCACACCAGTGCTGATAGAAGCCAGGATGCTGTTGGCCTTCTTGGCCACGTAGGCACAGGCTGGCTCATATTCAGCCACTTTTTGATGGTGAGGACTCTTGGCCTGACTTCTTGCCAGTCCTCAGGGCAGCCTGGAGCTTTTAAAGACCTCCTGGCTGTTATGATCTTATCACCCCATAGACATTGGCATCCACTGAAGGGGGTCTGAAACACTGCAAGAATATAACTGGGTAATGATGAGGTGGGTGACACAAATACAAGGTTAAGGTTGGGATGAACTGTTTCTATGAGGTCTTTTGTGCCAAAACTTTCAAGGGGAGATAATTTTCATGTTGGTTAACTGCTGTTTGCTAGCATAATGGTAGCCAAAGCACCACTTTTCAGGATCAGTGATGTTGGGTTAGAGTGACCTGTCTCCTTTGGCTTCTCCAGGGAAGAAAAAGAACGCTGGATACGTGCGAAATATGAGCAGAAGCTCTTCCTTGCCCCACTGCAGTGCCTGGAGCTTTCTCTGGGCCAGCATCTCCTGAGGGCGACTGCCGAGGAGGACTTGCGGGCGGTCATCCTGCTGCTTGCCCATGGGACTCGTGAAGAGGTGAACGAGACCTGTGGAGACGGGGACGGGCGCACTGCTCTCCACCTGGCGTGCAGGAAAGGGAACGTAGTGTTAGTGCAGCTCTTGATTTGGGTAAGTACTTGGTGTCCAGGGAGGGGGCTGGCATTTCTTTTGACTAAGTCCATCTGCAGGACTGCCCAAACCTCCTTTCTTATGGTTCCACAAAGCCTTTGCTGGTGTCCCGAGTCTAGATGCATGCTCTGAAAAGACAGCATTGTGATAAGAAAGTGTATTTCTGCTTGGCTGCTGCTACTTGATGGAAATTAAAAGGACAGCGTAGGAACTGAGGAGAGAGATTTCCCCAACGTCTGTCTGAAATGCCACAGTGGCAAATTTTGTTCCCCACATGAATTTCTCCCAGTAGAAGCCTTTATGTATGTGTCTCAGTGCTGCTTATGTTGTCAGTCCGGTGTCCTACCTGCCTTCTTCTCCATCTCCCCATCCTCCGTTACATTCAAACCAATTTGCCCCAAATCCACATTGATGTTTGGTGGCACCAACACCACATCTTTTCTCTCTGTAGTATGGCGTTGACGTGATGGCACGGGATGCTCATGGGAACACGGCACTGGCCTATGCCCGGCAGGCCTCCAGCCAGGAGTGCATTGATGTTCTCCTCCAGTACGGCTGCCCCGATGAGCGCTTCGTCCTCATGGCCACTCCAAACTTGTCCAGGAAGAACAACAACCGGAACAACAGTGGTGGAAGGATGCCCACCATCATCTGATGAGTGCACTCGTGTATTCGCCGACTCGAATCACATCCGCAGCCTCATATTCCTCCATCCCTATCACAGCTCTGCTCTGTGAGTCTGGTAACTCTCCTTTTCCTTTTTCCCTTCGGTACATCCCTGTCCCATCCGGAAATGGCGTGTCTGGAGAGCACAAGGGGGATGAGGAGGAGCAAAAGGGGCTGAAGAGAAAGCAGTTGTTTCAGTGACAGCTCTCGAATGATGGAAACAAACAGGCGGGAGCGCCTGGGTTAAGCAGGACACGCTGTGCCTGGCTCCGAGACCATGGGAGAGTGGTCTTCCCAGGGGGGAACAGGGGCTCCCCAAGCGTGGAGGGAAGGGGCGGAGGGAGAGGCAAGCACAAGAAGGAAGGAGCGATGGTGATTTTCCCTAACTGACAGTTAAGCACATCAGTACATTTCACCTCCAGTAAATGCGACGCCTGGATTTCATTCTCTTCTCTGAAGAGCTTGACGGCATAAATCAGAAGCAAGCACAGAGTTTGTCTGGTTTGAAGCTCCTATGATGGTATGTGTCAAATCAGTTGTAGCTAATCTGTCCGGGGAGAATACTGGCTTCATTACACTTGTATAGTTGAGTTCTTCCAGCATTACCGCTGTTTAATAGAACATGATTAGTCATCACGGAGAAAAAAGCATATTAGCTGAGGAGGTAGTTACATGGCACGCTTCGGTGATTGCTTGGATGTGATTGCAATATTCTTAGAAGCATCATATTATCTCAGACATGTTCTTTCAAGCCCTTGGAGCCCTCCTTTCTAAATTCACTGTCATAATTTAGTATCTGTTTAATTTTTCAGTCCAAAGAGAGGAAATGAGTTGCTGAGTGTTATTTGACTGCAGTCTCCTTGATGTAAAAACAAAATGGAAAAAATAAATAAGAGTAACTATGAAACACAGAAAGGAATAATGAATACTGCTAAGGAAAAACATTTCAAGTATGGTTAGTGAAATTAATAAACTCATTAAAGTCTAATATTTTTTCAGCCAGCAGAAATAGGTTCTGTCATTTTGCCAAGGTAAATGTGTTGAGTTTTTGGTCATTCCTGTGATGCATTGCCTAACTTATACAGATTTTTGTATTGTGTCTCTAGATTATATGTATGTAAAATCTATTTGAATAAAAAAAAACATAAATATGCATTGAATTTTTTTTTTTTGTACAGACAATGACATCTCTGTTAATTTATAAACTGTAATGGATGTGAACTAAATAATGTGCAACTAGATAGGATCTGTGGATTACAGATCATTGTACATTGAAAATATTTCCAGTGAACTCTTGTTTTCATCGCAAGCCTTTGAGGAGCATATCAGAAGGAGATTATGGCATGTTTGGCATGATAAAAAAATGTACAAGACCTTTTAGGAAGAAAAAAGAGGCTGTTTCTCAGCGCTGTAAATATATTTTACTCCAGAAGTCAGGAAGCTTTCACAAGCCAAGACGAAAAGCCCGCGTCTGGCTGTGGGCAGATCAGATTTGATTAAGTTCAGAATTGATGGCCTTCATAGTGTGTGCAGGCCACGGCTGCACTTGACTCCCAGCTTGGCTGCTCTTGGGAAGAAAAATGGCTTGTGAAAGTAGCCTGGACAGTTCATTTGAATTCCAAGTTTTAATACTTGATTGGGTTGTTTTGGTATTGCCGGGCAGATCCCAACTTCTCCCGTCTTCAGTGGAGGAGGATTCTGGCACAGCGAAGCAGTTTGTCTGGGTTTTGGCAGGCAGCAGAGTGATTTATTTATTTTTAAGTGGCATATGGCAGTGTGAAGATGGGGGACGGGTATATCGTGGAGAAAGTTAAAAACTCAACTGAATTTGATGGCAACGGAGTGAGGTGCATGCAGCACAGTAATTTGCAGATCCACACCTGCTTATTTGTGTTTCCCAAGACTCCAGTGGTGCTTTTCCTTGGGCCTCTGGTTTTCATTTGGCCTACAAATGGGTGTAGTGTAGCAACTGCTAAATAAACCCTATGTGGGCCAAAAGTGAAGGAAAAAACCATCATCTGGTTATCTTAAAGAAAAAAAATAATCAGAAAGTTCCAGGTTTTAGGTAAAATCATCAAAATGTAGAAGAAAAGTAGCTTCAAGGTGGAAGAAGGAGAATATTGACCAGCTTTTCCTATTCAGTGGTGTTCTCCTTTTGTACTCTGTTACTGTATAGACCTTTGACTAACTGGGGGGAGGGTGGAACCTTTCTTCCACCAACCTAGGCTGGCTGCATCAGAGTAAGGCTACAGCTGATTCTCTTCATACTGGAATAATTTTTTTTTTCGTTTTTAAATTGAGGAAGGGTGTCTGTTATGATTTCTATGTCTCCATCATTCCCACACAGCTCCCCAAGCTTTGGTACTGACAGATGGTCCTTCAGCAACAAGACAACCCATCTAACATGCAGCTGATGGGGATGCTTTGGAGCCCATTGTGTCTTGGTGCTCATGAGCTTCATATCTCTGTGGAGGGACACAGGATTCAGGGATTGCAGCTCATGGTCCCAGAGGTGCTATAGCTGCTTGCATCAAGTTCATTTGCACCTGCAAGCCAAGTCCAGTGTTTGAAATACATGGTGGGCAGATTAAGGTCTCAATGCATGTCCCCTTTCCAAGCTGTTTTTTTTTTTCCTAGTAGAAAGAATTTTTTGTATGTAGTTTAATGCTCTCTTTATGCCACCTTTCTCTTACAAAGCTGAGAGTGATCTTTGAGAAACAGGGGCAAGCAGGCTGTCATGCAGATTTCACATGGAAAAAATGATACACTCCTTGCATGAAAATTTTCTGAAGATAAATGTCAAAAAATAAGGTATTTTTAGGAGAGGAAATTCCCCTGCACTACAGGGGAAAAAAAAAAAAAAAAAAAAAAAAAAAGATATCTAGGCTAGCCAACTAATAACTTCATCCTTCAGTTAAGCAGTAGCACAGTTTCTCTTAACCTAAAAGGTTTTTTTTTTTGTCATGTAAGCATTGGCAGTAACTGTATTGAAGTGGTGTAGACTATGTGATGGTTTCCCTAAATGTGTAGGGGTTTGGGGGAAGGATGCTGGGTTGTGCACTCAGTGGTGATTCCTTTGAAAGAGAGATCTCTCAGCAGTGTCTCTCCAGGTCAGGAGAGAGTTTGCTCTGGTGATGCTCCAGCCATAGGAAAAGAGACCCTGAGGGTCTGTGCCTCGTGGGGTATTGACTACAGAATCAATCCCCTTTTCAGGTGGGTTTGGTTGGATGGTGAGAAGTTGTGTGGCACCTCCTGAGCTAGAGGGACAAGCATCTGGCAAGGAAGTTAGACCAGCACAGACTCCATTCCCTTCTTGCTTGGGGAAGGACCTTCCTACCATGGATGTCAGTGAAGATGGAGGAAAGTCTCCATGGCTGGAGTGTGGTGGAACTTGGCTTTGTGAGCCAAGGTCTCCAGGCTCTGTATGTTTTTCAGGGGATGTGTTTGCACTTTGCAAAAGATGTTCTTGAAGCCCTCCAGGTGTAGAAACTGGCACAATATCCCGGCACTTGGAGAACCTGCAGGAATGGTTACCCTTGCTTTTACTCTCTTAACCCCTCCATTTTCTGTTCCTCATCTTGCATTTAACCCCTCTCATTGTTTTCATGGAACCCACATGCCAGGCTGTTTACGCCCTTTGATCATGTTATGAGCAAATTAAAAAGAAACTGAGATCCAGTTAATAAGAAATCCCAGCAGAAACATGTTGACTAAAGCTATTTTCTCAAAAAATTGAGTCTGTGGCTGTGGTTTTCATTATGGTCCTCATTTAACCCTTTTCAGCATCCCAAATACCTTTAAATCTCCCTTCCTCTGTACTTCTTCCAGAATGACTAAAACCCTAAAAGCAAGTCAACCATTGCTATTAACAGCAGCATTTTCCATTTATTAATTTTAAGCTAATTGTTGTTGAACAGCAGAGATGAGTCTGATGTGTCATATCCACAGCTGAACCTTCATCTTCCTAGAGCTGAGGAGGGCTTACTTCTTGCTGTTCATGAATATATAAGATAAAACCTTGGCAAAATTCAGGGTCCTGCCAGTGCAGAGGTTTGGCCAAGGGCTCCCATTGCCAGATTTTCAATTTCATTCACAAAAGAAGAGGCAGAAGAAAAAATAATTTTTGGAAAACCTTGGTGTATTCTGGGCTCGGTGCTACTCAGAAAGCCAGTTGAGCTCCAGAGAGGTAGAAAAAAATCTTTTAAGCATTTGGGTACAATGTATAATAACTGTGTGAAGGTTAATAATATTTAATTTCCCATCTTTTCCCTGTTTCTTTAAATTATGTGTTAGTACAAAAAAAGCTTTAGCTGCACTTGGAGATTTCCCTGACCAGAGGAAACTGAGTTACGTAGGGAGAGGAATAAAGGTGGGAATACATATATGGGCTTAGAAATTATCTGTGGCACTGAAATGTAGGATATTTAGATTATACGGGGTTTAGATAGCTTCATCGTTTATATTTCTATGGAGATCGGGAAAAATGAAGTAACTTGTAGTTTCTAGTTTCAAGTAGTGATAGTGGAAACAAGCACAGATTTCACTAGGGGGTCCCTAAGGGGCCCTTCCAAATGTCTCGGGGAGCCACGTTTGCACCTTATCGGGGGACAAATGGTCATTGTGGCTGGAGAGACTCAAGGTAGAGGAGGAGAGCCTTGGGGACCAGTCCTTGGGCAGCTCAGCAGGGGAGCAGACAGCTTGCCCAGCCACATCACTGTCAAGTGTCTTGGTTTCCCCTCCAGTGGCTGCTAGAGCGATGCACACATGGGATCTCCAGCTGTTACTCTTGGATCCTCAGAACTTCTGCAGTACTCCAGGGACAGTCACACAGCCTCTGTGTTATGTACAAAACGGGAAGGGGGTGGGTGGGCAGGAATACTTCACAGAGGTCTCACAGCATGCGTTTGGGGTGAGCACATCACTTGCTGTCAGTGGATGCACCATCAGCCCTTTTGTGTAGGCCCCATTTTACAGAACCAATTGTGGGGGTTTTGTCTCTGAGAACTGAAGTAGCTGAAAACGCTTCCCTGGTCCTCTTGAATGATGAGGCACAGGGAGTAAAGCCCCTCATGGCAGAAAGCTTGTTAGGGTCTGACCTGTGCTTAAGGCCAACCTCAAGCTAACATAGAACCAAGGAAGAGTTTTGGCACTGCAGGTGGGTTGTTATTTGGCAACTGGTTCCCAGATCTGGGGATTGAATTGGGTTGAACTGGTGGATGAAGCACGATGGAGGTGGTTTGAGTCCTGAGGTAAAGGTGGTGTGTCACGTGGGAGACAGTGGCTGCACGTTCTGCATTTGGTGTGTGTGTGCTTCTGCATGTCCAACACACTGCTCTTCACCACTGTGAGGATGTCTGCTCTCACATCTGCACGTGAATCCAAGTCTGTAAATAGGTTCTCAGCCATCAGGAGGTCAGGACTTCAGAGATAACTGCCTTGGGGGATTCCAAATAATCCAGCTCCTTCAGACAGTGACACTCAGCTTTAGAAACCTCTTACCTTGGTGACTGGGACTGAAAGAGCTTGAGAGGAGAAATCCCATCCCATCAGCCCTAGGGGTCTTACCATGAGGAACACCAGGGAAGGAAATTCCAAAGGTGAATTCCAAAGGTACAGAGGACTTCCTGCTTAGGGGCCTTTTCATTTCTATAAATCTGAGGCTCAGTTTACTGGCTGAGTTGTAAGTGTGGGACCAGTGGGCTAGCTTCCTGTAGCTGGTTCATTGGGTCCTGCTGCTGTTTGTGGGGCTGTTGGGGGTGACAGTAGTGAAATGTCACTTAAGAGCTATCTCCATGTGGGTTCCCCAGGAGCAGCTCATCATCCCTCTCTCCATGTGTTCTTGGCTGTTATTCTCTGGCCCCGCTGTTTTGCTGTGAGAGCCACAAACATCAGCTAAAGCATTCCAAGGCATTGTGTGTACTGAGCAGTCCAGGAGAACTTGCCCCAGTGTTGTTCACACTGCTTCTACCCTTGCTTCTGGTTTGTAAGTCCCACCAGAGGAAATCAACAGGGTCTGACAAGGAGGTCTGGCAGGGTGGGAGAGGTGGTTTAGCCAAAGCTAGGCAAGGTGTGGTAGGAAACATGGCTGGGGGTGTGGAGACTTGGGGAGGACCTTTTATTTCTCTCCTCATGCATGTTATAAAGTAATTTCTTCAAAATGCTGTTGAAAAACCCTCCAAGTGTTTTTTACTCTGTTGTATCCAGAGATGCAAGATACACTGAAACTCTGGAGTTTGGTTTGCCAGTCCAGGGAGAAAACAAGGCATACCCATCCTCTGAAAGCACAGCCCTTTGCTCCAAGGGCGTTTCCAGGGGTTCAGTCCAGCTCTCCATCACTGTTTCAATGTCAGGAGGACCTCTGGCTTGTGGGCAGCTTGTGGAGGTGGGTGCACAAACCGAGGGGTGTTTGGGCAAGGAGTGTCTTTGGGAACACCGTGTGTAACAGTTACCTGGGGACTCTGGTTTGGGATTCCCAGCACCAGCTCTTGCTGCCTTCACCCCTGGGGCGTGAGCGTATCCCAAATGCTGTGCCAGCTCCAAGGCAAAATGGCTCTGGGCCAGCAGCACTCAGATGGGCTGTGTCCCAGCCACTCTGAAGTCTAAACTTGACCCCTGGTTTCAGTGATGTTGTCATCTGAGGTTCCATCAAGCCAGAATCTCTCTGTTGGGAAGCACATCAGCGCTTGTGAAACCGATGCATATGCTTTTTTTTTTTCTTATTTATTTATTCCTTACTACCCAATAACCACCTGAAAAGGCTGGCTTTTACCTTGGGCAGAGTTTAACCCCCACAAGTCTTTCAGTTTTTTTGCTTTGTGCTGTTTGTCTTCTGGTTGGGACGGGGAGAAAGGGAGCCCAGGTGAATAGGGACACCTGAGAGCTGTGTTGGGAGGAGAGGCAGAGGATACCTAGCACATGGCAGGCTTTGGAGCAAGTTTTGGGGTTGTTTTTTTTTATTTTTTGTTTTGTTTCTGTAAATAGTAATGTATAAATGATTACAAGACAGTGTGGAAATTATAAAAAAAAAATACGTCTTTTGTTGTTGTTTTTATATTACCTCATTCAGCAAGTTTGTTTTACAATGACTCAATGCTTTATTTATATTGTTTGTACTGTAATTAAACTGATTGACAAACATTTCACTTTGCTTGTTGTTTCATTTGATTTTGGTTTGATTAAGTATGCCAGTTTGTATTGTTTCCCTTTCCTCTCTCTCCATGTTGAGATTTTTGTGTCAGCTGTACAGTATTCTGAATAATTAGGAAAAAAAAATAATAAAAAAGGAAAAAAACCTTGTAAAGTACTGCAGAGAGAGGCTGCTATATTGTATAGGTCTCTTTCTAATAAAGACAAGAAAACTTGTTGGTTGCAGCTTGCTTCTTTGCCTGAGTCTTCTTTGAGGAGTTCCTGAGATACCTGCCCTGGCCCCGCTTCCTTCTCACATTAATGTTGAGATCCTGTCACTCTTTGCCAGTAATAAAGATGAAGTATTACCCGAGACCTGGGATGTCAGAGGAGCCAGTAATGGTGCAAATTGATAAATTAAAAAGCAATAAGTCAACCAGATCATAATGGTATATATGTAGCAGTTCTGAAAGTGCTTATGAACTGAATGACAGATCTCCTAGAAAAATATGCAAGCTTTCATTAAAAACAGTTATTCTCCCCAAGGAAGGGAGAGCAGTAAATGTTGCACCAAAGCTTTAAGAGTCTCTGGAGAAGATCCAAGGAATTAGGCCAGTAATGGTTACGTCTGTATCCGCTAAATTGGTTGAAATGATCATTTAAGATAAGAATAATAAAACACCTTAAGGTCATGATATGGTGTGGTCTTATCACTTCTTTGAAGTAAAATCATGGCTCTCTATTAGGCTTCTCTGAACAAGTCATTTAAAGCCCTGAACAATGAGCAACTGATTGACATTTATTTACATTTTAAAGGTCTTATCCTGAGTTCATTGTGAGAAGAAATCAGGAATATAAGTAGGCCCAAGGAGAAGACAAAATATTGCCTTGGTGCAGAAGGCTGAGGTGAATGATGGGATGGAGAGGGAAGGAAGAGTGGAGGGGTCATGAGTTTTCACCTGAGCAGCCTGGCAACTGGCCACAGGGCAGAGGGGTCCCTGCTGGGACCAGTGTGTTTCAGGGAGCTGGTGATACCATTGGTGACAGCAATGGCTGAGGAAAAACTGCATAAGGCCAAGGGAGCTGTGTGGTATTGAGGTGGGTACATAGGGATTAGCAGATAAAATTCATTAAATGTGCATTAATGAGGAAAAAAGGGGAGGTGACTTGAATTTCCTGACCCAGAGTGGAGAATGAAATGTGAGATTTTAAGGCACCATGGAGCAGGATGACCAATGCCACAGTCTGGCCATCCATGCTTGTCCTACCTTTAAAAGACACGGAGAAATGAGGGATGTTCAGCACTGAGTAGAGCTATGAAGAGGTGGAAAAACTGGGGAGTTTTCCTCAGAGTGGGGTTTGATGGCCATAAGTAGTGGAGAAGCAACAGATCGGGGCTGTTACTTCTCTTGCCTTGCACCCAACACAGTTCATGGGCTGATACCAAAGGGCAGAGCAGCCAAAATTGATCCCAAGATGGATGGGATCTCTGCAATGTGATGGGGCCAGAGACCTTGTTGCAGCAGGATGTTGCTGGTAGGATGGGGCTGACCCTCCCTGGTAAGCAGCTTTGTTTTCCAGGAGAGCCAAGCTCACCCAAATTCAGCTGGGTTCATAAACAGAAGCAAACATTTTATGCTTCATGAATATCAGCTGAGAGCACCCTTAAAGAGCCAGGTCAAGGATCCACCCACACCAAAACATTTTTCTTCACCTGTGGCCAAAAGCCAATGTGGGAGAAGAGTGTAAAAAACAGATTTTAAGGGTCTTTTGATATGTATTTCCCCAGCCTGTAACTGTCTAAAATTCAGGGGCTTCCAAGGCAGCTGTTTTGGGTGAGTTTTTTAATCTTCTGGATTTTGTCTTTCATCAGTTGTGCTGATCCCTGGAATCTCTTGCTGCTTTGAGCATCCTACATCCTGCACCAATGTGTTCCTCAGCTGATCCACCACCACCATCCTCCTCCCCTGCCCCCCTCCTCCCTTTGCAGCACCTGGGGAAGAGGGGTGCCCGTGGTACCCCTGGTTTGGAGTGCATTGCCCCAATTTCCTTTCCTGCAGGCCTTTCCAAGGGCCTCATACAGAGCTCCTCAAGTTGCAGGAGGTGCAAGTTGGCACCCAGGGGTACTGCTCAGAAACCTGACTGCAGAAACTCTGCAGAAATCCAGGCTGGGGAGCAGGGCATCCCACACCAAGCTGTTCTGAGCTACCTGCCTTAGAGATTATCCCTCTACCCCTTCCTTCTTTCTCTATTCCTTTATGGGGCAAGGTAGGTGGTGTTTCGGGGAGGCACAGGTGGTGGGACACTTACCCCTGTGAGACATTCCTGAAGTGTTGGGATCACCACCTGAGCCATGCCCAGACCATGGCTTCCAAGCCCAGGAGTTACTGGGAGGACACGTTTGGGACATGTGGGTTTACTCCTGCTGTCCCAGGAGTAAACCTGCTGTCCCTCCTGCTGAAGCCACTAAATGAGCAGTAGGAAACCCAGGAACCCAGAAGCCCACCCAGCAGCTGTTTATCTCCCAGTAAAGCCTTTAACTGGCCAATAAATGTGGTCACCATAACTGCTCTTGATGCTTAGCACCACTGCCAGCAATTATCACTTATTTATTTGCATTCTGCCACCCTCCTGTCCCCCATCTCCACTTCCCAACTTCCAGACCTGTTTCTGTTCAAGCCAGGGAGGCTCCTCGCATTTGCCAAGGAGAGATGAATGAAACCATTGGAAGGCAGAATGTGACACTGTGCCACAAGACAGGAGGGGTAAGGAGATGTGGAGCTGCAGAACCATCTGCAGGGCTTTCCTGTTGCTTGGGGAATTAACAGGGGGCTCCACGGAGAACATGAGTTGCCTGGGTTTTGCTCAAGCCTTTTTAGAAGTGGCTCAGCATCAGTACTGCCAACACCTAACACTGCTTATTGCTCAGTTGGAAGAGAACCTCCTGATCACCGTTTGCAGTAGAAAATAATAATTCATGGTCATTTTGCTATAGGAACAAACAATTCTCATGGGTTTGGAGGATTAGCAGAACTCGGAGGCTAGGGATTTCTACCTAATGGAGCCAGGGTTTGGATCCAAACTGGCCTCAAGCTGCCAGAGCTGGAGGAGAGTGAACTGGAGAGACAAGGAAAAGCCATCAGCAGCTGCCAAGATGGGGGGGGGGCTATGCTGGAGGTGGCTGGTGGGTCCCCAGACACCAAAACACCTCATCCTGCAACTCTGACAGCAACACATGGGCAAGTGTCTTGAAATCTTGCCTCTGCTTTGGGCCCCACAGGGGGCTTGGGGAGGCTTGCATCTGCTTTGCAGGCAAGGATGAGCTCCTGCAAGCCCTTGGCCTCTGTGGTGGGATGAAAATGTCCATCAGTGTTGTGGTGTGTGTCCCCAGAATATCAGCTATGTGTCATAAAGGAGCAACTGGGAGCCAAAATGAGGTGTGAGATTGGTGGGGGAAAGGAGAGGGAAGAAGCCTGGCCCAGCTGAAATGAAAATTTTTCTCCCCACACCCACTCATCCCCGTGTTTACCCTTCCAAAAGGGCTGTCCTTGGAGGCACTCTGTGGTTTAGGGGAGTTTGTGGGCTGGAAAGGGATTGTACTGCCAAGCAGGAGAAGGCAATGCCCTGGCAGTACTGGGGCAGGAGCCCAGGGATGCTGGGAGGCCCCAGGAGCTGCTCCAGTTTCTGCTGAGGAAAGCAGATTTCAATACCACCTTCCCTGCAGCCCCAACTTTTCTCCTCCCTGTCAGAGGCTCTGCATCTCCAGTTTCTGATCTGCAGATCCAACTGGTAATGGCCAGGCTGATTGACTGCAGATTTCCCTGTAACTGAGCTTAATTAGCAAGCTAATCAGGTCTGAAGATGGTTCCAATTTATTTATTGGCTGATGGCTGCCACTAATTGGCCTGGTCAGTTAATACTGGCTGTGATAAAGTTTGTGCCAGGTGAGTAAATAATGTTGGGATTTCAGTTTCCAGTATTTCTTGATGCCAGCAGGATTCACCCAGTGATGGGCTGGGCTGGGCCAGGCCAGGCCACAGTGTCCCCTCCCCAGGGGTGAATGGGTTCCCAGCACTGGGCCCAGGGGGAGGGTGATGCTTGCAGGAAAGTGGCATATTCTGCCTTTTGCAGGCTGGCAGCCTGGTGGAGCTCAGGCACACACACACCCCTGCCAAAAAATTGTCCTTGTGGGCAAGGCAGTGTCATCCCTGGGTCACCTCTTTTGAAGGTGACCTAGACCAGGGATTTTGCAACTTGCATTTCTCAGTTCCCTTCAGCTCCACAAAGGTGAGATAAAGAGAATTTATTTTAAAATAAAAATAATAATATTTTTCTAGATTCTTCTTTTCCCCTGAAATTAGCAGGAATGTGAATGTTAATGTTTCCTGGGTTTGCATCTCTGGGCTGATGTGGAATGTGTCATGAGGAGAGTCAAGGAGAAAGGGAGGCCCCAGGTGCCACGGCAGGGCTTGCCTCTCTCCTGAGGGCTGGGGAACTGGGGAAGCAGGACCTGGGAATTAAAGAGGGTGGGAAGTTTCCTTCCCTCAGCTCCAGGAGTCCCACCAGCCTCAGAATGTGGGATGGGGACAACATTCATGTGGGATGGCACCAAGCAAAGGAAGGAAGGGAATGGGATTCTCACACCTTCACACCCTGATGTAGAGAGGACCCAAAGAGAAGGAAGACAGGATGGAAGGGAGGACATGGCAAAAGAGCTTGAGAAGACACCTGCTGTGACAAAACCCTACACTTGACCACAGCATCTTCCCTGAAGACATCCAGTCCTGAGCTGAAGAGCAAAAGGGCTGGAGAAGACCCCTCACACCTTCTGAATTGGCTCTGATCTTTCATGTTCCTCCAGATTTTAAGCACAGAAATATTTTTAAAAGCCTTGGGTCTAATTTGAGTGTGTCTAGCTTGAGCTGCCAGCACTGATTCCCATGCTGCTGTCCTTCTGTTCATTCAAGAGCCCATCAGTGACAGTATTTTCTCTCCTGTGAAGGCACTTACAGGCAATAATGAAGTAATTTCTCAATCTCCCCACTCTGATAAGCCAGGTGGTGGGTGGGTGTCAGCATTGGGTGTTTTGGGGGAGCACCAGATCCCCTCCACACCCTGGTGACAAGGCAGGCATGGGACCTGCCAAGCCATGACAGCCAGCAGGGCTGGATGGAGCATCCTTCTTGGTGGATTGTGGAGTGTCCCATTCTGGGGTTTTCAGCTGATGGAGATGGTCTGTGCAGGCAGGAGAAGGAGGATGATGAACTGGGTGAGGCCAGGAAGCTCTGACACTCATGGCACAGGGGGGAGCACAGGCAGGCAGGAGAGTTTCATGGCTCTGAAATCTCTTGCTGGAGAATGTTATTAGAGGGAGTAATTGGGATCACCTTACTTTACAAATGTTACTTTGCAGAATGAGACAGGAAGACAGATCGATCTTAACTATTATTCATTAAGGAAAGTCCTTTATAAATCCCAAATTAACAATTTCTCGTTGAGAAAGACTTCTTATTATCCTTATTTCATGGGAACTTACTGCTGCTTTGGAAATGGGGAAATAAGAAAATAATTGAGGAGGGGGGGAGGGGAGGAAATAGGAGCCAAGCATCTGTTTAAAAAAAAAAGTGCAGATGTGTGCCTTGAAAATGACCATTACTCTCATTCAGAAAGACAATTTTTTTGATAGATACCATCAGACCATGGTAATAACAATGTTCATGAAAGCCCAAGTGGCTTCTTAGCAACAAACAGGCTATTTGTAAGGGCTGGACTCTGGGTGGCATATCTGCAAGCAGAGAGGGTTTGCAGAAGGGCTTTGCTGTCAGCAGGCCCCTCCAGACAGAAAGAACAACAACGGGTGGGGGACAGAAACCTGCCCCTGTTGGTGCCACTTGGACTGGGCAACTTTTTGGATTGATCCTTGACAATGGGGTCACAGAGTGTTTGGGGTGTGTTGCTGCATACTGGAGGTCAGTTTTTGTGGTTGGAGGAGGGAAGAGAGAATTTCAGCCCAACTATGAGAAAAGAGGTGCTCACCCCTCTTTCCCCCAAGCAGTGAAGAAAATCCAAACCAGTTTTTTTTTTTACCTTTAGGTGTCTTCCAAGGCAGCTTTGGGTAAGGAAATGCTGCCATTGCCCAAAGAAGTAAACTGTTTCACTTTGAGCCAGGGTTGCTAGAAAAAAAAACAACAACACAACAAAAAAATCCCACAAACAACCCCCCCACCACACAATTATTTAAGTTGTATAATTGTTCCCATGGCTTCTTTTGGCTCTTTGGGGAACACCAGCAAGGGAGGCAGACGTGTCTCAAAAGGATTTGGGGGCTATGCCCCCATTTTCTTGCATCATTTCTGAATTCAGATTCTTTTGCAGCAAGAATTAAATGGGACTGGGAGCAGAAGGAAAACAGCAAAGATTTCTGTTCAGATTCGGGCAGATGCAGGTTTTGTCACCCCAGATAGGATCAGGATAAACAAACAAACAAACAAACACCGAACTATAAATCACTGCCAATGCTTGTTTTGGGGAGATCATTTGTGGAGTGTTGGTACCCTCTGTAGCAGCTTGGAGGGGGTGAAGAGGGAAGAGCTCCAGGCATTTGGCAACATGCATTTACTCTGTAAGCTCCAGTACCATGCTGTTGGTAACATGCTCCTAGGAAATTATTGACAGTAGTCCCTGGTTTGTCTCTCACTCTGTTAATTAATAGGATTTGAGCATTAAAACTGCTCCCCCGGAGTCGGCAATAGGCCCTTTGCCACTAATTCAGTCATCCTGGCAGGTCAGCGTAAACACCCTACATTTTACTGCCGTTTTTAGATTATTCCCCGCTTTGTAATTATTTTCCCGAGGGACGAAGGGGGATTAATTCCAGGCTCCCGTTTCCCCGCAGCTGGTGGCGGTGCCCCAGCACCGAAGCATCCTCCGGCAGCGGGCAACGCCGCCGATCCCGGTTCCCTTCGCCCGCCGCCGAGGGAAGCATCGTCCAACCGGAGCTGCTCTCCTCTTCCTCCGCTCCTTTCGGAAAGAACGAGGAGGGAAGACTCGCTGCCGGGTCAGCCCTGCCGGGGCCGGCGATGTAGTCCCCTGGGTAGAACGGGACGTGGGACAGCGGCTGCGAGAGGTTCGGGTGGTTTTATCGGGGTTCCCCAGCCCTCGCTCAAGCTCTTTATTCCCAGGGGTTTTCTTCGCACCGGGTGCTTTGCAGGAAGAGCAGAAGCATCCCGCAGGGTCGCCGTGGCCAAAGGGAGAGAGAAGAGTTTCGCTTAAGGCTAAAGTACCCTTCTCTGTATTTATCTGTATCACTCAATCTTCCCCTAGGGCTGCGAGTCTGGGCACCCGTCGAGACTGAGAAAACAAGTAAACACTGCGTTTTTCTTTGTGGCCGAGGTGCTGGGTGCTAAAGCAGAAATTTAAAATCCACGTAGCTCAAAAAAAAAAAACCAACAAAAAAAAAAGTCAAACAAAAACAACCCTCCATCCCTTCTTCCTCCATCAGGCCTGCTCGGAAAAGCGACCTTCCCCTTCTTTTCTGCGGCTGAGCCCAGGGGAAAGTTGGGCGAGGAAGTTTGCCGAGGCGGAGGGAGGGCGGCACAGCTCGGTGGGCGAGTTTAATGGGATCAGGTCAGTGTAATCCTGTTTGAGCCATTGTCATTCAGGCAGCCAAGGAGACCTCAAACTATAGGGGAAGGGGCTTTTAAAACCTCAGCGATCCTGCCACAAAGCCAGAGGCTGGGGCCGGGACAAAAGCGAGAGAGAGGATGAAGTGGCTTGAAATAAATAGATTAAGGCTCTCTTTGGGCCAGGCGTAGCGGGAGGGAGAAAAGAGCAAGCGAGGGGCGGGCGAGCATCCCGCAGGGAGGGGGACGACAGGAAGGGACGTCGTACCCACGGAGGATCCGGAGCAAACCCTCTCACCATGGGGCAGCCGCATCGGGACGCGGGGATGGTGCCTGTTCCCCCACCTCCCTCCCCGGACATGTGTTCCTGATGGGCTGGGTTAGGCAATCAATTTTTATGATGCAATTTATAATTCATACAGGTTGTCTTGGTGCATATGGTGTTGCTTTTGTGTGTCAGGGTGCCGAGTGCTTTATGATGGTGACGGCAGGAATTTGTATTGGCGGCTGCTTCCCGGCCTCGTCACTCTCCTCCTCGGCGATGAAGATGGATACAGCCCGGTAGAAGCCCGGGGAGGGGGGTCTGATCCTGCAAGACAGCAAGTCGGGAGGGATGGAGGTCTCTGGCCGGGGATAACTTGCAGCCTTTTGGGGTTGAGGGAGATGCTCATCCCTTGGGGCGGGTATTCCCCGCAGGAGGGGTTCGCCACGCTCTGGAGGATGCTCAGTGGGGGGATAACCATAATGGCACCCCCTGCCCGGGCACAAAGGAGACCTTCTTGGCAGGACTGCCGCATCCCCGGGAACCGGAGGGGCAAGTGAGAGGCACAGAGTGGAGACCGGCCCGTCCCAGCTGAAATAATTAAACCAATTAAGTCAATACAAACAGAAACAAGGTGGAAGGCAAAGCTGCCCCCTCTGAGGAAGCGGGACCTTTCCTTCCCCCTGCCCTGGCATGTTCTGAGTTTGTCCAGTCTCTGCGGCAGCCCTGGCATGCGGTGAGTTTGCCAGGTCGCTGCTGAGAGGCGGAGGGGGGGGGGGGGGGG
>JAAWXA010000048.1:616421-708885 GCA_038090715.1 Florisuga fusca | reverse complement strand
TTTCGCCCCCAATAAGAAACAACTGCTCCCCTCCTCCCCGCCCCCCCCAGATGGCTAAATGTGGGCGGTGGGTCTCGCTGGGGGTGTCTCTGCTGGTGAGGGGGGGAACAAGGGGCAAATCGCTGCTGGATCCGACGCCGCATCTGTGGTCCTCACCGCAACCAGGGCAGTACCAGGATGTCCAAAGGGCGGCAGCGGCATAATAAATATGTGTGTCTCTTTCAGGGTCTGATATTCCTGCTCCGAACCAAAAAAAAACACAAACATTTTCCGAACCTCTAGCCGCCTTCGCAGCCTCTCTCTTGACTCGGTGAGTGGAAAGTTTCGCTCTGAAGTTCGCTCGTGGCAGAGATTTGCCGTGCACTCGCCTGGGATAGTTTGTTGGTTTTTTTTTTCTTTTCTTGGCGACTGTTGTTTGCTTCAAGGTTTGTCGGCTTTTTTGCTTATTTTCTTTCTTTCTTTCTTTTTTTTTTTTTCTTTCTTTCCCCCCCTCCCGTCTCTCTCGGGTGGGTTGGTTTTCAACCGCATTTTGGAAACTTTTCCCTCAAAAACTTGTGGTTTTCAGCGTAAAGGGAGAGATCAGGGTCGGGCTTGCTCCAGCTGCTGATGCTGACTCCTGATCGCAAACCTGCTGACATGCACCGGGATGGGTACCACGATCTTAGGGTTTCGGGAGGGCTCCCCTGTCTTGGAGTTGGCGTTGCCCGCCTTGACCCGTTTCCATTTAGCCCGCCTGTTCTGGAACCAGATTTTCACCTGCACCTCGCTGAGTTTGAGAGCGTGAGCGATCTGGGACCTCTCGGTCAGGGACAGGTACTTTTTGCAGTGAAACTCCTTCTCCAGCTCCAACAGCTGCTCGCTGGTGAAGGCTGTTCGCCTTCGCCGGTTTTTGCCCGTGGACGTGGTGTTGGTGGAACTGGGAGGGTTTTGGGGGTTTTCTTCTAGCGCGTTGCCAGAGTCCTCTTCCTTGTGAGCAGCCTGGCCGGGGATGTTGTCGTCCGAGCTATAGTCAAGATCGCTGTCCATGGAGAAACTTTCCTCCTTGCCTTTCGCATCATCGTCTGCTTTGGTATCCTCCTTCCCCTGGCCCCGCAGAGCCCCGGCTTGGAAGCGAAGCAGAGGCCTTTCGTTAGCATTCGGTACCCTCCGGCCCGCACCACCACCACCACCCCCGGCCTGCAGATCCAGCACCCCAAAATTGCCGAGTTTACTTCGGTTGGGTTTAGGGTTGGGGGTTTTGCCTTTTTTTTTGTTTTGTTTTGTTCTGTTCTTCCTTTCTTGCTCTCCCCCACCCCCCTCCTCCCTGCCCCGCATGTCTTTCTGTTGGCTTGGGTTTATTATTTTGTCAAGCGGCAGGGGCTCGGGATCTCCCTTTTCCTCGGCCTCGCGGCCAGCGGACCCGGGGGCTCAGCCCCACTTCCTCCTGCGGGTTCCCCGCTCTCGGGGCCACCCCTTCCTCCGATTGCCCCCATCCCTCCCCTCCGGAGGAGATGCACGGAGCTGGACCCCACTCCCCACTTCGACGGCTCTGGCGCTCACTCACCGAGGGAGGCCTGGACGGCGTCGGCGGCAGGGTAGGGCAGGAGGGCTCCGTCCTTCCCCACGAAGGCTTTGCCGTCGTCGCCGCCGCCGTCTGGGGGCATTCCCTCGGCTTTCTCGAAGTTCCCGGGGGAAGCGAACTTCCTGGCGGCCTCCTGGTGCTGGGGAGAGGCAGGGAAGGTGCCGGGCAGCGTGGCCATGAGGGTGGAGGTGAGGGCCATGCCCTGGGCCAGACTGGAGCAGAAGCCGGTGGGCAGGCTGGGGAGCTGGTGGTGGTGGGGATGCGCCGGGGGCAGCGCCGGTTGCAGGGCGCCCTGCGGCAGCNGGGGGGGGGGGTTATCCCTTGGGATGTACAGCTCTGCCCACGCTGGAGGGGCAGCCCTCACACCTTGCCTCCCCCCATCTGTCCTCTGGGGTTTTGAGATCTGGAGCTTGGCCAGCCTGATTTGAGGGGCAGAGTGTGGCTGTCCCCATCTTCAGCACCCACTGACCTGGCTGCCCTGGGGTCACGCTCTTCCCGGGGTGTGCAGCCCCTGGCCTGACATCTACCATCCTCCCCTGGAAAACAGGAGCATCAATTAGCAAGCAGTGGATTCTTAAGAGCTCCCCAGATGGACAAGCCCGGCAGGAGCTCCTGCTCACCCTTGGTTTTGAGGGACAGCCCCCCCCCCCCCCCCCCTCCCTCAAAGCGGTGTGTGATTTTACACCCCAAAATGTGGCCAGGGTTTGTGCCCTGGTGGACATCATGATCTCCCACCCAGCCCTCAACAAGTGGCATTTTCACTCACTCCCCCCCCCCAGTAAAACCATTCCATGCTAATTCCCACCAAAAAAGCTCAAAGCTTGGTGGCTTTCCCAAATGGGAGGGCTGGGGCCTGCCCCCCAGGCCATACCTGGATATTTGGGTCACTTCTCCCCTCCACGTTTCCAACCAACATGAAACCATTCTTTTCTTGGCAGGAACATTTTGGGGCGGGTTATTGCTTTTTGGGCCTCAGCACAGTTTCATCTCCCTTCTGTGCCTGGCTTCCCTTCCCCATTTTCCCACAGCTTTGTGGGTGCTGAGCCCCACTGGGAGCCTGAGGGAACGACTTCTGGTGTTCTCCCCTCCTTAATTCTGCATTTCTGCTAGAGAAAAAAAAAAAAATTCCCTGTGTCATGGCAAATGGGACAGGGTGGATGGCCATGGAAGCAGCTGCTCCTGGCAACAGTGTGTGTGAGGGGGTTATGTGTGTGCACACACATTCTTTTGGGGCCCATCTCTGGCTTCAAGGGACTGGGAAAAGTTTACTTATACAGCTCATTTCCATATGTCCTAGCTCTCTCTTGTGGAGGCCACCATATGTGGGGTAGTGTGGCACTCTGGATTTTTCCCAGCACAGCACCGGTAAGGTTTGGAGCTCCCCCATGGATGCTTTGTGGCCATTCTCATGGTTGTTTCTCCAAATTTTTTTTTCCCCTTTTCCTCTCCCCATCATCCAGCAGGCACTGACGGATTGCTGTCCTTCTCCTGCCTCCCAATCCATCCTATCGTGGCGGACTGAGCTGAACTAAACCATCCAGCCGCTCCCAAATCAGTAGCATCCCCACTCCCTCCAAAACCAACCAGAGCAGGCTGAAAACCCTTGCTGAGAAGCAAGGTTTTGTTTAAATAGAAAAGCAGAGAGAAAAAAAACAACCAACCAAAAAACCCCCCCCCAAAATAACTCCCCCTCAAATAACCTCTTTTCAGGAAACTGCCTTAGATTGTGGAAAGGGGGGATAATTAGCCATGGTAATCTGGCAAGGCATGGAAATGTGTACCAACACCCAGCTCCTGCAGCTGTTTTTATTGTCTGCCCTCTTCAAAATTAGCCCACAAACAAGTGCCTTTGCTTTTTTTTTTTTTTTTTTTTTCTCTCCTGGAGGAAAAACGTTGGGGATTTCTGATTGCCGGAGCAGCAACCGGAGCGTGATTGTGCCTGGGAAGGGATCCCCACCACCAGTGGGACACAACAAGAGCAAACCCGAGTGAAATAGGTATTTCTGAGGGTCATGCTTGGCGGGGGAGGCAAAGCCCTTTTCCCCCTTGGCCGCAGAAAGGGTGCAGCCCTGGTCTCGCATGGCCCTGGCTCAAAATGTGTCTCGGAGATGCTGCTCAGAGAGGTTTCTGCATCACCTGGGGGAGGGACTACTGAAGACCAAGTTGCTTCTGGCAGGTTTTTAACCCCCCCCCCAAAAAAAAATCTTTTCCAGGAAGGAAGGAAGGCATCAGGGGCATGTTGGAACTGGGCAGATTCGGGGGTGGTGTCTGTGACTCCAGCGTTCTTTTAGCTGGAAGGAGAGAAGATGCTAATAAATAAACTGAGGGCTTTCCTCCTCAAATCAGAGGAGAGAAAAAAAATACGACTTTTTAGAACAAAAAGGGAGAAAGATGAGAACCGGGAAGTGCTCAAACCCTTCTGGGCATCAGTCTGTGGGGTGGCAGAGGTCAGAGCATCCCTCCTCTCAGGGAGGCAGCTCGACCATCCCAAGGGGCTGGAGATGATTAAACTTGTTTGTTGGGAGCTGTGCTGTGGGTTTCCGTGGGGCACACGGCTTCGTGTCCGTCCTCCCACGGGCCACCGAGGGGGCTGCGCTGGTGGGATGTGTTACTTGGAGCAGGGTGGGTGCATTGCTGGGCCCTGAGGCTGCTGAGCCATGGCGAGGGGCGGGGAGGAGGNGCCAAGGCAGGGGGACTCGCAGGAGTTACCTCGCTGGGGTCTGCATGAGCCTCAGCTTTGTTTCGCAGCTGGTGATAAAAACAATTACTTTATCACTAGCAAAACTGAGGCTCATGCAGACCCCAGCGAGGTAACTCCTGCGAGTCCCCCTGCCTTGGCTAGGGAAATTTTAATTGCGTAGGAAACCAAAAGCATCTCACCTTACTGTGCTTTTAAAGTGATATTTTTGTGTGGAGGAACGTGGGCAAAACGGGAGAGCATGAGCAAAACTATTCCCCCCCCAGTCCTCCATCCAATCAGTTGCTCATCCCTGACCTCAGGGATGAGGTGTGAGCCTGCACACCGGCGCTGCGGGGTGTCCATCACCGTGCGTGGCTCTGAGCTTCTTTCAGCCCGTTTGGGCTGGAGGAGCGGGATGGGGGGTGAGGGGGAGCAGGATGCGGCCTTCGGCAGGGGGCGACAGGCAGCTCCACGCCTGTCCGCGCCCGGGAAACCCACTCCCGCCTCCCCTCCGGCTTCTGAGAATGGGGGAAAAAAAACCCAACAAAACAACCCCTCGTTCGTCGCTTAAGTCCTTGGCATGTTCCCCTAGGAACTCATTTTACGCTGGGAGCTCGACTCCGGCAGAACGCCCCCAGCCCGCGCCTCGGCTCGGTTCTGGCTCTGGGGGGTGTGGGGGGTTTCCTCTCCCCACAACTTCCACCCCAGTTCCCAGGCACGGCAGACGGGCTTTTTTCTTTTTCTTTTTTTCATTTTTTTTGTTGCATTTTAAAAAAATAATTTTTATTATATATTTTTTTAATGGTTATTTTTATTCTCTGTTTTTTGTGTTTTTTTTTTTTTTTTTGTTTTAAATTTAGTTTTGTCTTTCCTGATAGTAGTTTTGTTTCTTAAACAAACTTCCAGGCGCTCGACATTTTCAGTTTAAGAAAAATGGTAAAAAACCACCACGCAGGTTAAAAAAAAGGCAAGAAATTCGGCTTGAGTAATACCAGCTCATATTCCGAAATTCGTTCAGATGAAGAGAAATAGGCAACTTTTTTTTTTTTTTTTAAATTTTCTTTTAAATTGATTTGTATTTAGATAACCGGAATCCAAATATTTTAAGAGCCCCAAAGGAAATCTTCATGCAACGCGTCGGTACGGAGAGATTATCTCTAGTGCTGGAAAAACCCCACTCACAAAAACACGCTCCCGTTCCCGTTTTTTCTTGGAATATAGTTGAGAAATCCGCCAGTTTAAAAATCCCGAATAAAAGTCTAAAATATTCCCGGGTCAGAGGGGCACCGTCTCATTAAAACCAGCGCGGTCCTGGAGCTGCACTGCAGACATTAAAGTGCAGTATTTTTCAATTAGAGCTGACGAATTCAATCAAAATTCCATAGATTAGGATGAAATGAGGCATGGGTCATTTACAGGGGAATTTAATTGCAGAGCCATTAGACAAATAGTATATTTGCCATTCTCACATTATCCATCATTTTAGACATCAATAGAAGGAACAGCATCTTTACTAATACACCAGCACTTCCCAATCTCTGCCTGTAAACACTCCCTTTCCCCATAGCTCCTGATTATATCTGATTTCATTTAAAGCCATGGGGGATTATAAATGTTCATGCAATCAGGTTCATTAGGACTTCAAAAATCTCATTTCTGATTTGGATTGCTTTGCGCATCACCCGCCTAAGCGAAGCCTGCGCGATGCCTTAAAAAAAAAATAATTATATATATATATATATAAAAAAATAAAAAAAAGCTGTTTCATTACCGGGGCCACTTCGGGGCTTGATTATCACCCTCATGAGTCCCTGCTCAGCCACCGCGCAGGTTGCGGGGAGAGCAAAGCCCGGCTGCCCACCGGGACCCCAATCTCCCTCTTCACCCCTTGGGGGGGACCGGATCCTGCGGAGGTTCTGAAAGGACCCCGAGGAGTGCGGGGGGAGAAACACCCGACGGGTTGGCAAAGCCTTTTTTTGCGGGGGCTCCTTCATTTTCCCGGGCTGTCTAACCAGCTCCTTGCAGAAGGAGATGGGTTAGCATCAGGGAGGCTAAATTCCTATTATTTGGGAATGATTTTCGCAGCCGCTGCCGGTCAGGACGATCGGCGGTGTATTGCTGCAGGGTGGGAAAGGGAAGCGGACCAGCCCCGCCACGATCAAAAGGCGAAGAGCGGGTCTCTGGCATTTTTTCCTTGATAGCACCTTATTGTTCACCGCTTTCCATCAAACAGCCGCATGCAGATCGACTTACCCCCCAAAATCCCAACAAACCTCAAACAAACAAACTCCCAAAAAAATCCACCCCGGAAAAGCCTTCATTTCACCCCAATGTATGGTGTGCTCAGCGCTCTGTTAGCTGCCTCAGGAATTTAATTGGAATGAAACGTGAAAAATGTGTCATTTTTTTGAAGAATTTATGCATCGCTTCCTGGAAATCTCATTCTCTTAACTAGCAGCCTACTGCGTTCTGTTTAGCAGCCGTAATCGCATTTTTATGTGCCTCCATATTATAAGTTAATGTGACCTCCTGTCTTTAGCTACTGGGAAAAAAAAAAAAAAATTAAAAAGTGATTATTTCCCATAACATCTGCATTAAAACAAGGAGGCGGCAGGAGGAAAAAAGAAAAAAAAAAAAAGTATACTCAAAGGCTTCTTTGCACCCCAAACTTGGCAACATCTACTCGCCCGAGGCACGCTGTCGCCCGCCGCCAGCAGAATGGCTGAAACAGAGGGGAAAAAACCCCAATAAACCCTAAAAGTTTTTCTAAATTTTTCTCCTATTTTCCTGTCCCTTTGACGGGTGTTGGTTCCCGCTCCGTGCCCCGTCCTGCCCNTTTTTTTTTTTTTTTTTTTTTTTTAATTTGTTTTTTTGAGTGAGGTGTGTTCAGCCACCTGGTGGGACTCAACCTCCACGCAATCTTGCCTAATACGGTTGTAACCCACATCATTCTCCCCAGTCACAAGAGATGAGGCACCAGCATCTGGATTTGGCTGGTTCAAACACACAGTGACCCAGCCAGGATGATTTTTCCTAAACTCCCCCTTCAGTCTCACCACCCCACCACCCCATGGCCCCCTCGGCTCTGGGTGCTGAAACAAGCCACGAAGTGAAGCAGCCACTAAATTCACAAAGCCCCAGGTTTCAGGGAGCTCTCAGGCTTTGCCATGGAGCTTTGTTGCTGTTGGGCATTCCCATGAGGTGCAGAGCCAGGCACCAAAGATGGGGACCACAGTGATGCCCTTGCACATCTGTACACAGCTTCAAGGGTGAGGGAAGCTGCTGAATCATGGAACCATTTTTGCTGGGAAAGAGCTGGGAAAGTGCCACTAAACTGTGTCCCTCAGTACCACATCTGCAGGGCTTTGAAATCCCTCCAAGGGACAGTGACTGCACCACTGCCCTGGGCAGCCTGGAAGCTGCAGGTGGAAGCTGGGAGGGGGAAATCTCCTTTCCCATTCCCCATTTCCATACTTTCCAGTACTAGCTGGGGGTTCCCATGGCTGCTGCCTTCATGCCAGGCAGGAATATAACCCATGGTAGCATCAGGTGCTGGTGCAAAGTCCCATCAAACACGCCAAAAAGCTGATTTATTTATATATATATCTTCCAATCTTGAGCGTAATTATGCAGTAGAACAATGTGGCAAATTGTTGAGGGCTGTGGCAGGGCATAGGGATAGATGGTCTTCTGAGGGGCTCATGGACCTGCTTGCTTTGCTTTGACAGAAATTAATTTGGGGAACCTGAGGGTCTGAGAAAGCAAACCCTTGCCCCTCCTGGTACTTTTGGACAAGTCACAGTGTGGAATGAAAGCCCAAACTCCTCCATGTTGAGTTGCCACTGGGGTTTTCCAGCCCCTCTGTGTGGCATCCTGAGGGCAGCGATGGGCACAGGAGGTGCTGGTGCATCCTTTAGACCATGGAGAGCTGGGAAAAATAGGGGACTACATCACCCCATCTCTAGCCCTGTGTGGAGAAAACAGCTCTTACCAAAAGGAAAAAAAAAAAAAAAATTAGGAGTCTATTTTATGGTCTATATTATTTCCCCTGGGTATTCCATCCTGCTAATGGCTCCCATGCTGCACCTCTGGTCCCACTTCTGCTTGTGCTCCTCCCAGAGGGCATTTATCCAAGGAGATCTTGTGCCCACGTAGGCTGAGTTTAGTCACCTCCCTTGTGTTCTTGCCTTGGCACACCTGAGGAGCCCTGCAGACATCCTTTTTAACAAGTTTTATTTATATCCACTGCATGCTCAGAACTACTAATAATTTTATTACTCTTTATCATCTATTTAAAGCACAATTACAAAAAAAATCTATACACAGTTACAGCTGAAAGCACATTTAGCACATTACAAGTCCCTAAAAAACAACAATTTATCATGAAAGGTGGCACCCTTTGGCCCAGCTGACAGCTCCTCGGCTCAGGACTCCCGGGGGCTCCAGCAGCAGGTAAATCCCACAGAGCCTGGGGCACTGGCAGCTGGGATGAGGCAAAAGCATTCACTGCCCAACAGTTTCTGAATGGTGGAGCAGCAGAAATACTGCAGGCACCAGCCCCTGCCTGCCAGACAGCAAAGGGACCCATAGAGTAGCTGGGGCTGCTGCAAAAAGAGACAAAATATGAACATTGTTTGGTTTTATTTTGTTCCAGGTGAATCCAGACAAACCAGAAAGACTTTTGAGATGGAGATCTGAGGGGAAGAGGCAAGAAAGCCACAGGTGATGCTTGCCTATGGGTTAGGGGGCAGTGCACTTCCTAAAGACAAGACTGGATGGAGGATGGTCCTGCAAGCTCAGGCTGGATAGGGATTGCCCTGGGGATGCAGCCAGGAAGGAGCCCAGCCTGGCTGCAGATGCTGAGTGCAGAGGGTGGTTCCTTCCTAGCAGCAACAGCCCCTCAGAAGGTGTTAGAGTTGACATAGCTTGTTTCTGAGCCTGGGAATAAAAATTGTTTCTCACATTCCCCAGAATGAGCTGAAGACCTTTATTGGTATTTTGGCAGCCAGCCCCCTTGCAGCCAAGCCCCCCAAACCAAAGACCTGGGGGCAAGGCAGACACCTGAGATAATTCCATGTCAGGCTGGCTGTACCTGTTGCACAACTGGGATCAAGCTTTCTAAAACCACCTTAGTGGTGTGGGCTTTTGCCAGGCAGTGATATGGCTCTGGGTTTGCTTCCAGATGTTTATGATGTCCCAGGTGAAGGAATGGAGCTTTTGGTATTGATGGAGGGATGCAAAGCTGCTGAGATAAATCTGGTGTGCAGTGATGCTCTGAAGACTATCACCCCTTTATCCCCCCCCTCACCTGAAGTTTGGGTGGGGAAAAAAGTTTCTCATTGGGTAAAACTCCCTTCTAGGGACTCAGCTGTCCCTGCCAAATCACAAGCACTGCATCACCTGGAACACCTCCTCTGGTATGGCCTTGATCCACTTCTCAGAGGTGAGGATCTGTGAGTAGGAATTGAAGATGACTTTTGATGATCTCCACCATGGCTGCACAGGACTCTAGCATCTAGTCATGGGCAGTGAGAGGGGGTTCAGACAGAGATGCTTGTCCTGTGGGGTGGGCACCAATGGGCTCATCCCACCCTACAGCAGTCCAGGCTGGGATGGTGCCATGGCAGCGTGAGGCAGGAGATGGCTTGGTACCAGCATGCTTTGCAGACCTTTCTGTGAAGCTGTAGGAAGACTTGCCTTGCTGTGTCACTTCATCCGCATACAGCCCTTGCTTCTTATTTACACTTTTGGTTTGTGCATGACAAGCCGGGATAATATTTTTGTTATTGCTTAATGTCAGATCAATGAAATGTAGAGTCATAAGGTGGCTGACATACCAAGCCTGGCTCTGACATCCCCAGGAAAGAAAAAAATCCTCCATGGTGGTTGCCCTGTCCACACTGGCTCCATGCTGCCTTTTACTCTGTCTGCCTTTCCCTGCTCCCACTCCATGCAGGTGTTTGCATTTCCATAATTCCCAGCAGCATCACCAACCCTGATGCCATGGGCCCCTCTCCCTTCCTGGTCTGGGAGGCTCTCCCAAACTCTCCCAACCCTCCTGCTTTTTATTTCATAAACCACTACGTCCCCAGCTACAAAATGCTGGGGTGAGGGGATCATCATAGAGTGATCTGGGTTGGAAGGGACCTTAAGGATCATCTGGTTCCAGCCTGCCTGCATGGACAGACCTTCCCCTAAACCAGGTTGCTTTGAGCCCTATCCAACCTGGCCTGGGATAATTCCAGGGATGGGGCAGCCACAGCTTCTGTGGATAACCAGATAACCAGCACCTGAACACCCTCACAGTGAAGAATTTCTTCCTAATGTCTAGCCTAAAGGATGAAATCCCTTCGGGCAGAGGCTGTTTGGGGGTTAGTCCCTTGGGGAAGGCAGGAGGCCATGTCTTCTGGGAGGGATGGTTGAGCAGCAGCTGGACAGGTTGGTGGGGCCACTGGTCTCTGGGGAGGGTGGCACTCCAGAGGGTGCAGACCAGTGGGGAGAGAGAGGCCACTGGTCTTGATGGCCCTGACATCTGCTCCCTGCTGCAGGAGGAACTGCACCAGGCTGGCACGGGCTGCCCCACATGCCCTGTGCAAGGGGCTCCTCTGTCTCTCATCCCAGGCATCTACATCAGCAATGTGGGCAGCCAGCAGCTGACAGAGCTTCAGGCAGCCCTCACCCAGTGCCTGCCCACAGAGGACACTGAGGGCTGCCTCTTCCAATGCGTTGACCCACACCTCGTGCCATGGGCATGGTTGTAGAGGCATTCTGCATCCTCACTGGGCAGGTCAGTGGTGGCCCCATGTCTCAGCAGAAGCTTGGAGGATCTGCAAACATGTGGGGAGGCTGGGGGGAGCTGGCATGGATGGGCTTGGAGGGGCATGGGCTGGAGTGGGGGTCCTGGAGATTAATGGAGTAGGAGGCAGCGTGGGGTGAGGATAGGGATGATGCTGGAGCTGGGCTCCTATGGGAGTTGTGGCACTCAAAGAGTTTGGGAAGGAGCAGCAGAGTGTGGAGAGGGTGATTCTGTGCCCTACCATGGAGGTGGTGTTGATGGCAGCTTGGCCAATAGACATTGCCCTCTTGCCCTTGACCAACATCATTCCTGCAGGGTCATTCCTGACTGTCCTTGACTAGTCCTGAACACCTTGATGATCCTTGATCACCTCAGCCACCCTGACTACCCTGACCCACCAGGGTCCCACCACCTGAGACCCATCTGGGAATGGTGATCCTTGCCCTGGGTGTGCAGGTGCTTGGGCAGTCAGGGGGGTGCCTGTGGGCAGCCGTGCCAGCTGGGTCTGTCCTGTCTGCTGGGGGGTGAGTGAGGCATCCAGCCATAAGGAGGCTGTAGGGAAATGGGTCCCTTTGTCCCACCAACTTGTCGTTTTCAGTTTCATCTCCTGGCACAGGTGCAGGCACTATGGAGAGGACATAGATAATCCCAGCTCTTGGCTGACATCCTCCTTCTCAGCTGAAAACACTCTGAACCACTGCCTCCACCTTAGTCTGGGCTAGGGCCAAGCTGAGGTGGAGGGAAATGCCAGGGCTGGGTTAGTGTGTGAGGCTGTAGAGTTATTTTTGGAGGGGGGAAGAACCCCTGTGCTCTCCAGGGAGACTTTGAAAGTGTGGCAGATGCTGCTGAGGAGGTGGGCAGAGCCATCCTCCAGGAAGACTCAGCAGTGGCTGGCTGGATTTTTTTTTTTTTTTTTTTTTTTTTTAAGCTCAGGTGTCACCCATAGCCCTAGGTGGGGTGCTAGGCTGGCACAGAAGTGAAACAAGGGGGGAGATGACAAGAAGTGGAATCCCCACGGGAGCCCCCCAGCAGGAGGGATGGGGAAGGAGAGCAAGGATGGTGCCAGCAAATTGCTTGTTTTTCCTGGCCCAGATGAATGCTAACATATGTGAGAAAAGAAATAATAAAATAAACAGAAAATAATAGTGGACCTGCAGCATCATGTCCACCCAGGTTTGACAGCAGCTGCTGAGATGCTGGTGGTGTGGGATCTGCACATCCCTCCCTGGGCTGCTTCTCCCATGGGCATTAAGCCTGAGTTTGCTGGAGAAGCTCCTGGGGGGCCAGGCTGGAGCTGGAGCCTTTGCAGGTGCAATTCTGGGGGATCCATAGTATGGGGATGCAGTTGTAGGGGAGCAGATTAAGCGTGGGGTTATCCCAGTCTCCACATCTTCAGATCCTTTCTTTCCAATTCCCCTTTTGCCTAAAATGTGCCAAATTCCATCCTGAAGAAATGGTTTGTCTCGCTGAGGTTTTTCTGGGGCTTGTGGTCTGCTGCTGGTCAGTAAAACTTTGTTGGAGAGGGTTTGTTGCTGGACAAATCACACCACAACTCATTTATGCTTACCATCCTTGCCAGCAGGTGTTTGTAGCCCTGATTATAATGACTCTTTTGGGACCTTTCTGGGTTAGCTTAATCCTAATACAGTTCTGGCACTCTAAAATACCATATTCTGAGCAAACCAAGGAATAATTCTGCAAGGCAAAATGGAAAAAAAAATAATTTCTGACTGGAATGGAATCTATTTTTTCTAATAGATCACAATTAAAGCAGCTCTGCTCCTTCCCAGACAAGGAGGCAGCTGTTGGTGCAGAACCTGGGCACAAGGGCTGGTTTTGGCAAGCACTGTTATTGATGTCAGGGCCGAAGATCTACATCTGTGTAGGCAAGAGAGAGGTAATGTTCCCCTACCCTTAATTTCCAGGTGTGAAATTTCCAGGTATGAGCAGATGGGAGTTCTTTCCCTCTGGGTCTCCTGCTCAGACATCCCAAACATTCTTCTGGAAAGAGAAGGGTAGAAACACCATCAGAGGCTATTTTCCTGAAGGTTTCTTTTTATTTATTACCAAGTTCAGTGGCTAAATTGCTGAAAGAAATCTGAGTATTTTTATATTGAATTTTCCCCCCCGGCAGACAGGGAATGCTAGTGAGGGTCTATATATACAGGGTGATGTTCTCCAGTTAATGGGAACGGTGGGCTCTGGAGAGGAACACAGAATTCCAGAATTATCTGGGTTGGAAAGGTCCTCTGAGATCATCAAGTCAAACTCTTAACACATGCCTCTCATTTGGATGGATGGGCTGCCAGCAGGGCATGGGAGGATGCCATTCAGGTTTGCTGGCCATGTGCTCTTTTTTTCAGCATCTCCTCTCTGCTGAGGAACTCATGCTCTAACACCTTGCCAACATTTCTGGCCTCTTGGTATTTTATTAGCACGCTGTTGTTTGCCCTCAAATGAGACTAAAATCCCACTAAACAAGGCTCAGCAATGGCTTGCTGCTTTTTGAGGTCTCCTCTCCAGTTTGCTAAGAATATTGCAAGAAGAAGAATACAGATACAAGGTGGCAAAGCAAACAAACCAGTTTGTTTTGCATCCAGCCAGGCACCATCAACCTGGCTGAGCAGCTCCCCAGTGGTAGTGAAACCCTCAAAGAGCCCTCACAAGCAGCTCTGCCTGATTTTGATTACTCTAAACTCACTTTCAAACCTTTCCTAACTCACCTGTGGGTGATGGGTAACCCACCTGAATGCCTTCTTACTTGGGCAAGTTACTTGTTAGGTTGCAATCACATTAATTTGTGATAAGAGGTTGGGGTGGAGGAGGTTGTAGTAAAATTCCTGTCCCAAAAACTTGCTCAGACCCTCAGTTTTCTGAAGGAAAAATCCCCTGTTCAGTTTTTTCTCCCATCCCTTGGGTCAGAGCAAAGCTTTTCCCTCCTTTGTTTGGTTCTTTTTCATGGACAGTGGTCATCTTTCCAACTCTTTGGGATTTATTTCAGTACTGATCCCACCTGAAAAAATATCCTGGCTCTGGATGCAAGGATTATTCATATTAATTTACTAGAAGAAGGAGAAAGGAGGCCTATTCTTCTTTCAAAGATGGAAAAATCTTTTTGGACACTGGTGAGAGTGGTGCTGAAGGCTGGTGCAGATAGTGCTGGCACAGGGCAAATGCCATCTCCAAAGCATTGCTCTCCATGCTGGCTCTGCCAAAGTTTGGTGATTTGTGGGTGTTCATCTGCATGAGCCTTCATCCTGGCACAGCAACTGAGGAAGCAGCTTGTCCAAGGAGTGGACAAGGGCATTGTCCTAGGGCCAGGCTCTGTGCCCATTTTGGGACTCTTTATTTCTTGCTCAGAGCCCATTGAGGCTCTTCCTGGTGTGGGGATGAGGTTCTAAAATTATGGCTCTGGATTCTCCAAGTGTTGTATTTTGGCAGAGGATGCAGTTTGGCAGTAGATGTTGCTAAATGCTGGCTTTTAAGAGTCCCTGTCTTTTTTTATTTGTAGTAAGCTTCCTCCTTGCAGCATGTCCAGGCTGGTGCTGGCACAGCCAGAGGTTGCCACAGGGCTGAGTCCAAGAGCAGCAGGTCAGTGCCCATCCTCCCTGGTGTCTGGTAGCCTTGCAATCTTGATAGAGTTGCCTTTTTAGGCACCTGCCTTCCTGCTTTCCTCCTGTTTTCCACCACTTCCTCCCATGATGAACCATACTCATCCAACATCCTCTAAACAAACCCTGTCCCATTTCCCTAAGCTGGCTGCTCTCCTGCTTACTCCTTACCCCACTGTTTCTTGCATGGAGCTCCTTAGATACTGTCTTCTCCATTGACTCATTTTGCCCATCATTTTGCTCAGAGGAGCTGTGGAGTCCCACCAATGTTCAAGGCTAGGTGGACCTAGATGAGTTTTAAGGTCTCTCCCAACCCAAACCAGTCTGTGACTCCGTGATCTTACCATTTCTCTCCCATCTCTTGGGGATGGAGCATGGGAGCCAGAAAACCACTCTGGTTTAAGCTCCCAGTGTGGAGAGAAAGCTCAAGGAGTGACTGTAAGGGCCATAAGCCCAAGCTGCACAGAGGCAGGGGTGACATCTTCTTTCTCCTGGGGAAGGCAAGCCCTGAGGGATTTCTCTCCAGACACGCTCTCCCTGGTTGCACAATCAACCTGAGATCTTCAGAGAGTTTTTTTCCAGCTTGCAGATCTGAAGGAGAACTCTACAACCATGGTAGTGCTCACCATCCCTTCTGCTGTGAGTACCACAATGTGAGGCAGGGTATACATCCCACATCCCTGTGATGTGCCTTCCCACTGCCCTGTGCCTGCTCTTGTCCCCAGCACCACCAGGAGACCTGAGACTCGTCTCTCCCCCTCAATTATTTTTATTTAATTTTTTTTTTTGGGGGGTGTCAATAAAGGCAAACTCCTTTAATCATCCCAGCTTTAAGAGGGAAACAGGAGAGCGCCAGGGAGAGAGTGCAGTGAATTTAGAGACTCATCTTACCCCACCATGTTAATTATCTCTGCTGTAAAAAAGAGGTCAAGGAGAGGAACTCTACTAAATAGGCCGACATTGGCATGAACAGCTCCTAAAGTGAAGAAGGTAAGACTGAACTTTACTGGAACTTTTTTTTTCCCCATCTCTTCAAAAAGCATCTAGATTAAAGCTCTGATATCCTTTTTGTTGAAATCTCATGGATTCTGAAGCTCAAATGGCTGGAAGGAAGCCCAGATAATTTTTTTTTATCCCAGTCACTGAGACGCTCAAAGGTTTTAAGTCCTGCCCCTACGGTGAATTGCCGAGTAGATGGGAATACAGAAGAACCTGGCACATAGGTGTTCTGGCCATTGTTATCAAGAGGGAGAAAAATAAAATAGCTCTCTATGTAGGTCAATGACCTGCTCTTTATTGCCAGTAAAAAATTAAGGATGACCTAAAATCTACTACTCAATAAAAAAAAATTAATAACATTTTCAAAAAGAGCAAGGTAAAGTAGTCCTCCCCCTTATCAAAGAGGGAATGTTTGTGTTACCCAAAGGTTGACCTCCTCAGTCTCTAACTTTAGCAAAGTCTTTGTGATTGAAAAAGCAGTGGTCGAAACCTCAAAACCTGTCTGAAATGTCTATTAATTTTTGATCTTTCAAGGGAGTTGCCTTAGTTATTATTTAACCCCCATAGTGTCAGGTAACACAGTTAAGGGGTTCTCAGTATTTCCATTATAAAGCACAAATATTCAGGGCTTATAACTCAGCTGTTCCCATGTTGTGTATCTCTGTTCCCCACGTGCTGGCTTGTCTGCCATCCCCCTCCATCCTTTGAGTGGAAATAATATGTAAATCTGTGACAAAGCTTATTTTAAATATATGGGTGTGGGTTTTTTTCCCCAATCTGGTAAGCCCCTGACTGAACCCAGGGCCTCTGTGGGCCATGGAGTCTTCTCCATGTACAGGATTGGTTTCTACCCATCTCTGTGGGGCAGTTGATGCCCTAAAATACCTGCTCAGGGTGTTTAGGATGGTTCAGGGTTTGAAGACCAAAGGTTTTAAGCTAAAAAAGAATTAAATCCAGCTCCTTATTAATGATGAGGGCTGCTTGTAGGGCTGCATCATCCCTTATCGACCCCACTTCATCCAGCCCTCGTCACACCCTTGGTTAATCTTTAGATTTAAGCAAAATTTGCTTAATACCTGATTTTTGGCCCTCTTGCAGAGGTTCTTATTTATAAGGTGGGCCGGAGATAATAATGTCTGAAAACCTTTTTTTCTCTGGATGCTTTTCTTTTGCAGAGCTCTTTCCCTAGTGCCTGGCTTACAACATACTGGACCCGTAGTGAGAACTTTGCCTTCCCCACCTCCTTCTCGTTAAGCTTTCTGGCTGCTAAAGGGGAGAGGATTGAAGCCAGGGTGGCTTTTCACTGAAGCTGGCAGGTGATGAGATTCACTGGGGCCCTAAGCAGTTTCATCAGGATATCAAGGTGCTGAGCTCTTTACAAAAAAATATTTTAAAAAATCCCAGTGTCCTGGCTATAATGATTCAGGCACTTAGACTCCTACTGAGAGGTGTGTGTGTGAAAAGCTTGTTTTTTCAAGGCAACATTTGTGCCTGTTTCAGTGTGATGCTGACCCAGAGTGAGAGGGGAGCAGACATCCATGGCTGAGCTTTAACCCCAACTATAAACTAAGGTGGGTCTCTATGTGGCTGGAACAGGGCACAGAGGTGTAACTTTTTCCCCCCCACCCCCAACACCATCCCCTTATTACAGTCCTGAGGCTGTGATTTTGGGAGTGGGTGCTCTGATTAGCACTGACATCCCTTGTGGATGGGGCTGAGGGATGCAGGAACCTGGGGCAACCCAAGTAGCCCATGACCTGACCCATCCTGACCACCTCCCAACAGAAAGCATGCTGGATCTGGGACGTGGGACACACCAATTTTTAGAGAAAAAATCATCAGGAAAGGAGGAAGGAAAAGCTTGTGGAGCTGGGTTGGACTGGAAAGGAGACCTGGGCCATACAATGTGCCTGGCACCAAAATGTCACTTTTTGGGTATGCTGATGGAGGAGATGTGGGAAGCCTTGCTGGGGACCATGGCATCTTTTTTTTCACACCCCACAGAGATAAAAATGCTGAAGTACATGCAAAGGGGACATGGACAGGGGTTGCCAGTGGGAGGGATGCTGACAGGGGATTCACACCTTCTCCTTACCCCAGGGAGCCTTGGGTGGTGCAGAGGTGCAGCAGGGCCATCCCCTTGTTGCTGGTCAGGTTGGGCTCAGCAGTCAGGGTACCCCCCCTGGCAGGCTTCATGCAGGGCTCCCAGCCCCCCAAGTGCCCAGTCAGGGTCAGCACCACGGTGCAGGAGGTGCATCAGGAAGGTGGTGTCACCATGGCTGGCAGAGAGGGACAGTGGAGAGGTCACCTCCTGCTGGGGCTCCAGTGACCACAGCCCTGTGAGAGGAGGAACAGGGATAATGCTGGCCCATGGGGGCACACAGGGGATGCTCTGTGGATGTCCCTGCCTCCTGCACACCAGCTCTGCCAATAAACCAGATCAAAAGGCTGCTTTTTTCTTTTTTTCTGTTAGCTGCCTGGCAACTTTTGGGGTTTCAGAGAGGCTGATCAGGGCTGGTGGCTCCTCCAAGTGCTGTTGGCAGGAGGGGAAGCAAAAAACCCCTGGCTGTGTGCACGTCCAGGAGTGGGATAAGACAAGGAGATGTGGTGCTTCAGGACATGGTTTAGTGGTGGCCTTGGCTTTGCTGGGTTAATGGTTGGACTTGGTGATCCTAAAGGTCTTTTCCAGCCAAAAACCATTCAATGAATCTACGATTCCATGATTTCGTATGGCATGAGCTGGGTAAACCAATTCTCTGCCAGCAACTGGGGAGGCTGGGGACCCTGTGTGCCAGACTTCACTGTCAGGAGCTAAAAGGAAGCTCAGGAATTCCCAAGCTGCACCCAGGAGAAGAGAAAACCCACTTCTCCGGGCCTGAAGGCACCCAAGCTGGATGGGAGCACACCGGGAGGGTGATGCAAGGCTGGACATGGGATGACCTGGGTTTGGACTCAACTGGAGCAAAGTATTATGTTTCCCAGCAGCTCCAGTAACATCAGGAGATGCTTGCTGCCCAGTGAGCATCTGGGACCACGGGGAGCATCTGAGCTTGGGAGGCATCACGTGCCACCACCCTGGAAGCATCTTCTTCCTTGCAGATCAGACCAGGCTGCTCCTCCTGAGCCCCTGGCTGGAGTATTTGGGCTGGGAGACCTCTTGCAAGCACGCCTGAGCCACGGAGCCCCTCATCCCAGTTTGGAAAAAACACGTGGATGCACACTTTTCCCTGCCCCACCAGTGGGTCAGTAAATGCAAAAGAGAAGAAAATAACAAAAGAAAGTATTGAATATTTATGACTGAGTCAGCAGGGCACTGTCAGCTTCCCAGAAACCAGACACCTCAGAAACAGGCTCTATAGAAGCAGCATGAGGCATTAAAATCCATGGCACCTCCACTATTTAGGGTTAGTAAATACCTGTTGGCTTATTTTTTCTGGACTGGCCTTTATAGGAAAAACACCTGAAAGTCTGTAAGATGCTTGGCTTTTCACATGAAATTCCAGCTCGTTTTTACTGATCTCAAAAAAGCAGGTTGACATCTTCATAGTAGTATTAACCAGCCATGACCTCGAGGTTTCTCAGGTGTCCCATGACCAGGGCTGTGTAAAACTTGGTGGCAGGAGTGGGAACCAGTAGAGGATGCTCCAAATCCAATGTGGGGGAAATCTGTAGCTTTTCTGTCCCAGGTCCTGGTAACTCGCCCATTCCAGTGCTTCCTCTGTGTGTGTAGGTCCTGGCTGGGAGGATAAATGGGCTTTTATAGTTCATTGTTTCCATCCTCCTGGGCTCATTGTCTAATTATAATCCAGTTAAGGGTCCATTGTGGTATTTATAGCTCCATCAGGGTCAGATGATAACAGGCATGAGATACAATGAGGGTCACTACGCTGGTTGGGGTCAGCACCTCTGAGATGAAATTGCTGGTTTAATTGCAGGCAACAGCTTGGGACATAGGCCTTCAGACTGGGAGGAAAATGCTGTCTGCCATTCAGGGGGTAAAACAAGAAAGAAATTTTGTCAGCTCCTCTCTGCCTAGCCCCACATAACTTTCCTGGTGTGCTCTGAGCTCTGATGAAGTGTTTTTTTATTCTCTGCCCAATGCTGTCTTTTTTTTTTTCCTTTAAGACACTCATACCTGTCTCCAGTCTCATGGTTCCTATATGGAAAATCCTGGTGTCCAACTTGATGCTGGTGTGTCTCCACAGGGATAAAAAAGTCAGGGAGGCATGAACCTGGCCAGTGCCCTGGGGAGCCAGAGCCCAGGCTTGTCCTGACATGGGGACAGATGCCAGCCCAGCATTCCCGCTCTTGCTGTGCCCATGATCATGGCTCCTTTCCTCAAGGTCACAGGAGAAGCTGGGAACAGGGACAAGAACAGACCTCATGACTTGGAGGCTCTGGGTGACACAATCCAGATCCTGCCCTGGAGAATAAGCAGGATCAAAATGGATCTTGGGATAGATGTTGAATTCAGCTGGAGCAACCAGATTGCTGGAATGCTTCCTGTTCTCTCCATGAGGAGTCAGCCTGGGGCTGACAGAAATATTTGGGACCTTCTCCATAGCTCTCTGCAAGCAGGGACCTTGCAGGTGACCATGAGGATCCCCGGGCCAGCACATCCAGGCTGCCACTCACCTAAGGATTCTTTTTGGGTCTCCTCAGTGTGGCTGCAGTGATGACCAGCCATCTGGCCCCAGAGACTATGGGAAATGCATGAAGCCACAACAAATAGCCCAGCATGGAGTTGTGCCAAGCTGGAGGACACTGATGTGTAAAATAACCCCTTGTGTAAAGGAGGTTGACTTCAAATGAGGTCCCTGTTCACCTGTAGCTGCAGTGGGACCTAATTTGTGGTCACCCTCCACAGTCTTTCCTGTTTTCTTCTCCCCTCTGACCTCAAGGCTGGCCTTCCCACCTGGCTTGCTGACCACAGCAACTTGGTTGGTTTGTGACCCCCACATCCCACCATCTTCCTCTCTTCTTTTCCAGTAGTTGCTCTTCTGGTGCCTTCAGCCTTTGCCCGCCCTTTCAGGTACCCATTCTGGTATCACCTGAATCACTTCCACATCTCCTGGGGTCCCTTAGCCAGTGCAGGAGAAGGTTTGGAGACCTAGGGAGCAGCACAGACCAGGATGATTTTCCCCAGAGATTTGTCCTGGGTGGTGTTTCCTTAGCCCAGGCTCCCTCCCTGTCTCTGCCCATCAGGAACCTGGTGATGTTGCAGTGGCTGTGTGGAGGAGTCCTGCCTCCCCATGCCCTCCCTCTCACCAGGAATTGCCTGTTCACAGCACCCACACCTCCCCACTGGCAACCAGGGATATTTAGCAGGGAGCCCAGACTTTTCCTGCCAGACACTGGCTATTTATGCAAAGGGTGTGTGCATGTGCCTGGCATTAAACTGCTGTTGAGACTGTGTTGAAATACCCTATGACCCCTTCTCACCTACCTTTTAATCTCAGCACTCATTTGCACAGAACACTCGTGCTCAGGTTGGTTAATTACAGGACTGACAGTGTCACCAAATGAGAGGGTTAAACCACAGCCAGGGTTGGTGCCAGGAGGTAGAAAATATCCTCATGTAGTTGAGCCTGAGGTCCTGCCAGCCAAGTCAAGCTACTTCCACCACAAACAGAAAGTGATGTCAGGATGAAATGATGTTGCCATGTTTTTCAGGGGAATGCTGCCAGACAGGCAGGAGGGATTTACTGAAGGGAGGAGCTGGCAGCCAGGACACCTGAGGAGCATCCCAGGGTCCCCTTTTTGGCAGTGGTTTTGGGAAGTGAAGGAAGGTGGGAACCCCTCTGCCATGCTGAGCAGCCCCAGGTACATCACCTCTCCTCCAGAATCCCTGTGCATTGGCATCCTCAGTGTCCAAGGGCCTGAGTCTCCAACCAGTTAATCCAGGGATCAGTAAAGGTGTTCCTACCCAGGACTGGGTCCCAAATGCTGACGAGGATGAGCACTTCATTAGCAGCAGCCTCACACACATTAATCTCTACTGTGGGGGTAGCATCTTAACCTTCTCCCTGCGTGTGGCTGTTTGCAGAGTACACCTCATTTAACAAAACATTAAGCATTTTACTTCCTCAGATCAAGTGTATCTATTAATAATGACTTAAATTGCCTGCGCTGGCTTCACATTATGAGGAAAACTCATTCCTGGTACGTGGAAAAGCACGACACACAGCAGCCAAATGACTTCGGCACAAGCTTGTTTCCCAAGTTGAGCTGTTTAGTGGTGACTTGGTCCTCACACTGGGGAGATTTCAGCCCACAACAACTTGCCCCGATGGCTAAAAAAAAAAATCCATGAGGCTGCCTTCAAAAATCTGGTGAGTCCAGATGTGCCCATGCTGAAAGATCCTGGCATTTCTGCTGTGATTTACAGCTGCTCCCTGGCAGCGGGAAATGGCATTATTTATTTTTTTCCAGGGAAATTTCCAGCACGGAGAAGGAGCCTGAGGGCTGGCAGCCCATGGCACTGCCTCCACCAGCTGCTCTCCAGTGTAGATTGCAGTGCATGACTGATTTAAAGCTTGCACACCCCTCCTCTACCCCTCAAAATGATTAAAATTAGCTGGCTGAGCAGCAGAGCACCCTGTGATGCCTGTGCATGTCCTGGTGCCTTGCAGCTGTGGGGAGGAGATGCTGTGCCCACAGCCAAGGGACTGGGGGGGTGAGCAGAGAAGATGACAAAGCCATCAGCCATAGAGATAAAGCCATCAGTTGCCCAAGCCTGCCTTGGAGGGAGGGTGGCTCTCTGGGGTGATGCTCACTGGTCCTTCTGGACACTGTCCTGTCCTGGGTGGGCAGCATGGAGTGGGAGGGGGAATCACCTCTCTCCCAGCCAAGCCACCTTGTAAACAGCAAACTTGCTGCCCAAACGTCCCCACATTCATATTTCCAGCACTACCCCCCCTGGCTCTGTGTGACAGCACTGCCCAGTTATGTGCCTGGTGGCCCAGGGTCTGTGCTGGGAGGGGGGGTCATGCATTGCAAGCCCCCAAAATAAAACAACTTCTGCTGAAGCAATTGCACGAGCAGAGCTGACGGACCAGATCGCCTTTCAGAATTGTTGCCCAGTGAAATATAAACTCATCCTGAGGCTGCATTGATTTTGTCTGGTTTTTATTGGAAATTAGATAATACTTAAGCAGTGCCGAAACATTTCCCTTTAACAGCTTTATATAGGACAGTGAGGTAGTCTTTATATATATTGCTTTATAGTGGCCCTTCTTTGCCAAAGGTAAATAGTTACATTCAATTTTTAAAAAGTGCCCTTTCCAGTTCTTATAGCTGTTCAGTGCTTTCCTGCCCTCCCTCCTTTTCCAGTCAATTATAGGAATGAAGCTCTTCACCTAAATAAAAATACCAGGTGAGCCTTCTCCCCCCTTCCCTGCTGAAGCACTGCAGTGCTGTTAATCATCCTCTGGGAATTCAAGACCACTGCACATCCCCTTTTAAAGGTGAAGGGGAGCACCACCAATTGTTTAACTCCTCATTATTGTGACTGGGAAATGCCACCCTGGAGACACATCTCAGGTTGGCCCTCCATCCCTTGGTCCCTTACAGTGTGAGGGTGGTTGATGGCATTTGCTAGTCAGCAGTTTGGCCCTTGTCTCCAGCAGCAAGGAGACTGAGTTATTTTAAGTATTCACACTTGAGGTTATTGGGTTGTGGGCTGCAAAGGTGGTTTCTAGTTTTTTCTTCCATTTTATCCTAAAATATTAGAGCCCCTTTGACAAAAGAAGCACTGAGCATCTCTGCCAGGCATGGTGCCTGTGCTGCCCTGGGCTGCAAAAGGCTCCAGGTAAGCAGCATGAATAGGTGCATAGATGAAGTTTTCAGCTTGGGTTTCCTTAGATTTGGGGATGTGGGAGGCTCAAGCCCCCCCCCTGCAATTTTTTGCCCTTTCTCTTGCTACCTCTTTCTCCTAGAAGGCTGAACATATACAGCACAGGCAGCTCCAGTCTTTGGTTGTGATCACAGAATTACAGAGTCACAGAATTACGTTGGTTGGAAAAGATGGTTTGAGGGTTATGCCCAAGAGGGTTTAATTAAGTGCAAGGACTGATTTCTCCCCACTTGGAAGCTGGTTTTCATCGTACATCACAAAATCCCAAACTGGTTTGGGTTGGAAGAGACCATAAAGCTCATTGGTTCCAACCCCTGCCATGGGCAGGGACACCTCTCACCAAACCAGGTTGCTCCAAGCCCCATCTAACCTGGCCTGGAGCACTTCCAGGGAGGGATGGAGTAGCCACAGCTTCTCTGGGCAACCTGTGCCAGTATCTCATCACTCTCACAGCAAAGAATTTTTCCTAATGTCTAACCTAAATGTCCTCTCTTACAGTTTAAAACTATTACCCCGTGTCCTATTGTTACATGGTCTTGTAAAAAGTCTTTCCCCAGCTTTCTTGTCATTCTTTCCCTAGTTTTTTCCCAGATTTCCTTTTACCTCTTTTTTAATGGCCACCTCAAACTTCTATAATAGCCACCATCTCTTCTCTGGTTTCATCTGGAAGGACTTAGGAGCACAGAAACACCCAGTGGGGAAGATGCCAGTGAAAAGAAACCCGCACAACATGCCCTCTTCTGCAATGCAGGGACAGAGTGTTTTGTGAAGATTGTGTGCAAGTGGGGAAGGGCAGAAGTGCAGCCATCCTGGGGAACTCACCCAGAAGGTGCCACCATCCTTGGCACCACCACTCAGAACCCAAGCCCGAGAGGTTTGTCTCAGGGAGAAAGCTTTGGGCCTGTGATAAGTTTCAAAACCTCTGAGCTGGGCAGGGGACTGGGCTCCGCCAGCTGCAGAATGGTGCCAGGGCATTGTTTTGTTTTCAGTTTGCCTGGATTTGGGGAGGGGGGGAAGGAAAGGAGGGAAGGAGACGCATGAAATAAGCCATCTGATGTAATGGTGGGAGGGAAGGACAGAGGAAATAACTTGTTTGACTGCAGCAGCTTGTAGGACAGCACAAGATGGCCCCCTTACTTGCCAAGTGCCCTGTGGCCAGTGAGTCCCACGATGGTGTCCATGGGGGGGCTGTGGCACCAGAGGAAGCTGAGAGGCTCCTATTGCAGAGGATGAGGGAGAAAAGGAAGGAGGAAGGTGGAAAGGCTTAGAGGGTCCTTGTAGGGTCCCATAATATAGAACCCTCCACTGGGATGGGAGGCAACAGGGGTGTTATGTGCCACATGTCAACACCACTGCCTTCAGGCTGACCACCTAAAAAGGGACTTAAAAATGGTTACAGGGTGAGGATCCAGCCTTGGTTACCTCAGGACTCAAACCCCGATCCTTTTTCCCAAACTCATGAAGAATGAAATGGATTCACCCCATTTCCAGGCTGGAAATGCTCCTCCAGGAGCACCACTGTCATCCAGCAGGCTTTTCTTTACCACAATGCAAAAGGAACAAAGGAAGTAGAATCCTAGGAGGTGATTGGCACCCCGAGCTTCAATAAGCCCTTTGCTTGCTTTCAGGCTGTCCTGTGCTGTTCTGCTCCTAAGCAAAATCAGCTTTTGACACCTGAAAGTGTAATGTATTTATGGAAGGAAGGTATTTATGGGTTGGAGGATGTGTTTCCCAAGTGCACCCTAACTAGAAAGCTATGGAGATAATTACTTGCCCTCTGGGGTACAGAAAAACAAACTCAACCATCTCTTGCTGCCCGTATCCATTTCTGGAGATTGATTTATTCCCTACCAGTGGACACATCTGAACTTTGCTTGTTAGTGATAATTAGTGGGGACTCTGCATGACTCATTACTGCTCCGACCTCTTCTTGATGCAGCTGCACTTCACCTGCAAAGCCATCTGGTTTGCCTGCTCAGCTCTGCCTGCATTCCTGCCCGCCCTTCCCATCACTTGTGGGGTATGGACTGGAAACCCCACCTCGGAAATTACAGGTTGCTGCCACAGTGGGATGTGGCAGCTGGTTCCCAAGGCCTGGCTGAGGCACCAGGGCCATCTGTCACAGTGGGTGAGCTGTCAACACACTGCCCTGCCTTCCTTCAGCAGGAAATGTTGAGGGGTATGCCCTGAACAAGGAGGGTGGCTCTGGAAGGCTTTGTGGGGGGCTGGAGTTCTGGGCTGCCCCTGACAGACCCCTAAAGGTGTAGGGGAAGGTGTTGGCTGCTAGGGAGGTAGCATGCCAGGAGAGTCATGAAGGGGCTACAGGAAAGCTGTGAAGGGACTTTTTCAAAGAGCATGGAGTGATAGGACAAGGGAGAATGTTTTTAAGCTGGAATAGGGGACATTTACAGGAGTTATGATGAAGTTCTTTGTTGTGAGAGTGGTGAGACACTGGCACGAGTTGCCCAGAGAAGCTGTGGCTGCCCCATCCCTGGAAGTGTTCCAGGCCAGGTTGGATGGGGCTTGGAACAACCTGGTTTGTTGGGAGGTGCCCCTGCCCACGGCAGGGGGTTGGAACCAAATGAGCTTTATGGTCTCTTCCAACCCAAACCAGTCTGGGATTTTGTGATTGTAGGTCACCAATGGGTCAAAGGCATCCCAGATTTGGGAGCTTTATCCTGGCAATGGAGCAGGGATGGCTTTGTAAGCCTAACATGAAATGCTGGCTCAGGGAAGGACCCTCCTCGAGAGTCTCAGGAATGGAGGCATCTCCTGGGTGTGTTGGAGAAGCTGATGTAAGGATGGGGTGGGATTTTGGGCTGTGAGGTGGCACCATGGTGTGCCCATATGTGGCCTTTCCAACTCACTCCACCAGGAGAGAAGGGCTTACTCCTCATTGTGTATTTTTAGGCTAAAATGAATGTGGGATGGGGGCCACCATGCCCATGGAGGCTTCCATTGGGCTTTGAAATGATGATGTTGAGACCCCAGATTTTTGAGTGGCCAGATGCATTTTACCATTTCTTCTTGAGAGTCTTTTCAGATGCTGTCAGTGCTGTGGCACTCAGGATGGAGCTGTCTGCGGGCACATGTAATTAGAACAATTATGTGTGTAACTTAGCCAAATTTTGTGCTGGTCAGGGGTCTCATTTGCATGATTTCCATCTCCTCCTGCTAACCCTTCAGCCTATTCACACTCCAGTCACTCCTAAGCAGAGGACAGGATTACACCCAACCTTTAACCTCTCCTCTAGCTTTTGCTGGGCTTGACACCCAGTCTCTGGTCCTAATGACTGATGAAGATTTCCAGTTGTTCTTCAAACAGTCTTCCTTGGTGTTTTCTTTCTTGTTTCAGCCCATTATCTTTGCAATCCATTTTTTTTTTTCCTGGAGCTTGATCTTGCATTAGTTTTACATAGAGAGCTAAAGTCTCACTGGAGTAAGGAGCTGCTGAGTGGGCAGGTGCAGTGGCTTCTTGTGTGACTTAGGACATCAGGAGATGAGATAAATAAAGATGTGCTTGGAACTGAAAACCAGAATTTCTAGTGCTCTTCTGTAAGTGCTTATTGCCCTGACATGAGGCCAGACACACTGCTGGAGTTGGCTGTAGCAGGCTGCTTTCATCTGGGAGAACTGGGACACCCCCCAACTGGTTCAAGATCAACCCTCTCTCACCAGGCCATGCTGCAGAACCAGGGCAGGACAGGGGCTGGATGGAGACCAGGGATGAAGGAGGAGGAGGGACTGTGGTTAGAGGGGGTGCTGGACCCCCCACCATGTCCATCCCTGCCCCATGTGGCAGCTTCACACATGGATGTTCATCATGGAGCCTTTCCTTCTTTTCATGAGTGTCCTGTGCACTCAGGATGTGTATGCTCACTGCTACAATCAAAATTATTTTTCTTCCCAAAGCGCACTGGAAGTCTAAAGTAGGGGAGCTGGAAGAGAACATTAGGAAATGCCCTTTACCTTGCTGGGGGCTGGCAGCTGTCCTCAGAAGCAAACAGCCTTATTTCATGCTTCTCCTCCCCTTTGCTGCTGGGTGCACTCAGTTGTCTCATTAATGGTGACTTTCTTGTGAGTTTGAGTAACTTAAAGCATGAATGATTTTAAGAAGGAGCATTGAATCTGTGTAGCACTGGCCTTATTCAAAACTGTCCAGAGGAGACCAGGGATGTATTCATCCTTCTTTCAGAGGAATAGGAAACTGGGAAAGGGTGTGGAGTTTGTATTTCTTATCCTCTGGCCTCCTGATCACACCATGATTGTGTTTCAGCAGTGTTGTCTGAAAAGCAGCTTAGCCAAGAACATCCCAGGGCAGTGAGCTAGGGTTCTGGCAGGAAAAACCCCCTCCACTTTGGAGAGAACCTCCCCATGGAGGCTATGTAGAGTGAGCAGGAGCCTGAAATGATTTGGGGATCTTATGCAGCTTGTTATCTTAAGTGTGCAGGTTTTTTTGAAATCTCAGCAAGAATAATCCTCTTTTTCTGGCTGGAATAGAAATGGCTTGATGCCATGAGGCAAAAAATAAAAGGAAGCTCTACCAGGTGCTGTGATGATTTGCAAGGCTACTGAGGGACTACATAAGGCGTTTTCAAATAGACTCCAATATTTTCAGTGCTTAAAGAGGGCCTGACTATGTGACACCTTTTTTTGAAGCCCTGATTTACAATGGACCCAGGCTGAGCACATTATAATTTGCTGTGCTAAGTTCCAAAGTCACAGTACTTTCAATAATGAGAGAAACCCTAATATGATGAGACTTCTTTGGTATTGTGTTTAATGAAAAGCTGAAAATGTGCTAATTTGTAAGTCCTGTTGTGGTAGTGGCATTTGAGGCTTTTGAAATGCATTACTGATTTAGGGAGTATTAAGAAAAAATGACATTTTGCTACTAGCAAAAAAGTCAGTTATAACATATCCACACTTTAGAAAATTGCTGATGCAAGATGGGAGTTAATAGAACAGTCAGCTTCACTTTGTGTTACCAGATTTGGGTGGGTTTTGGTCAGAAATGTTGTGAGGTTTTTTTTTTTGTTTTTAATTCTGCTGCTAACTTAAGCAATAAGCTGCAAGAGGCATCGTGTGATTGGGACTCATCTTGGCCAGTGCTTAGTGGAAGGATGAGATGTATTCCCTTGGGCTGTTCCCACCTGGAGTTAAAGCATTTGCCAGCCTGCCATGATGCAGACTGTCCAGGACCAGGGTAAATAATAATAATAAAAAAAAGATTTAGCAGCAATTTGCACTTGGGTGATCTCTCCCGGGTGGTTGAGGAGCACATGCCAAAGTGCTGAGCTGGGTGCAATCTGTTGCCAGTGCTTAGCAATAGAGCCCTGCTAATTTACTAAAAAACATTTAAACAAGAAACTGGAGAAAATAGCTATCTATACCCACCGGGCTCTCACTGAAGCTTTCTTTTTCCCAGCTCCTGGAGAAGAAAAAGGCAATAAACTTTTCCTAAGCTCCTGGGGAGCAGAGCGGTGAGACCTCTTAGAGACTTGCAGGGGCTGCCAGAGACCTTCCTGCCGATTGTAAAGGTCCTGGTGTTGGAGGAGAGGGAGGGAGGGACCTTCCCAAAAACCCGCTCTCTAGATCAGTCCGTGCAGGCCAGCAAGGCAACACAGCTGGTGCAAAACTGATCAGAGACAAGGGCTGGCACCGCCTGTAGCAGGAGCTGCAGGATCTGATTAAAGGGCTTCGGCCACAGCACCATAACCCAAGCCCATAAGCCAGAGACTGCTTGGGCACATCCCAAGGAGTGGCTGCAGGGGGGCTGCTGCCCAGCTGGGGCTGCTTTCCCCCTGCCCCCCCTGCACAGCACCGGGGATGCTCACCTCACTCTCACCTCACCCCCTCATCCTCACCCTCAACCCCTCACCTCACCCTCACCCTCACCTCACCCTCACCCTCACCTCACCCTCACCCCCACCCTCANCCCCCTCACCATCACCTCACCCTCACCTCACCCCTCTCCCCTTCCTGGATGCCGAAGGGATGGTACCTGGGGGCTGCCAGGAGACGGGAGCCCTTCCCCGGGAGGCTGGTTGGGGGGTGTTGGTGGGTTCTGCAGAGCAGCCTGGGGAGGGGATGCCTTGGGACTGATGGCTCTGCTTGCTCTTGGCTTCTCGCTCTTCCTGTTCCAAGTGTTCTGGTGAGATGTTGGTGGCTCTCAGGACCGTTGGTTGAGTGTCAGTGTGCTGGCAGACATCTCACCTGAGGAAGGGGATCTGAATCTTGAATATGACTTTTTTTTTTTTTTGGACTGTGGCAAATTAGTGGCAGCTTATTTCCAGCTGGAGCAGAAGGTTTGTCAGCTGCAGCCCGAGCCTCTGGTGTGGCTGCTTTGGCTGATGCCCAGGTGATAAGGGTTGGAGGTTTTGGTGTTTTGGGGAGGTGAAGGTGACAGGAGAAATTTCTACACGATGAAAGAAAGAGGGCAAGAATGGTTCCTTGGTGATCCCCTGCCTTGGATGGAGGCCAAGTGTTGGAACTGTGCTCCTGGCCCACCACCCAGGATTCTGCAAAGCTGGTGCTGAAACAGAGCTCCTGCTCCAAGCCTGGCCTTGGGGGCTATCTTTGAAGCACATTAAATTCCCTGGGGCAGGGTTATGCCAAGACTTTATGTCTTCCAAGAGAGTGAAGTCATTTTGCTCCATCTTTCTCAGCTGTTCCTCCCCAACTGTTTCCAAGGGGTTGTCCCTGCTTGGTGTGGTTAAAGCTGAAAGATGGGGAGTGAACACCAATGCTTTTAAAAAATCATGTCATATGTAGTTCTCCTGGGTTTAAGGAAGCAATTAGGACAATTAATTTATTGGTAAATTATCTTATGATGAAGTATAAAATAACTGCAATGAAACGCTGACATTCACATTAATACCAAATTAGTTACTATATTATGACTTCTTACAATGAATGCCCAGTAATTTAATAGTAATGGGACATTTAAATAATTTAGCCGATAATTCTCTAGATCACTTACATATATAAATGAGCATGACAGCTTCTTTTCTCAACATTGCTGGAGCTGCTGGATTACCCCCCACACCCTCTCTTCCACCTCCTAAGACTCACCTCTTGCTGGAAACTAAGTAGGGGACAAGGTGGAGTAAAGAGGATTTTACCCCCTCCTCAGATTTTGGGATTGCTGTGGCTGAAAAGCAGAGCACAAGTGCCCTGTGGTTAAACTTGGGGGTTTACTTGTGGGTAAAACACTCTCATTTTTATTTGTTTGTTTATTTATTTATTTATTTCCTCATAGTGTATGGATGCTTTATGGGACAGGCATTGGAGATCTATCCAGGACCACTTAATTCTGCAGTTCTGCCATTAACACCATAACTACTGTGGGTGGCTCTGCACTTTCTGTAATTATTACTACAAATAACATTAAAACTGCTCCATGTTTCCACTCCAACCATCCAAAAGGTTTCTCTAAAGGAGACCAAGGGCCCAGATATGCAAGGGCCAAGTTTGTCTGCTTTACCTCTTCATCACCCTCTACACCCATGGAGATGTTTGTAGATACATGAGCTGTGGCTTCCAGATCATGAAAAAAAAAAAAGAAAATCAGTTTACACTGAAAGCAGCCACCACTGTAAGCTGTACCTAAAGGGTAAATTACTCCAGTGCTTTTTTTCCCATAAACTGGTGAATACTGGAGGAATCTGCAGGCTTCTGCCCCGCCAAGCAGACCTGGGATGGTGAGAGGCTCAGGCATCCTCTCTGTGTGGGGTTGGAGTCGTGCCCCTGAGATGGATGGTGCAAGTCAGGGTGTTACTTTGCTATTGAGATTGCACTGAACCTGCTGAAATATTAATGGGCTTGCTTATGTCTGGCCTAAATGCAGTCCTTTCATCACATCATGCTCTGCTGTCAAACCTGTTGTGGAGAGGAGTATTCCACTGTCGGCAAGATTGAGGACAGAATTATCCAAATTAGTTTTCTTGCAGATCAGAGCAGTAGTAAGGCTTTTAACACAAACCCTGCCACTTCTTTGGAGGCTCTGGTCCTTCTCTCAGAGGATGAAGTTAAGAGAGCCTTTTTTCATTTGTATCTCTGGCCAAAACTGTGAAGCCTTTGCAAAGAAAGACTGAAGAAATGAAAGCCAAAGTTTGCAGCTGTTCTCTTGCAAATGATTAAATCCAGGGCCTAGAAGCTCATATTCAGGTGCTTCCTTGTGTGGGTTGTGATGAGGCCTCAGCAGCAGGATTGCTGCTGGCATGGCTGGAGGAAGGACTTCTGTGTACACCAGAAAGGTCCTGAGGTTTAGCAGAGAGGAGATCTAGCAAGCATTTCATTTCTTGTCCATTGGATTCCCTTTGGCAGGGCTGGAGATGCAGCCTCAAGGTTGAAAGGCTGAAATCCAGGGGTGCCTTGTACTGGACAGCTGGAAGTAGTCAGAGGTCCACAAAAAGCCCAAGTTGAACCATGATAGAATGGCAGCCTTGATTTCCTTCAGGGAGAAAATTCACTATAACCAGAGCCACTCTGCTGTGCTCAGTGACATGATTACTGGAATTGTTTTCTGAGCAGTTATTTGCCTGAAGGAATCTTTCCAGGCTTTTATTTAGACTTCACCATATCCAGGAGCACTTTTCCTAGTGAGTTTCTCCTTATAAGCAGGAGAGGCTCATTACCACACCTTCCCAGCAAGCCTTGCCTGAGCAGCTTCTCAAGAAGGTTTTTGGGTGGGTTTCTGTGTTCCTGCAGTGTGTCTTTCTGGTCTGTGTTGGAGGACACCTGAGCAGCTTCCTAAGGCAAGACAACCCTCCTTGTATCTCCCAGCCTGTCCACAGGGAAGGGATAGAAAGGTCATTTGAATCCCTGGGAATGGAGTGCTTTGTGTTTCCCCTTCAAGAGGCATTGCAAGTTCCCTGTCATCAAGTCAGTGTAGGTAATGGTGCAGTTATATGGTTCTTACGTATAGAAAACCCTGGTGAATGAGATTCTGTACTTGACAAAGGTGGTGCTGGCACCTCTGGTGTCACATAGGATGTCTCAAGGGTTTAGGGTGTTCTAACTGCTATTTATAAATAGCTTGCCCCCAAAAGTTGCTGATTTGTGAGCAAACAAGATTAATTGCCCATCAGCTAAAACACTGAAATGCTATCAGGGACTACTTGGCACAATGTGTTTCTGAGGCCTCTGCCTCCTGGTTGTCTTGGGTCATTTTGTTCAGAAGACAGTCCTGCCACAGAGCTTCACAGTTTGCTGCTCAAGCACATGGAAACAGCCACTGTGAACCCATGGGCTATGTCTGTATGTGGCTTCACATGTGGGACCTGAATGTGACGGGGCAGGCATTCGCCAGACTTTTAACAGTGCTTCTGGGACTGGATTTAGAAGTAGCTGGAGCAGGTCTGGGTGGATTGGGTTTAACACAGTACAAAACAACCTTTTAGAAAGATCAACAGGCCTATTCCAGAATGCTGTCACAGAAATGTTATATGTGGGTTTTTAAGCAACAGGTATGTCGCTCTTTGTGCAAAGTCATTGAGTAGTGTTTTCTATTGCAAAATAGATTCTTGGGACATCCACCAAAATCTACACCACCTGACTTTTGCTTTGCTTTTGCTCTGCTGTTTAATATTTTCTGCTAACATCCCCATATGAGTTTGTCCATGATGAGGCATCCAGAGATGAAACAGTACTGGTCCTCCTGTGGCTATGTAAGTATTCATTTTTTTGTAGATTGTATTGTGTAATCCATCCCAAATAAAAAAGTCTTTACAGCTCTAATAGTTTTATTGAGAACTGTAACAATTAGACTTACAGATACATAAAGCAGTTAGTTTTATAAAGCATATAGGACATTGAAGTAGTGGAAGACATTACTGTGACATCAATTTTTAAGGAGTTACTTGCTGAAATAAATAAGTACAGCCTAAAAGTTGATGGCATGTTACAGTCTTGAGTAATGACTCTCTCTGCCCCCTGAAACCTTGTAGAATAAATAATGCTTGAGCAAGTCAGTGGTAATTAACTCCTTAGCTTCTGAGAGCTACATGTCATATGTCTCATCTGATTTTTAAAAAACTTTAAAAAATGAATTCTGAAAAAAATTCTGTTACTTGGAAAAGCTATAACCTGGGGCGCATTATTCTGACACATTTACTTTCCTAAAGTCTCCCCCTTCTCAGTGAAGTAGAGCTGTGCCTGGTATTGCCAGATGCAAAATTCTTTCAGTTGTTTTTTTGCTTTTCATTTCCTTCCTTTTGATTTTCCTTTTCCTGCCTTCTTACCGCCTGCCAGCGCTTTGAGTCGTGCTCTACCCAGTGGTGTCCTGGCATACCATGCCTAAAGAATCAAAAAGCATGTGCATGTATTATTAAAATTTCAAAAGAAAACAACAACAACAACCAAACCCCAAACCAGTTAGAAACTCTTTAGTAGTACAATGACAGAATCACCTCGGTTGGAAAAAACCTTTAAGATCATTGAGTCCAACTGTTAACCTAACACTGACAAGTCCTTAGCTAGACCATATCCCTAAATACTATGTCTATATGATTCTCGAATACCTCTGGGGGTGGTGACTGCACCAATGCCCTGGGCAGACTGTTTCAATTGCCTTTCAGTGAAGAAATTTTTCCTAACATCCAATTTAAACCTCCTCTGATGCAACTTGAAGCCATTACCTCTTATTGTATCACTTGTAACTCCATTGAACAGGTTGATCCCCACCTCTTTAGAACCTTTTCTAAGGTAGTTGTAGAGAGTGATAAGGTCTCCCCTCATCCTCCTTTTCTCCAGGCTAAAAAACCCAGCTCCCTCAGCTGCTCTTCATATGACATGCTACAAACCATTCATCAGCTTTGTTGCCCTCCTTTGGACATGCTCCAGTAGCAAAACGTCCTTTCTGTAGGGAGGGGCCCAAAACTGAACACAGTACTTGGGGTGCAGCCTCACCAGTGCCAAGTACAGGTGTAAGTTCATCTCCTCGGTCCTGCTGGCCTCCCAGTGGAGCACTTCTTAAAAAAAATAATAAAAAAATATTAAAATTCTGCCTATAAGGCAGCTTGTGGAGAAGCAGAAATAAAATCCTTAGATCTCTTGAGTGCATTATTATAACAAGAAGTATAGCAATTGTCTGCTTGAAGCATGTCTCATTAACAGGAATATTAGCTGGCCATTTGTGTTGCTATAGTTATAGAAATTTGGAACTTCTATGATCAACCCTATTTCTGAAGTACAGAGCTCCTGTCAAAACTCCCTCTGATCTGAAACTTGGCAAGAGGCAAAGCGTGTACTTCTCGTGGCTCTGCAAACTGATCCAAGCAGGTTTTATTTCAATGAGGGAGCTTAAGCAAAACAAACCCTGAAAGTTAAAAAAACCTGTTTATTGCTTTCAGCTGCCTGATCACAGTCCTGTGACTTGTAAACAATTTTGGTAGGGTTCCTCTGCAAACCTGCCAAGCTCTTGGACTGCAGTGTCAACAAGGCAGTTCTAGGCTGTGTGAAAACCATGAAACATGAAGGAGAGGGTAGTGCTTTATGGTTAGGAGTGTGTAGGAATTAGTCTTTCCCTGTATGTTTATAAAAAATGTCATGCCTACACCAGAGATTAAAATACCACCAGGTACCAGCATGATGGATAAAATGTCTTCTCTCTTGACTGTGACTCATGGATATTCATCCATGTCCTGCTCCAGGAATGACTGTCTTCCCTCTGACCACAGACCATAATTGCTCCCCTGGCATCTCCTCTGCCTTTCACTTGGGCCCCTCTAGTCTTCAAGCTTCCTACTAATGCAGCATCCTATAAAGCCTGCCTTTTCCACAGGATCCATCCAACTTCTGCCTCCAGTTTGAGCCTTGTAAGGCTAGCTCCTGGAATTTGCCCTGCTCAGTTTCCTGGTATGTGTTGGAAGTTTAGAGGGAAGTGAAGCTCCTGCTGTGCCTTTCCTGGTCCTGGATGGTCCTTTTTGATTTCATGCTTCTTAAAAGCTTTGATGGCATCATATTGGGATCTCCTGTCTTGCAGCTTATACTGTCAGAGGGAAATGAAGTCCAACAGCTGTCAAATGTCCAGCTGGCTGCTGAGCAGCCCCAACACTGATCTCTGCTCTCACTGCCCAAATTAGCTGAGCTTCCCTTCTCCAAGAACCCTGCCTTCACTGATAAAAACACGGTGCAACCTTTCAGGCATCCACATCTAGATGGTGGTTGAGAGGAACCCCTTGTGCTTTCAATGCCTGGGCCATTGAATTTTGCTGTCCTAAAGTAGTAGCTGGCAATCAGGCAATGCCTTTTTCCTTCCACATGTGGAAAGACATAAAAATTCTACTTTCCTTCCAGGTTTGTCCTGAGTATGATGTTCTTCACACCTTAGTTGGGAAATGGAAGAATAACAAACCTCTGCCAGTGGCTTGCTGTTTGGTGGGTGCAGCATGGGGAGGACATCTTGGTGCTTCTTCTACATGGAGCAGTGGGACCTGAGCATTTCTGAGGTCTTCTCTTGCTCACCTCCCATGGCTTTGGTATGTATTTCCAAGCAGTAAATTGCCTTCCTGTCTGCACGGGATGGGGGCTGCTTGTAAATCTGTAGCTAGTGGAGCTGCTATGTGAGATGAATGAAGCCAGTTTCTCAGACATGGCTAAAATAAAAGTGGATTTATCACTAATGCCCTGGCAGCTGAACTGGGGATGCAAGTTGACTGATTGGAGGACTTTTTTTCCATGGAACAACTTTGCTTCTTGGAGGACTGATGTCCACAGCCTTTGTTGTGGGTTTCCTTACATGTTGCCAGTATTCTGCAGCTGTTGTTGCCAGGCAGAAGTAGTGGGCTAGCTGGAGTGCCCTTTGCTCCTCTAAGGGCCATGGCAATGTCTGGGTAAGGATTTGTATCAATCATGCTGTTGCAATGATTTATAAGTTCAAAAATGTGGATGTCTAGTTGGAGCAGAAATTTGCGTAAATGGAATTAAGAAATCACATTACCACAATTTTTGCATTATTTATATTAATTCTGAAACGCTGGCAGAATATAAATGTCAGACTGGGAGATTCATGTTTCCAGTGAATAGAAATCTAAGATCCATCACAGAGCTAACCTTCACTTTGAATACTGCATTTTAGCCAACCCACTTCAAAAGGACAAAGCAAAGCACCAGAGAAGGTTCAGTGCTGGCAGTGATGAGAGGCTCAGGAAGAGGAGCTTCTCCACCAGAAGAGATGAAGCCAAGGGAGTTAATGCACAAGGCCATTTTGACAATCCTCCTTCCCAGTGCTATATTACAGGTGCTGGGGCAACGTTCCATGACATTCAAGGGAAAAAAATTTGAAACAGGTAAGAGGAAATACTTTCTAAAGGCTATAATTAATGCAAGGGAATGATTGCCACAGGACACACAGTATCATTTCTGCCATGTTCGAAATGAAGTGCCTGCATACTTCATGCTGTACAAACCAGGCACATTTATAAGAAGTGGAATAATATTTTCAAATTAAACACTCACTAAATACTATCTCTCATGTTTCAGGGTACAAATGGATTACTACAGCGAGCTAGGAAAGATAGGATTTGGGGTTTTTTTCTGCAACAGTGAACCTTAGCCTTTCCCTGACAAAAGATACTGGTGTTTAAATAATAAGCATGAGCAAAAAAAGAGAAGTAATTTGCCAAATATCACAAATACTGCCTGTGTTGAGTAAGCCAAATGTTTCTAGATGGAAACTGGAAAGTATTCAGAAGGGCTGAGAGAACTATGCATTATCACTAGGAGAGCAATGGAAGAAGACTTGAACTAAGTTGTTGGAAAGTGCACCCTGTTTGTTGTGCAAGGTGCTGTGGTGATTCAACAGTCAGAATGAAGAGGAAACCTTTTAGCCAGGAGAACTTGGTGGTTTATAACCAGACTGGGGTAGATGTTGGGGTGAGTATGCAGTCGAGAAGGATCTTTGGGGTTTCTTGGCTTCAGTTAGGAAGGCCTATCCCACTTGGAGCCCCTGGTGTGGGCAGCCTGCAGTTTTCTGTGGTACATAGAGTTGGTACTGTTCCGTGGCCAAGGCTTTTTTAGCCTTTGTTAGGCTTGAAGTACCTCCATTAAGATTTTGTGCTGCTTTTCTGCAGTGGCAGGGCTGCTAAGTTGTAGTGTTGTGCTAAACCAGCTCATTCAAGCCTCACTGAGCTGTCATGAAGCCAGACGGAAGTCACTGCAGCAAATAAATTGTAGACCTGTATTTTAGCCTGATAGACTGCTCCCATCATTAGGAAAACCAAAAGCAATACAGTGAAAGCACTGAAACCTCTATACAAAGACAAACCTAGGAAAGAAAGGAAATAAGGAAAGAAAGAAGAATCATTACTGGGCTACTGAAAAGTAGTTGTTTTGTGGGGTGATCCATGTGTATTTGAGGTAATGCATCTCAAAAGCACTAGGTTTTGCCTTAAGGATTTCATAGCCCTGAGGGTGGGGAGAAGGATGGAGTCTGAGGCAGAAGTAGTATTTTTAAGTGCTGAAATGAAGAAAATTCTTGCTTAAAAGATTCTGAATAAGTGTTTAAAACTTCACCCCCCAAGTGGAGTGCTCTGCAGACTCCAAGTTTTCAGCCTTCTCAAGGAGATATATCCAGGCTTGGCAAACACATCAGCTCCAAGTGGAAGAAGACCAATGCATGGAACCTGTGTAATTTATCTGAATCAAGGCTGCCTGTTTCAGATGAGCTGATGCAGGCAGGAGGTTCAGCAAAGCAATGTCCCAGCTGTGTTGCCTGTTGGTACCTGTATTAACAACCATTTGTGTGGCACACCCAGCAGGATGGGCTACCACCCCTATCCAAAGGGAGATATAGAATGACTGAATGGTTTGAGTTGGAAGGGACCTTAAAGATCATCTAGCACCAACCCCCCTGCATGGGCAGGGACACCTCCCACCAGACCAGGTTGCTCAGGGCCCCATCCAACCTGGCCTTCAACACTTCCAGGGAGGGGGCAGCCACAACTTCCTTGGGCAACCTGTTCCAGTGTCTCACCACCCTCAGATTAAAGAACTTTTTCCTAAGGTCTAACCTATATCTTCCCTCTTCAAGTTTCAAGCTATTTCCCCTTATCCACACACCATACACACCATACACACAACACGTCACAGTTCACGCAGGCATGTGCCAGTCTGTTGGCCACACAAGCAGGTTTCTAGATGAGGACAATGACAAGGACATGACAGAAGATGATGAAAGACAGGCAGTTAACATAGCTCTTAGTGTCACCTTAAATGCTCCTTCCTCCTCTAGGTACACTGGCTCCTGTTTGCCCAGAGAAGTGACAAATTCATCGGTCGTCAGCGGCTGCTTGGTCATCTGCAGGAGGCGAAGCTCACTGAGAACATCTTGCACTGCCTGGATGATGCTTCCCTGGGTGAAGCCATCAGACACATAAGCTAAGCTGCTTATTTTCAGTAGTCTGGTGATCACTCCACCATTCTGCAGGATCAAGTGTTTCCATAACACTGCTCATCAGAAAGAGAGAACGCCAAAGACTCGCGTTAAGGAAAGCAGGAGAAATATTTTTGCATTTTGAAATCAAATCAGAAAACCAGAAAAATAAACTCATATTCGAGTCAGGTAAGCCAAGATTCAAGTTTTTCTTGTTTGCTGTTTCTCTCATTTACAGATTTGAAGCATAGAGGTCTTTAGGCACACTGATTCCTAAACCATTAGTGAATCTTTTTTGGCTGCCAGTTAGTACTTTCAGAAAGTGATTAAGGACACATAGCTTGAGGTGGGTTTGTGTATAAAAATGGAAAGAACTACTGAAATATGCCTGTGTGTATACACAGAGAACTTGTCCAGATAACTCCTGTTTGCCTGTGTAGAGTTAAGCACCTGTGCTAACAGCCTTGGGTTGTTTTTTTTTTTTGCTTTTTGTTGTTTCCATGATTCTGCTCACAGGTTACTGCTGCTGAACTGAGAGCTGCTATGTGCCTGGTTTGGAAGACAAAGGGTTCCAGCTCTGCAGGCACATATTGCAGAGGCCAGGTGTACATTTTTACAATTGTAATTTTGCTCATTTAGCTAAACGTTGAACCTGTTTGTGCCTTTTACCTGTGAACCTTTGTGACATGAAGATGCTTTAGCATTTGTGAAGTGCCTGAGATTTTGCTTCCAAAAAACCAAATTAACAGTAGTGATAAATGGTTTTGGTTTATCCCCTGTAAAATAAGTCTGTCTCACACTTAGTAAACCATTCATGCCCTCTCACCATGCTTTCCTTTAAAGCCTTATAGGAGAATGCTTGGGAAAAATAACAAGTTTTATGCATAGAGATTAAAAAGGTTCTTGAATGAGACAGATAATCTGTGGTTTGAGTAACCTCTGTTTGAATACCCTATACAGTATGAAAATGTTGGGTGGAAAGCTAATGCTATTGGATGCTAATGCAGTTATGTGATGGAGAAAACTTGCTTTATTCTTGCTTCCACTATAATCTTGATACTATGGGCTCGTGACCATAACTGCTGACAGTTTTGTTCTACATATTCCACTTGAAATATAACCAAGCTTAATAATTGTTGGCTGAATCACTAATTCATAAAAGTGGAAGTAATGCCCACCACAGTGATGACATCAGCACAGCCAGATACTGCTTGCCACACCTTCTGAGACACTGAATGCCTGGGTGGTTAATAGCAAGAAACCAGTATAGGGTTGTGAAACACTCTGTTGAATGATTTTCATTGCATGTTTGTTGTTTCCATTGTACAGAGACTGGAATATTCTGGTTTGTAACAAAATGGAGGACTGTAGCAGGTGGGTAGCTTGGGCACTGTGGCTATGAATACATTAGGTCATGGCTTTTCTGTCAAAAAAGTTTCTTTAGTTCTCAAATTGGGTATAGGCACTGCAAACGGTCAAGACTGGAAGCTGAGTGCTTCACATTTCCATCTAATTTGAAGGATGGCTGCAACTAAAGAAAGAGCCTGGAACTATCTCAAATGGGACAATGTCAAAGAAGTAAGGCTACAAGTTCAATCTGCCTTAAAATGCCAAGAGTCAATGATTTGGGGCATTCTGAAGTTTGCAGTTGAAATCCCTTTGACTGGCCATTTCCTTCACTACAGATTAGTGGTGAGAATTCCAGAATGTGATGGCTTAAACCCCCAAAGTGAACGTGGTTAAATTCAGCTGCTATCACCTCCTTTCTCAAGGTCTTATTCGTGTCTCTTATCTGTTGGCAATTTATCAGAGCTGTAATACAACATGAACCACATGCTAGCTTTCTTAGAGGCCATTTCCCATCCGCACTGTAAACCACTGGATGTAGGAGACTTACAATGAGCTAGGCAGTCAAAACCTGTCTTGAGCTCATCCAAATGTGCATCATCTCAGTATCACAGAATCACAGAATGTTAGGGGTTGGAAGGGACCTGAAAAGATCATCGAGTCCAACCCCCCCTGACAGAGCAGGATTACCTAGAGTAGGTCACACAGGAACACATCCAGGTGGGTTTGAATGTCTCCAGGGAAGGAGACTCCTCCCTGGGCAGCCTGTGCCAGTGCCCTGTCACCCTCACAGTGAAAAAGCTTTTCCTTATGTTTACACGGAACCTTCTGTGGTCCAGCTTGCACCTGTTTCTCCTTGTTCTATCATTGGACATCACTGAGAAGAGCCTGGCTACATCCTCCTGACACTCACCCCTTACATATCTATAAACATTAATGAGGTCACCCTTCACTCTCCTCTCCTCCAAGCTGAAGAGCCCCAGCTCCCTCAGCCTTTCCTCACAAGGGAGATGTTCCACTCCCTTCATCATCTTTGTGGCTCTGTACTGGACTCTCTCAAGCAGTTCCCTGTCCTTCTGGAACTGTGGGCCCAGAACTGGACACAATATGCTTGATAGTTTGCCTTTTTTTTCCTCCACATGTAAATTGGCCTAGTAACAGAGATTTTTGATTACAAATTTTGACTCTCAGCATATGGAGTCCTGGATGAATTTGTCAGACTTTGAGAGGGCCTGTCTATCACCACTTGATAGACTAGACACGCAAAGTTGTGGCTGCCTCTATGACTCCTGTCATGGTCTCTAAGTACAAAAGTAGAATTTAATCATGACAAAACTCAGTTCTCCAGACACAGTTCTGTTTACAGAGAGGCCTTGAAGTGTTGTTTAGAGTATGAAAAATGTGTAGAAGTAACAGAAATCCAGAATCCTTGGGTAAAAATAAAAGCTTAAATTAAAAGTCTCTATTGTAATAGTATCTTATCCTTCCTACAGTGAAAAAAACCAGCTTAGGATGAACTGGGTGCATAATGAAGAACTCATGAAGAAAAGCTAATCACCCAAGAGCAGTATGTTCAGCCTTTCCCTCAAATTCCACCTTTATTATCTGATCTCTGTGGGATAGTGTGCATCAGTATTACCTAAACCTTCAGAAACTGAAAATTTAGATAATACAGAGATTAATTGAAAACTCATACCTGGGGTATGCATAGAGGTTAAAATTAGCTCTGAGGATAACCAGACAATAAGCAAGTGTGGATTTTAAACTGTTGTAATTAAGAGGATCACTTGAAATACTTGCCATATCTTGACCCGTAGTCAGGCCTAGGAATCACAATAATTTTTTGGTAGGTCTTGAAGAAAGGTTTGGGATTAGCATCAAAGGGACGGTTGGTGGTTCCCACTATCAGCACTCTGTCCTGTGCTTTCAGAGCCTTAAGGAAGTCAGGAAGGAGTTTTTCCAGTTGTTTTAGGTTCTTCAGCATGTACATGGAAATAGAAGGAGGAAAGAGTTATCAGTGCTGACAGCTCACAGTTAATGAGGTGCAGTTGTATGTAGACATGGTGCATACAACAGGATTTTGTGCTTGCTGAGTAATCAAGTTGTATTTAGAATAAGCAGACTTGATGCTTGACCTATGGAGAAAGCCTCTGTCTCTAAAAATCAGGTAAGCACTTGATCTCTGATTATGGACTTGTGAGATTGTGCTAATGTCTCTCATTATTGAACTTGCTGGTCATCTTACTGAAAATCAGGAAGGAAACAACTCATTTAAAGAAGGAAATCCTGATGGCCAGTTCAAGGGGAATTATTACTAGGACCTGTGCATCCCATGAACATTAACAGACAGATAAACTGCCAGGGTGTGTAACTTGGTGTGGAATCCTCCCAGCTCTTCTTGGAGGTCATGCCAGCTCTTAGCCATATGTGAAAAATACTCTCCCTACTTTTTGCTGTGACTTCTAGCTTGCTGTGGCTCACAGCTGAGAACACAAGATCTTTGACTCCAGGATTCATTTATCTGCAATAACTTATTTTTTAACTTCAGAACAACTATTTACAGAACAGATGAGTATTGAGCACAACCTGTTATTGGACAGTTCTGTTTGATACTGCTCAAGTGAATACTGGTTGGAGAAGCTTAAATTCTGGTGTTACTCTGCTGTTAATAATACATGAATATCCTGTTTAGGATGGTGTCTAAGAAGTCTAGAGCATCTTATAAAAAATGATTAAGACTTAACACCCAAGTCACCAGCACTCACTAGAAAGCTTTACTCTTTGGATCACCTTGTGATTTTTTTTTTTCTTACTATATAATAGGCAGCTCCTGAAAAACTTGAGCTTCAATTTCAGATGAGACTTGCTTAATGTCAGTAAAGAAGAAACAATGTCCTAAAAACCTCCCAGCTGAAAGGCAGTAATAAACACCTGTGAGTCTCCATTGCATGTGCAGTCTTTGTGATCCAATTTTTCTGCTGACTGCAGCAGCAGACAGCTGACAGAAAGGAAGCAAAGAACTGTTCTTTGGAGTGAAAGCAACAGAGGGGAGGAAATTGGGAAATCAATAACAAATCCCAAAAGTTTTGGGGTAGAGTCACAGCTATTTTCTAGCTAAATTTGTCTTAATTACCATACATCTGTTTTCTCATGGTCATTCTATGCTGCTTCTTAAGTTTGTCAATTGCTTAATTATGATAATGAGATGAGCATTAGGTCCCACTTTGGAGCATGCTGGCTGCCAGGATGGTACATCCAGCTCACATTTTGCTCTTGGATGAACTGTTCCTATGTTCCAGCTGCCATTCTGTCACCTCCTCCTTGTGCCAGTGCACCCAGAGAGCCTGTGTTCATTCCCAAAGAGGATGCCTTGCAAGCATGGTAGGGCTGCCCTGGAGTGAAGGAGAAGCCTTGGCTCAAAGAGGAAGGATGCTGGGCTTTCCAAAACCAAACAGTATGTTTGTTGTCAGCTGGCAAGACTTCAAATCACAAGCTTTTATCCAAACTTTGCCATTCCCTTGTTGGGAAGCTTTTGGTAATGCACTTGGCTTCTCTGATTGAACAAACTGCAGTTATGTATCTACCATGGAAGTTTTATCCAACCTTGCCACCTTTGCTCTTCCAGGAGATCTGGTCACTGTGGATTTGAAGAATTTATGGCTTTTTTACTAAGTTCTCAGCCATGATGCTGGTGTTGTCATGGTGGAATGACCAAAGTGACTTCCACTAACTGCTCCTTCCTGTGAAGCTTGAACTTAGCTCAGCTTCTCCAAAATGCCCTCTCTCTTGAAGAGCTTCTAAGGAGGGCTCCCCAGCTGCCAGTTACCACTGTCTGACTCTCCTGTTTCATGCCCTCTGGCTCCAAATATGGGTTACACTGTGAACTATGTAGGCCAGGAGTCATTTCAAGTTTTGAGCCATTGAGACCTGTTAAATACTTGCATATCAATGGATGTGATACCCTGACACTGAGGTGCACATAGGGAGAAATGTTTCCTTACTGGGGGCTACCAAAGCAGACAAAGATCATGAGTACTCCAGGAAATCGTTGGTCTCTAGTCTTTAATCCCCACCTGAACTTGCTGTCAAGCTCTGAGCCCAAGAGAAAGGCTCCTTTTCAGTGTGGGGACCACCAGAGAGCATCAACCACTGCATACCCATCAGCTCATACAAGCTCACACATCCAATGCTTCACAGGCCTTTCAAAATAGGGGCTAGAGTCCACCCCACAGCTTAAATTCACAGGACTCACCACATGAAAAAAGGTTTAATTTTTCACATGGATCTCTAAAAGTAAAATATTTTGCAAGCAATGTGATTCTAATCAGGGTTTCAAGTGAATTGCTTTCTGCTGTGGTGGCTGACAATCTAAGCTCATCTTAACTTTTAGCTTCTTGCCTCATATTTTGAAATTTTACAGTATTCTCTCCTACTTTTCAGTGCACTGGTGAGCAGTGACAGGGATATTTTAAAATAAAGCAAGTATAGGTGTGTAGGAGAGAAATGTGACCTCTTGGGAGCTCTTAAGAAGTCACAAGACTCACCTAAAAGAAAAAAGAAATAAAAAGAAAAAATGTTAGCAAGCTTTGGCAGATTTGGTCATACTGGTATGTGTTAAGCTAAGAAATACACTTGCACCTTTGTGCTGGCTATAATGCAACAGGAGAAATTATCTGTACAGAAATAAAAAGGAAGCAACTAACCTCTTGCCCCTTTGGCACACCTTTAGAAAATATTTTTTCTGTGTCTCCAATCCACACAACTGAAGGCTGCCATTGCTTAGCCACCTAAGGGAAAATGGGGGAGAGAAGGTATGGAGTTGATTAAAATGGCTACAATTTCATACCTGGGTGCCTATAGTTATGCTGTTGAATCCATATTTCAACAGTGGAAATTAGTACTTTTTCCCAGAAATGTTCAGCACTCACAGATGGCACTGGCCCTGCTCAGCAGTCTTGGCAAACCAAACCTTTCTAGTTAGGAATCTAACATTAAGAACCCAACCCAAACGGGATAATTTTTGACTCCTATGCCTATCTTTCATTTTTCAACTCAAATTCAGTTGCAGTTCTGCAAAAGGAAGCCTGGACTTGGAGTTCAACACCAAATGTTGGACTGCCAGCAGGTTTCAGCTGGGTGCCCTTGTCTGTAGGATACCTCCCTGGTTTTCCAAGGGTAACAGAGGTGTGGAGACAGGCAAGACATGGCTACAGCATGAGAAATGAGGGTACTAAATCTTTAAGCAAATCTCGTGGCTTACAAATAACATTTAATTTCTAGCTAGGTAGTCCAAGAATTAAAATGGAACCTATTAAATTTGAAGGGGAAAGGGTGTGCCTACACAAATGGACTTTCTGGCTCCCAAGTTGGAGGCACTATACCTCTGGTTCACAGCAGGATGGCAGCAATGCTACAGACTTATTCACATCTTGAAGTCTCCCTATTGCTATAGAAACAGCAGCAGTTTAGACATTCTGCTGCCAAATTTTAATCACTTTCCAGTGGCTCTCAGAGCTGTGCTGGTTTGCTCAGCAACAAACGTGATGGCTCAAAGAATTGATGGGTAAGAAGAGTGAGACAGTGGTCTCCTGTTCTGCTTTGTTTTTTTTTTTTCCCTCCCAGTTGAAAGCTCTGCTTCCAGGAAGGAAGCTTACAAAATCAGTAGGATGTGTACATCATGAGCTCAGTGTCTGATGGAGAGCCAGTGAAGAAAGAAATAAACAATGAGCATCTTTCTTCAAATCACTACAGTTCTTTTTTATGGATGCAATTTAAAAGCACCAAGTGTCTGTATGTGTCTGTACAGTAAAAATGGACTGAAGATAAGGGAAAAGAATAGTAGAGGAGGGCTGTTAAACTTGTTTGTTGTGCTGCTGATGGGGGGAAGTGGAAATAATGTCAAATCTCTGGCATGTGACACTTTATTTGTGGTAACTCATCAGTCCTAGAACATGTCAAGTGATACTTCCAAGTTCAGAATTGACTAACTGAGGAAAACTGAGCTTTTTGCTTTGTTGGAAGGCAGAAACTTGAGCGTTTAGCATTAATAGTGAGGATTTTAAAAAATAAAAACCTCAGATCATGAAAGATAATAGGAAAATCCTCCAGAAATTGATGTGTGGACCTAGGCAGTTTTGTGACTGTTTATCAGCATGTACAACTTCAGGTATGACCTCTCAGCCCAGAAGTGTACTGAGTTTGCAAGCTGGAATGAAACGAAAGATTAAAATTGTACCTGTACATTATCTGCCATTTAAAGGCCACATTTTTTAATCCATCCTATTTATCTATTTCCAGGGGTATGTTTGGCACATTCCTGAGCTTACACACTTGCAAAGTACACTGGACAAGGCAAGCTTGTGGCTTCCAGTGAACTGAGCTGTGCAGCAGCCTTAGACTCAGGGGTTTTCTGCTGAATATCCTGCTAGTCAAGGGCTTGGGCACCTGAGAACATGCAGGTCAGTGCTGAAATTCTTGCACACTTGCAGTTGAATTCAGTTAGGTCTCAGGTGCCTTACATTCTTTGTAAAATTAAGACTTAGAAAGAAAAATATAGGAGTAGATTAAGTTGCTAAACAAAACCTACAGCTTCTTAAAGAGCTGCATTTGTATTTCACACACCCATTCTGTATGCTACTGAGGTGTGGAAACTCTGACTGAGAGACCCTCTCCCAGCTCAGCACTGCTAATGAATGGATTATCAGCTGGGGCTTTTTCTGGTGACTTTTACCCTCTGAAACATAGGAAACCAACCAATTTTTGCTTCTGCTCTGTTTGTGCCTTGAGAGGCACCCTCCTTGTGTCAGGAGGGAGATGGGGCAGTGGGTGAGTGGGCTCTTGCCACGCTGCCTACCTGTTTGCAGCCCCTGTGTGTGTTCATGCCTCACTGCCCTGCCAGGCTTAGCACTGGAGGATCTGCTGCTGCTCTTCTGCTTCTTTACACTTTATTTACAATGTGTTTACAACCACAGAGGTGCTGGGCATTTGCTTCATAATGAGCCGAGTCCTCTTTTGGTACTGTTTGCTTTGTGAGGCAGTGCAGCTGGGTGAAGGCTGGGGAGCCCTGCAGCTGCTCTGCAAAAAATTCTCCATGTCTGTGTGCCTGATGCTGCAGAGCAATCCCACGGGAGAATAAGGGTGGGGAGCTGTGGGCTGAACCCTGCTGGTGTCCTTCCCAGGGATCTGTGTTGTCCCTTCTGTGGGGATGCTGCAGCCAGGCCGGGCTGTGTGGATGTGCCCCATCTGCCTCACAGACACATCCTCTGGTTAGCAGCCCTCTAAAATGGAGTCTCAAGTTTTTAAATCAAACTCTAATTTCATTTTAACTCTCAAAGAAGAGTGCTCACTGTTTTCACACTTGTAGTTGCCTTTTTTGGCCCCTTTATTTCCGCACCCAGTAAGTAAAAATACAATCAAGAAACTCAGTTCTGGCTCTTTCTTAGAGATACTTTCCTTTGCTTTCTGTTTTGAGGCAATGATGTAAATGTTATCAGGTGGCCTGCATGTATCTTGCTGGTGTTGGTAAACATTAACAGGGCCAAATTCAACACAGGGATGGCTGCTGCTTTTTTAAAAGACAGATCAGACACCCAGAATCCACGGTAATCTAATACAAACTGTTGACAGATATGTAGCAGACTGCATATCCCCCATGAAAGTGCTTCATTTGAATTATCCATGGACAGTTTGAATCCATGGATAGTTTGAATGCACATAATTTGTAATTGAAATCTTACTAGCTTTGCTGCATTCAACAATTTGTGGGAGCTGCCAGCAGATGGCTCCTTAACCCTTCTAATACCACAGCCTGTAAATTCTGCTCTGGTGGGTCACCGAGGCTGGATTTGCTCTTCAGAAAAACTGTGAAAAAAACATGTTTCCTATCCTGCTGTCTGTCAGCATTTATCAAAGATCAAACAGCGTTTTTGAAGGATTTGGTTTAAACTTTTCAGACCTGTGAGCCAGAATTTAACAGTTAAATTGCTGCGCTTGACAATAAAAAACCCCTGATTCTTGCAGGGGAATGTGCACAAGACTCCTCTAAACTTGAAGGCTTTAATGGAATTTTTTTAAAAGACCCAAGACTAAGATTTCTGGAACCTCAGTTTGCTGCTGCTCAGTCCTCTGTAGCCTATATTCACAGCTTATATTCTTGCTAAAACCTGTTATTAGCCCTTATCTATGGGAGCCTCACCAGGCAAATACACCATTGTTAAAGTCATGATGCCCTGGACTCTGGTTTGTTAGAAAATAACTCTAAATACTATCTTCCAACAGGATGAATTTAATTTTTTGGCATTACAATAATACAGTGTAAAGCTGCTTGGCCACAGAAATAACACTATTGGAGCAGTGGTGATATTTAATGTTTCAAGGGTCAAGGTTTCTAGTAGGCTGTGCTGCACCAAGGTAAAAAAATAATTCTGACGTGGCTGGAAGAAAGGCTGATTGTACTGAAGCCAAATTTCAGCTGTAATGGAGAAGCCTTGTGTGGCATGGAAAATATTAAATATGCTGAGACTTCTGTCAGTGTATGAGAGTGAACTGTACCTGGTTCTTCAGGCTGCCAGGAAAGAAGACCTGTCTGAAGAGACAATGTGGCACAGGTTACAAATAAATGAGCCTGATTCATAATTTTTTTTTTTTTTTTTTCACTGACAGACTTCAAAATTATGTTGCCTCTAAATGCTGGGGTCATATAGTTTTATTTTAAACTCCATTGTATTCCTTTTTGGTTTAACACTCTAGTAGTCCCCTCTGACTTGCTAAATAGCATAACCCTATAGCCTGATAAGAGTCCCCTAACAGTGATGGTGTTGAAATATTTCTGCAGCTTGCTGCTCTGGGAAGCCTCTTGTTCAGGAGAGATGGCTGCAGAGCACACACAGAGTTGTTGATATGCATATATGCCTTCTGGGATGCTATTTCCTCTTGGCCACCTCTTTGCCAACCTTTTAGCCTGGTCAGTGTTGCACTATTAACCTTTCCCCTTGTATGGCTTTCTGTACAATGTGCTTTCTGTGTGCTGCTGTGGCCCTGCTGAAGGGGCTGTCTCCCTCTGGTAGTGATTAACCTGCTGGCTGGTAATGGAAGTCCTGTGCCTGTCACTTTTATTGCCTTGGAGTTCAGCCTTGTGAACTACCCACATTTTCACACTTTAGTGTTGCAGAGTCTATGCCTTCTATCTTCTTTTCTTGATCCTGCCTGCGTTTGCTTTTGTTTCATCCTTCACTATCACCCCTTGCATCTCTTGGATAAGCCAAGATCTTGGTTGGCAGAAGATGGCAGGGAGCTCAAGCAGGCTCAAAGCAAGGAAAGTGGGGCTTAGCTGAAATATTCCAGCATGTTCTGGTTTATGTGAACCTTCACCTTGAAGGATGATTTTTGTTTCAGGGACTGATGGGAAGTGCTTCTATATTAGAGACAGATCCTCTTTTCACTCCACAGTGAGCTGACCTGGCAGGCTTTGGGGTGTCTTTATGGGGAACACAAGTGCTCAGGCTTGGTGTCTGCAGCTTCTTTCAATCATTTTCTTACTCAACATTAATCTTTCCTACATTTCCTTTTGAATAGGCAGATTGAAATGTCGGTGTTTTCCTGTTATGGTATGAGAAGTAATTTCCTCCTTATTACATTTAAAGTGCCTGCTTTGACTAACAGACAAGACTCTCATTTGGATCAGGGTTCGTGTGTCTCTTGCAAGTCTCCTCCCCAAAATGAGGGGGAAAAAAAAAAAGAATTTGGCTCTTGCATCTGAAACAAATTAAGGTTACATTTTTTCCAATGCTATTCAGTTGTTTAGGGTGTCTCCCAGAAACAACTGCCAGCAGCCAACACCCAGTTTTGAACAAAAAGTTTCCTTATGGTCATTTTATGCTTTCAAGAGTTTCTTTTCATTACAGGAACTCTGATAGCAGTTTCCAGATGTGATAGGTAAGCAAAAGTGCAAGGTGACTTCACCTTTATCACAGAGCACCATTACTTTTTATTTACTAAGTCTTGTTCTTTAACAATGGTTACATGGATCATAAACCAGCAAAAAATGTCATGTTTGCTGTCATTATCCTATGAGTGGCAGATCTGTATTCTGCTTGACTAACTGTATATAAAGGCACCTGTGGAAAGCTGGAGTACAAAGTTTGCTTGGCATGAGTCACAGTTGCTCTTGGCAATGTCTGATAATGGAGAAATGGTAAATCTTTTGGTGATCATCTGCATGAAAGGCACTTTAACAAGGTGTACTATGGCATGCCAGATAGTAGACCAGGTGCTATGATTATTAAATACTACACATCAGCTGCAGGATACCATTCACTTTGATAGCTTGCATGTGCCACACTATATTGTAGTCTAAAAATAATCCAAATGTGTTTACATCAGAATTTTTTTACCATGGTGAAAAAGAAGCCACTTCTTTTTGGGCAAATACCAGTGTATTTGGACAAATACCATTGCTTCCTTTTGTCAAGGAATTTGCACTGTATGCTGCCCTTGTGTTTGCTTCAGCTTGGGCAATAGTAGATTCCTGCAAACTGGGTTATCACAGAATCACTGAATGGTTTGGGTTGGAAGGGGCCTTAAAGATCATCTAGTACCAACCCCCCTGCATGGGCAGGGACACCTTTCACTACACCAGGTTGCTCAGGGCCCCATCCAACCTGGCCTTCAACACTTCCAAAGAGGGGCCAGCCACAACCTCCTTGGGCAACCTGTTTCAGTGTCTCACCACCCTCAAATTAAAGAGTTTTTTTCTAAGGTCTAACCTAAATCTCCCCTCTCCAAGTTTTAAACCATCTCCCCTTGTCATCTCACTACACACCCATGTAAAAATCCCTACCCCAGCTTTCTTGTAGGCCCCCTTCAGATCTTGGAAAGTCACTGTAAGGTCACCTCAGAGCCTCCTTTTCTCTAGGCTGAACAACCCCAATTTCTTTAGCCTGTCTTTATAAGGGAGGTGCTCCAGCCCTCTGATCATTTTAGTGGCTCAAATGATAAAAAAATATCAATAAGTGCTTATCCCTTGGTACCTTGTGAAGCTGTTTTCCTAACCTATTAACAGTTTCCCTTGTTGCAACCTGTCTGCTGCTTTTTGTCCTACAGCTGTGCACCTCTGGGAAAAGAGGAGCTCTGTTCTCTGTACCAGGCTTGTAACAGGGTGGTACCTACTGGGCACAGCAGCCAGTTGTGGTCCCATAGGTGCCAAATAGAGGGGAATAATTATTTCCTTTAAGTGGCTGGCAATACTCTTGCTGATACAGGCCAGAACGTGGCTGACCCTGCTGCTGACTCGTGTTCAACTTGCTGTCCTCAAGAACCCCCTGTGCTCTCCTGCAAAGCCAGCTGCTGGGCTACAGGGTGACCCTCGCTGTGCTGGTGCATGGAATTACTGCATCCCAGGTGCAGGACTACACTACAGGATGGGAGCACTGGGTATTTTAAAGAAACAGCAACTGATGGCAGGAGAAATGGGGTGGATGTCTGGGGCAGGGACTTGAGAGTTACCAGAGACAGGGAAAATGAGGCATGGTGTCAAGCCCAAGGAAAGAAGGGTTGTAACTGCAGAGGTGAAAGCCTGAGGGGATGGAGTATTTGTTTTCAACCTGGCTCTGAGAACCTATAGAATCTGTGCCAAAATCATCAGCAGACTGGACAAACCAGTGACTGGTGCCACAGGTGCAGAAGGTGGCAGGGAGGGAGGTGAAACAACTGAATCAGGAATAGAAAGTGAACATAGTGACCTGAATGATGCCAAGACAAGCAGATGCTCTGTCACCATGAACTCCCAGAAATGAGCACACAGATGAAGTATCCCTTGGCAAGAGATCCTCCATGCTGTGCCATTTACTCTTGTATTAGAGGAGCAGAGTTTGAAGCATTACTGCTGTTGCAGCTAAAACAAGTTGGGTTTTGATAAACAAGAGCCTGGACAGCCCTTATGCCATGTGACTGACCATGAACAACTTCCATCCTGGGAGTTCATGGAGTGTCTAAGAACAGAACTTCTCAAGTAGAGAAGCAAGCTTCAGCTGCTCTCCATAATTTTGGAGGAGGTGCTGGATAACATTTGTTCTTAAGTAATATGGAAAAAATGTATTTTTATATACCAATATCTAGACTTATATATGTATATACATAATGTGTATATATATAGTTATGTATCTAATGTCTATAGGTATGCACACACACTTTAAAAAATACATGTTCCAGTTAATGTATGTATTTTATACATATGTATACAAAATAATCTTGGTATCTTTGGCTGCTCTCCCTTCTCCTGTGTTTAAAGGCCTTGTGCAGGATGATGGGAAGGAGGGGGTGTGTGCCTGCAGCCAGACATGTGCTGCACTGGTGCTGAGGGCAGAGAAACAAAGTGGAGAAGGGTGAAATGTGCAGAGCAGAGGGAGGGTTAGTTCAGCCTGATGGCACCAGCTTTTGTCAGGGAGTGCTAGATCCAGTGTTAGCATTACAGCATCAAAGATGTGTCACCACAGCACCATCACTTTACCTTAGGCCCTGCCCTGACCAGCAAGAAATGGGGTCCTTGGGGATTGCTTTGCTTTTAACTGAGAAACCAACCTTTTCTGGGGATGGAAGTGCCCGTCACAAAACCTGCTATAATATTGGATTTAATAAAATACATTTAATAAATGCTAGGGAAGGCAAATTCAAATTCAGCCTTTTAGTAGGTCTCTGGCACTGGAAGAATAGTGCATTTGGCTTTTTCTAGTGTATGTGCTGTGTGGGTTGTGGTATTTTTGTTGTTGTTTTGTTTAGGTTTGTTTTTTGTTTGTTTGTTTTTTCTTAATTTATAGGTGTTTTGTTGGGAAATGTTTATCAGCTTCCTTCCTTAGCAGAAATGCTGAGGACTTAAAATGTGAAAGAAATCCTGCCAGGATAATATCTTTTTTTTAAAGAGGATTTGGGAAATATTTTTCACAGTTTAGATGCCTTCTTTTTTTTCCAGACTTCTCATACATTTCTGTTAATGTAATCCTGAACTATGATTCCCTTTTTTGAAAAGCTTGCTGATGGGTAATCAGAGAGCAGTATAGGGGAGAATGAGTTTACAGCAACAGCCACAGACTGGAAATTTTTGACCATCCCCCAATCTATGCTGCACAGCAAATGTTCTTGACTAATGTGTGTATAAACAGAATTTTCTTTATCTATGATGCTTTTCATATCCAAGGTAACACAAATCTTGCACCAATGTTAATGTGAAAAAATCTGGCACTGAGCCTGATTTCTCAAGGGGCATTCAATACTCTACAGTGGGGCACACACTGGCTGTCAACAAGTGATTTTGAAAACACAAAAGCAGGATGGGAATTTCCAATTGGGTTGGCAGTCCTTTGGATCTTGGGTAGCTTTGCCTTCATATGATTAGTGTGTATGTTCCCTGATAGAGAAGAACTAAAATTCAGTTCCCTGTTTGTTCCACAAAAAGAAGTGAGGAACCTAACCAACTTTGTAGAGAAGTGCACAAAAGACAGTACCTTGAGAACCATGTGAAGCATCATTATCAGGTCACTCTTGCTTGGGTATTTCCCAGCAATGTTGGAAGCAGACAAGTTGAAGAGGTTGGCTCCTGTTTCTGTGCAGATGGCATGGACAAACATTTTCTTTCCAACACCTGCAGGTCCAGCTAGTAACAAGGCTTTCACCAAAGGAGCCTTCTCATGGACTGTTTGGGAACCTGTAAAAGTCAGTTGGCACTATTATTGCTTTCATTTCTGTCTGCCACAAAGGTAATGGAACAATTCTTTCTTTTTTCTTCACCATGAGTAATTTCAAATGTGATTTCATTGTTTCCTTAATATAACACAAGTGCTAGTGAGTTCAATTCTGTATAACCAGAGCTGTGTGTGTGCCACATTTAACATAACTGTTTGTAGAAAAAAACACCCTTATTGGTACTTTCTGATAGGCAAAATTCAGCTGCAAATCTATGTGAGTTAAAAGAGCAGTAATCCATTTGTAAGTTTTGAGGACAGACTTTGAGGCAGAGTTAGAGGTGTACCTGGGGCTTTAAGCTCTCTTAGCTGTTGTCAGAGCAGGTCCTGGGTGCAGTTGGACAAGGGTCTGGATTCTTGTTGCACACAGGACTAACAGAATTCCTCCCTCCTGCTGTCTGAAATGACACTTTGCAGCTTCCTTGTATTTACAGAACATGAACAACTGATGGGACCATCTCTTGAAGCTGTGTTTGTCAGTGATTTCAAAACCAGATGTTACCATGTGCTTTATTTTCTCTCCTTTAACTTCTGTATGCGCCTCCCTTTTTTTTTTTTTTCCCCTTCAGTAATTTTTTCTCATTTACTGCTACTACTCCTGTTCAGTGAGTGTTAGAGACTCTGTTTGTCAGTTTAGGTCACTCTGCTCCAGAATCTTGCACTGCTCTGTATGAGCCAGCTGAGTGTAGTGTTAGATTATCTAGAGAGGAGCCAATGTTCTTCCTCAGTCTGGAACATGTTGCAGAGCAGGTACAATGTATTTCCTAGGAGAAGGAGGATCCTTTTCTGTTCCCTGCTTTTTATTAGGATGAGCCAATGCACATGCCAGGGTTGCTACGTGTTGCTTGCTCTGCTCAGTGTTTCTAAATCTGTCTCTATGGCAGCTGCAGGTAAATTCATTCCCATCACCTGGGATAGCGTAGCAGGAATGCTTGTGTTGTGGAAATAGAATCCCAGAGAGAGATTTAGGTGGCTGATGGTGATGGAACTTGTTTCCCCTGGAGTTCTGGCACTGTATGAATTAGGTACATGTGAAATGCTAGAGGTGGAAGTAGTAGGAAATGTCAAATGCTTTACCTGTACCCCCTGCAGTCCAGTAACATCACTGCCTCAGTGCCTAAGGAAAACACCCTGTGTCAGTGGTGGTGGTTGCTGCAAAGTCAGATTTGAAAATCTGTGTGAACATCCACTGCTTTTGAAGGTCTTTGAGACTTGTGTCTGTCTCTGTGGTTTTTTATCCCCCCCCAGAAAAATGAGCTAGTGGGGGAATCTGGCCCCAGAGTCATGGGCTGCAGAGGGAGCCTATGGCTTAGCCTGGAAAAGTTCTTTGGGTTAAGGGGGACAGCTAGGTAAGAAAAGTATTTAAAAACAAATCCAATCAGGCTGCTTATCTGTGTGCTAATGGTTTAGTGCCCCAAATAAACGACAATGAACTGAGTGCTAAGATGAATGCCACTATTTTAGCACTGTGCAAGATGTAGTGAAGTTGTCAGCCACCCAGACTTTATTAATATTTGGTCATTCCATACTAATCTATTACTATTACACACAGATTTATTATGAGGGGAGCAGCAGACTCCTCTGTGGTTAAAGATGAAGTATATCTTCTACTATTATTCCTCCTTTCAGCTGCTTATAATTTCTCAATGCCATTTAAGCTGGAGCTTTCCTTGCCATTAGGTGTCTATTTAGAGAAAAACCTTCACTTCTGCATATACACAGTTATATAATGGCTAACTCATTTTGAGACCAATTAAGTAAAATGTCATCCCTAACATATCACCCAAAAGGTGCACATTCCTGTGCCTTTCTTTTGGCTCATACAGTATCGTTTCTTTTTACTCAAAGGCATTTTTCAAACTGCTATTGCAAATATTCTTTGTTTGTTTAACTAGTCCACAGTCTCTTTTCCCTAGAATTTTTGCCAGCTGTACAAATGGCAGAAAATTTATGGGTTCTTTTTCCTCCTGCCTTGGGGCTCTCCTGGGGCTTGATTTGACTAGATTAGATGGTGCTAAAACATAATGTTGGAGGAGTTATCTGATATGTGAAATACCACACTGCAGTCAATGCAGACAGGGATAACTGCTGAGCTCTCTACAGCTGATTACAGCCACTCCCTGAGGGTTTCCCCAAAACCAGCTGTGAGTGTTGTAGAGGAGAAGAGCTCCATTTAGGTTGAAGGTGGGGATACTGTTAGCACCCTGGTTGTTAACCTGACTGAGCTGTGGGGCAGCAGGAGCATTTTCTCCCCAAAACTCAAATGATGCAGACTTGTTCACTGTTGCTCTGAGCTCTCTGATGCCACATGGAGCCTCTTCTGGAGACAGGGGAGGCTGGGAAATGCCCAAGGAGAGCCATAGGACATGTATGTATAGAATGGGACAAGTGCTTATCTTTCTGGAAGGTGTGTGAAGGGGAGGGAAAAGCAGAAGCTCTGTGTCAGCTTTGCTCCCTTTGCCAGAATGGGAGACAGGGAGATGTCAGCTATTTTTCCCCACAAAAGGGATGAGTATAGAGTGACACAGCCTGGGGGAGGATATACCTAGTTAAAATCTCCCCCAGATCCAGTGAGGAATGGAAAAGGATGCAAGCAAAGTATAAGCCAGAGGCCCCTGAAACAGGCACTTCTTGCAGTCAAGGAGAGTTTGCCTTAATGAAATTCCCAAGTAAAATATGGGGTAGATTTTACATTAAAAGCAAACATCCTAACCCAGCAAAGCCTTGTTAGATATTGCCTAAGTCTGGCATTAAAGCTTCAAGAGCACTTAAAAGTCTTCTCTCTGATGTACAAAATTTATTCAGACTAATTCTTTAAACGATTGCATTGTTTAGTACTGACTAACATTAGCCAGCTTGTAAAAGGTAAATTGCAACCTTAGCCCTTCCCTTAACTTGATTAATTTTGATCACTGGAGCTTGTTTTAGCTATTATCTTTCCCATGTGATTTCCTTTTATGTGCTGCCATTCACAAACAGTTACCATGCAAACAGAGATGGTATGGAAATGCAATACCTGACAATAGCATGGTGCAGGCTCTATTAAAATGATATGGTCTTCATTTAGAAGGCTTAATGAAAAACAATTATACTGCAAAATGCTTTAGATTACGATTAATCAAGCCCTGTCAAAGCCAGTAAAAATGCATGTTACTGACAGGAAGCAAAGCCATCATATTCTGCCCTTGAGTAATTTCTGCTGTGCTCTTACCTAATGGCAATATTCCATACAGGGCTATTAGCTGCCTGACATCTGTGGCAGAGGGCACGGACTCTTTCCCCAGCTGAAGATGTGTGGACCCCAGATAGCTGTAGTCGCCTGTAGGGAGGAAGCATGGGCTTAATAAATGTGACACTGCATTATTATAAAATGCATAACTCAAGTCATGAAAAACTACCCTAGAAATCAATATGATGTGCTCTCAGCAAATGCAGTACAGTCAGGGGACAGGGACTCAAGCAGGGCAATACTGTTATGGAACGTGGCCCTGAAAAGTTTGAAAAGTGAAGCAGAAAGGAAAATGCAGTTTAAGGCACTGTGGGCTTTTCCCTTCCTGCCTGTGGCAGGCACTCAGCAGAGCAGCCCCTCTCCAGTAACCTCTTAAAGAAACTTTGTGGAGAAGAATCATTAGTAGCACCATAAATCACACTTCTGGCAAAGGATTTCTAGATTTGGGATTTTGTAGGGCTGGAATCCCAGTGAACCACGCTCAATCAAAAGGATTTCAAAAAGGGGGAAAAGATATTTGAACAAACTTGCCCCTTGGCTGCATCACTTTCTGAGCTTCTCACTACGTCAGACATTAAATGTGTCACCTAATTTGGTTGCACTCTTTGCTTTGCAGTTCACCTTTTTCCTGTTGTTCAAAAAACCATCCACAAAATAACTCAAGAAAACCAAATAATCCCAGACACTGAACTAATTTTGCCTCACCTCTTGTTACAGAACCCTAATCATGTTGCTTATCCTGTTGAAGTCCATATACAAGACATGTTGGAGAGCAAAGATCCAGAAGGATGGACCACAAGGAAGAAACCTAATTGTTGCAATGTACTCCATGCTTATTTTTTTAAAAGACAGGTAATTTTGGGGAATGTTATTGGAAAGTGATAGTATATTATGTTTTACTGGACATAAAAAGGGGGAGCACACAGAGCTCTGGTGGAGCAGAGGTGAATTAGCAGTGGTTAAGGGAAAAAATGGAGTTGTAATTTGAGGGGCAAAAAGGCAGATGAGCCCTGGTGCAAGTGCCCCCTTCTCTCTGAAGAATAAAATTAATTTCAGGTTTTATCTTTTATTTAAGGAGAAATCAAAGAACTGGATAGAAATTAATCTTCACAGATTTAATTAGAAGGCATCAAAGGGTTTAATTGCAACTGAACATAAATCACAGTGGATATTCTCAGACTAATTTAGATAAGGTCACCAAGAAAATTAGTTCAGTGATGTCAGTTTGTCATAGAGAGGGGACATTTCAGGGCCTGTGTAGTGTAATTCCACTCTTTGTCCTTTCCCCAGGAACTGGGAGTAAGTGACCTTCCTTAGACTTCAGCCCTGTAAGAGCTGAGCAGATGTGGACTTATTTTTATGCAGGCTCTGACTTGGAACCTTAAAGGGGGAGACATTTTGGTATTAAAAAAAAAAAGGGGAAATTTTAAATGCTTTCTGTATCTTGTTTGGCATCTTCATAAGCATGACTGAACTCTGATGCTGGCTTTGACAGCATGGGCCACTTCCCTGCTCCCTGGTCTGCAGGGGCTGGAGCCTGTGCTGGCATCCAGAGGGGCTTGGGATGGGTGTGGGTGAATATTGCTGGAATCTGCACTCTTGTGCCCAATGTCTCTTGTGCTGGGCAGTGAATATTGCTGGTGTACCTTGGAGCAGCCATGGTGTTGCTTTCTGCTGCAGAGGAACCAAGGCTTCAAACCTCAGGGTTCAGGGATAACCCAAAGCTACCTCAGCCTGCTTGTGAGTTGGTTGTTAGCAGCTGTTAGTATCCACTGTGCTTTAAAAACATCTGTGGTGGGAATGTCTGCTGGACAGAAGTGACCTGGGTGGTGCTGGTGGGGTGAATGAAGGAATAATGAAAATCTTCTATGACTTGATCTTTAATGAGCATAAAATGGACAGAATTCTTAATTCAACCTTCAACAGAGTGGGCAAAGGCTCTGAAGGCAATAACTGGTGAGTCTAAAAGTTTATGTAAACGTGGCCTTTAGAGATGATGTAGGAGAATTCAGCTCTTCTGACTCAGATACATTCTCTGCTAACAACCAGTGGCACTGTGGATTCTGGATGTCTGCAAAACCAAGTAACAGTGGCCTCTGAAACAGCTGAGTCTTGGGCTTTGTGCTCTGTGTACTGCAGCTGCAGAAACTGGGCAAGAGGACTATGAAATGCATAACTAGGCAGAGATGCATCTTACTCAAACCAAGGGCCAAATATGCCTCAAAGCACTGCTCAAAGTTCCCAGGCAGTCAGACAGGGTGGAAGTAAGGGGCTGCATCTTTGCTGAACAAACAAATGCTGAAGATCTGATTTTTCCTGTGCTCTGGGAAGTATTCTGGCTGGATTATGACCCCTAGCCTGATAGACTTGCCCTGTCTTGCCAGTGCCTGGCCAGTGCTCCTTAGAGGATGTCCTGGTTCCACCTCAGGGTAGCTTGTGATATCCAAAAGCATTCAGGGCTTCCCAGCTAAGCACCAGCTTTACAAACAGGTCCTGGTTTCAGTAGCAGAAGTGAAAGGTACTAAACACCCTGCAGAAGGAGACATTATTTGCATACCTGGCTTTCAAAGTCAACTCTGAAAGTGTTGCAAGTGTAATTACTCTTGAACTCACTCTTGACTGGAAACAGGGGTCAGTGAACATTGAATGGCTGGAGGTTTGGTTAGATTAGACACTGTATGAGCTGTAAAAAGTGTACTTTACCAACATAATCGGAGATATTCACAGTCTTGGCTTTCATTAGTAATCCTTCTTTCACTAGTTCCTCGTAGAGAGAATCAATGGTCCTACAGACAAGAGACATTACTCAGAATTTCTAGGACACTAAGTTGCAGCTCAGTCCTTCAATAACTGAACAAGCTTGAGAGTTATTTATGCTTCCTCTGCTTTATAAATGTATTCTGTAGCTCAGAGGTAAAGGTGATTAGTGCCATCAATATGAAATCAATAAGAACCATTTTCTATGTTATGGCAAGGAATCTGATTATTTCACACATGGCATGGCTCCCTCTCACAGTGATTTTGTTCCCAATTTCCAGGTGATGCAAGATCAGTTATGACTTGTATAAGCATTCATTCATTAATATCAATTACTGGGGAATTATTTTTAAATTATACAGTAATAGCAATCATAACACTACTATACCTATTAATTTAGCTCTCCAATTAGTAGTAATTCATTAATTCTTCTTGAAATTTATTCTGTTTGCAAGAGACAGCCTCATCTCATCAGGAACATACTGGGATAACTTCATCAGAGCAACCAGTGTCTCAGCTTCTGAAGTGTTAGGGTGATGCTGGCCAAAGGAGGGTAGGACTGGGAGAAAAACATACCCTAGAAACTGGGGCATAACTTCTCCAGTGGAACAGTTGCTTCCTATATCCATTAGTGGTGGGAAACAGCTCTCAGTAATTGAGGATTTAATACACGTAGATTTGTTTCTGGATTTCAATTGGTGTGGATGTTCTCCTTACTCATTCTTTTGGAGCTCTCTCTGAATATTTATTTCAGTTACATTCGTGGCACTAAGTTCTACAGGTTGAAGCTGCTTTAAGGGTTACATAAAATTAATAAGCCTAATGGAAACATTCTTGTTGTATTGTTAGTATCAATAATACTGAGTTGAACCTTTTTATTCCTTTCACTGTTTGTGCACTTCTCAAGTCCTCTTCCTTCAATATGTGAATTTTTTGTCTTTGTCACTTATCTTAATTGGGATGTTCTGGTATGACTCCAATAAAAATATTTAATAGCAACTCCCAGCTGGTTAATCAAAACTATATATATAATTTGAAGTTTGCAGCCTTTTTCCATTTCAGCTTCCAAGTTTTCTTGGAAATGCAGTGTTAGTGGCACAATTAATATAGAAATAGTAATAAACAAATACAAAATTTAAGGTACTTTCAACAATGTTGATTTTGCCACTCTGGCTCTTGCCTTCCTTCTCAGTAATCTTATGCTGAGCATGCACCATAAAACAAGGAGAAAGCACAAAAGGACCAACCTGACAGTTGGGAGAATGACTTCTACTTTTCCTGTCTTATTTTCACTGTGTGAGCTTAATGATGCATGCCCTGAGTCTCCTCCAAGTAAGTGTGATGTGACTGTGCTCTATTTACTGAAGTTCCATGTGGTCCCTCTCCCACACCAAAACAGAGATGAACCTGAGCTTTTCTTGGTTATTTCTGGAATGCTTCTTCCCTGCTCAGCAGGGAAGAGTAAAGTGTTGGAGCCAAAATGCCACAAGCTCTGATTAAAAGCCAGCTCCTACAAAGCCTGTGTTCTTAAAGGGCTGTATGGTGTATTAAGTTTATATGTGAGAAGCAGGTATGTGCAAGAGCAATTTTAAAAGCAGAGCACCCATATTAGACTTTGGCACTGTTCTTGTAAGAGAGGTCATAGTGTGTTTTAATCCCCAAGCTTTTATTTCAAAGATTTGTTCAGAGTTGTGCTTTACTTCAAATCAGGTTTGGCTGACTGTATACTCTAGCACCCAAATGATCTAGTCCAGGTCTTGGCGTGCACGTCTTGTACAGATGGATTCATGGGGTGAATCCCATGTGCTTCCTGCTGCAGTGACTGAGTGTGTTTGTCTTCATGTTGTCCTCCAGCCTTTACCTCTTGGGAGCTGGGGCTGCTCCTGTACCACTGCTGGGTCAGCAGGCCCCAGTGTGGATATCCCTATGTAAGTGTCTGTGTTATCTGTATAGGTGAAAAATGGCTGGATGCTTAGTCAGTGCATGACAAGCTCACTGAAGATGTAATGCCAAAAGAAGAAACCCTCTCATATCCTCCAAATTAAAGTGAGGGTGCTTAAAAGAGCAAGGGTACACAAGAAATTGCTATGTCTGCCACAACTCTTATTGGTACAGAGGACTGATTTATGACCTGGATGTTATACCTCAGACATGAAGTGTGATTTATAGACAGAGGCCTGTCTGCAGCCTCCCTTATCAGGCTTCAGCTGGGATGGAAAATCTAACAACAAAACTCTCAGGTGCTTCTGCACTGGCAGAGTATGGGAAGGAGATAAAGGGGACCAATATCCCAAAGAAATGTTATATGGCCTTAGCTTTGCATCCTGGAATCAACCTGACTGAAGTTACTGGACACTGGCCTCAGTGGTGTGTTGTTGTAGAATGGGGATTTTAATTTGTATGCACTGGTGAGGATGGGGAAAAACAAAGTCTGTGCTCTGTAGCATTAAAGGAGTGTTTTGTTGTCCTGTTTCTGTGGTACTGCAAACCCATCAGTCAGGAAGGGGCAGTGGAAAGGCCGTAGGGTTCACTAGGAATTGAAAAAAAAATTTTAGCTAAAGTGTATGAGCCTAAATTTTGTAAAAGATTTTTTTGTCATCTAGACTTTTAATGGGTATTTATGGCCACTAGTAAAGAGGTTTTATGAATTGCACAGTTCCTGATGCTGGTAAGTGTAGCAGTTTTGATGCTTCTTGTATATTTGAAAACTAATATTGTTGATATCTCATCTAATGCAAAGAGGGTGCAGTATCATTGCCTGAGTCTCAGTTAAAAAGGCTCTTTCTTTACCTGTCAGGAGTTAGATCTTCCTCCAGCTGAGATATCTTTTTCTTCCCTTTTCCCTTTTTGCTCTGAGGACCACAGAAAAAGACAGGAATTAGTAACCTTAGTACAGACACAGACATTTGAATGTACTGAAGCAAGTGAGGGCCAGAAGAGCAAATGTTTTAGTGTTTGGATGTGGCTGTTGTTACTGAAGAAATCCAAAAGGAAAAATCATATCCTTGAATGCTCTGAGGGAAGGAAGTTGTGTCCCCATTTATAAAAGCACAGGAGATGTTCTCATTTATAAGTGCCTCATCAACACAAAGAAAAAGTGAAGCTCTCCTGGGCTGAGGAGCTGTATCCAACATGCAAATCATGCAGATCCTGTGGCAGATGCTCTTAACCTGGACTCTGCATGGAGTAACCTGTTGGCTGCTGCTTCCTTCTAGAATCCAGCTGCTGAGGGAGCCTGGATCCGTGACTTGCAGCTGGAACCTCCCAAGTGAGTGCCCAAGAGAGCCATACTTCAAAGCAATCAATCCTGGCCCTTGCAGTGGAGGTTGCATAGAAAACAATCCCAGGGTCATTTGTCCCAAGAGAAAACTCTTCTCTCCTTCCTTTTTGGAGCAGGACTCTGGTGGAGTGGGTATGGCCCTTCCCCAAGAGGGAAGCAGGAAGGAAAAGGGTGTGAGGTCCAAGTAGCTGCTGCAGTGACCATTCATGCTTTATTTATGTTGGGGTGAAATACATAAGCAGCTTCCTTAAGGGTCACACAGGGTGCTTACAGCTGGATGAGGAACCCAACCCTCCTGAGTCTCTGGCAAGCCTCCTGACCATTAGACATCCTTCTGCCTTCTCTTTCCTGCAGTCTCAGGGGAGAAGCTTGAACAAGTCAGAAAAAACATGACCTGCTCTTGGTAGTTTATATTATATATATGTAAAGGGTGAGTATCAGGAGGATGGAGCCAGGCTCTTCTCAGTGATGTCCAAAGATAGGACAAGGGGCAATGGGTGCAAGCTGGAGCATAGAAGGTTCTGTATAAACTTAAGGAAAACCTTTTTAACTGTGAAGGTGACAGAGCACTGGCACAGGCTGTCCAGGGAGGTTGTGGAATCTCCTCCTCTGGAGACATTCAAAACCCACCTGGATGCATTCCTGTGTGAATTTAAACACTCTGCCAGGGGGGTTGGACTCGATGATCTTTTGAGGTCCCTTCCCCTAACATTCTGTGATTCTGTGATTTTCACCACACTTTCACTATGGGAATATTTGGACTTGTATGACTAGTTTCTTTACATACTGCAAAAAACCCATGGAAAACCTAAATAAGATGTGAATCAATAATATTAGGCCTCTCCAGTAATTAGAGAGCACAAGTCATAAATATGGTTAGGGATAATTAATAGCAGAGAGGGCATCATTAATCCATGCTAGTGCCCACCACTGGTGACCAGGAAAAGGAGCTCTCCCCCTCTCAGCACAGCTTCTCCCTTATACCAAGCTCAGGGCTGCTGATGGCAGCCTAGGCTTCTCTTCCAGTGAAACCAGGGGAAATGCTAATTTGCTGTTGTAGTAGTGTGAGGAGACAGGAGAGGGTAAAAGTTCTCCCACAGCAACTCAAGGCCAAAGATGTATTTAAAGCTATCTCCTTTTTACACCTACTCAAGTGCCTCAGGCCATCGAGCACAAGAAAGTTCTTGGCTTTTCAAAAACAGCAACTTAATCCAGAGTTCATAGATTCAGAATGGTTTGGGTTGGAAGGGACCTTAAAGATCATTCAGTTCCAAACCCCCTGCATGGGCAGGGACAACCACCACCAGACCAGGTTGCTCCAAGCCCCATCCAACCTGGCCTTAAACATTTCCAGGGATGGGGCAGTCACAACCTCTCCGAGGCAACCTGGGCCAGTGTCTCACCACCCTCACACTGAGGAATTTCTTCCTAACATCTAACCTAAATCTCCCTTCTTTCAGCTTAAAGCCATTACCCTTTGTTCTATCACTCCACACCAGTATAAAAAGCCTCTCCCCAGCTTTCCTGTAGCCCCTTCAGGGACTGGCAGGTCACTATAATGTGTCCTCAGAGCTTTCTCTTCTCCAGGCTGAATAACCCCGACTCTCTCACCCTGTCTTCATAGCAGAGCTGCTCCAGCCCTCTGATCATCTTTGTGGCCCTCCCCTGGATTCAATCCAAGAGCTCCATGTCCTTCATGTGTTGGGGGCTCCAGAACTGGACACATTTCATGCCCCTGAAAATTGCAACCTTCAAATCCAAGGCTCTGTGGCAAAAGTTCAGCTGATACAACAGACTGAACAACATCTCAGAGCACGGAGGCTGCGTCTGGCATACTCCAGCCTAGGTATTGGAAGGTATTCACCTGGGTAGTATGGGTCAGAATCAACTAAAAGGCAGCTCTCCCATGGCTCCCAAACAGAGAGCTGACCATATGCAGGGGGATGGATGCATCTTATTGCAGGGGAGTGGTAGGAGGCTGCCCAGTGCCTCAGGTAAATAACAGCAAATGAATGGTGACAGGTGGAGTCCTGCTTCCCATCCTCAGCATGGGAATAATACCATTAACAGCCTCAGAAACAGAGATTCCAGCCATGGCATGTTTCATCTCAGGACTTTGATGAACAAGACCTGCTGAGAGACCTGAGATCTGTGCCTCAAAGTCTGGCAGTGTGGCTTTTTGCATATTAGGTACAATCTAATGAGTTTAGGTATTTCCAGACCAGCCAAATGGTCTGGAGACCCATTTGTAAGGTGAAAAGCACTTTATCCTTCCATTCAAAAGGATTCTTCCATGAAGGTGGCAAATGGGCTTTTTATCTGAGGGGCAGCAAAGAGCAATTCTTGATAGGGTTAAGTGTCAGCTTTTAGTGTTAAGTGGTATTTGAAGGTTTGGGAGCAAGTGATAAAGTTCAGTCTAGAAAGTATGGTGCATGGAAATAAAGAAGTGGCCTACACATATGTTTGGAGTTGTTAAATTTTGTTAATCAAAGACCTGAGCCATCTGAAACACTGACTGGGAAGAGGAAATTAGTTTACTAATTACTTTCCCTTTGGGGTGCAATGGCAAAATGTCCTCAAAGAATTCCCCAAAGAGATGGAGAGTTCCAAAGAGGATTTCAAACTCCAATTATTTCCTATGGGTCAGGTAGACTTTTTTTTCTATATGGACTTGCAAGATTTTTTTTTTTTTTTTAGAGTTGTAAACTACTTATCCTAAGGTGCAATTTGAAAAGACAGAGGCCCTAGTTCTACTGTGGTGTCTTCCTCCAAAGAAAGTAGAAATTCCTCCTTACAAGAGAGGGGAGGCCAAATGTGGCATTGTGAACTGGGGGTAACTGTCCCTAGACAGAAAAAGGTTTGTATTCTCTGAAGAATGTTGAATCCTCCTGAAAATGCTTTTCTTTGCAGAATATATATACATATGTATATATAGAGAGATTTACATCATGCTTCAGACACGTTTGACTACAATGATAATTCAAACCCAGTTACTATGCATGGGACTTAGGATGTGGTAACACACAGCCTGGAAAAGCAGAACATTTTTGCTAAGTAACAGATAAGCTGCTTCCAAAACTTTCCAGCTCGTATTATTCTTGTCATATTGGCCAGATTTTCATAAAGCAGATCTGAAGTCTGTGTGAGCAGGTATACACACACTGTGTTGGTTTATGGACTGAGATATTTGTGCAAATACTAATTAGAAAAAGCCTTTCTCAATATTGATTGGATATTTCCAATAGTTTTGCTCAAGGAATATGTGTTTTGAGTAAAACTAGACACCTCCTTCCATTCCACACCCCTAAAACAGAAATTATGGTTTTTAGAGAAATTTTTTAGGGAACTTGTATTATTTAATTAGACCTTTGGAATTCCCCCTCTCCTCCTCCCCATCATTCTCTCAGGCTACTGGCACAGCTTGGGAAAACAAACGTTAAAATAACCTCCCCCCTCCCATAACTATTCCAACACTATATTGAAGTAACAAAACTCCCCCTAACATGAAGCTTTATAATTTCAATGTGACATCTTGAAGCAGGGTTTTGATCAGCTGATCTGAATGCATCTGCCCATAGCAGTTTTGGGGACACTATTGCAGTATTTTGTCTATGAATCTTAAAATAAATCACACTATTTGTGAAACATTTAGCAATCCAATTGGTATCAGTTTTCAGAGTCACACCAGTCTTGCATTACTGAACTGCCTCTGTACCTTTGTCAGGTGAGAGAGCATTTTTAAAGATAATTTTGAGGAGCAGTACTGCCACAGCAAGTATTTGCATGCTAAAGGCATTATAGAAATGAAATACAACATGAGATTATGGTTAGCTATTTGCCCTGAGGATTTTAAGTAGATCTGCTGATGGACTAGTAGGGCCTGCAAGCTTTGGGTCATTTTGCACTGACATGATCTATAGTACAAATGCCTGGGTAAGTAATTCTAGGAACCACAAGCTGTGGAATTCTGCATATGGTAATGCTGTTAAACTAGATGTGAACATGCTGTGTGCTTTGTTTCAGTGGGTAACGCACATTAAAGTAATGTATGTCTTCAACCTGGTTTACATGCTTAAATAAACATAGCTTAATCACAAGTTCCCAAACCCTTCAAATGCAAGTAGTAAAATAGCTCAGCAATGTGTACCTGGCTGTACATGCCCTGTGTGCTGTTAGAGATTCATGAAATGCTACACCAAGACAAGTGCATTTTTTTGATGTAGAGTTCTGAAACACATTAGCTAGTCCTCATTTAGAAGGAAAACAGCCAGCAGCTGGAAAACCTGCTGGCACTCAGATCCATGTCTTCCTTGGAAGACTCTATTAATCTGATCCTATAATCCTAAACAGAGGGACTGCTTGGATTTTCCTGTTTGACTGGATCAGAGGATTGCCAGAGGATGTCTATGGCTCTTGCAAATCTGATCTATCTTGTAATGATTTATCTCTGGAATACTTCAACTCATTCTAAGCAATATTTATAAAGGTTAAGGAATACTAACATCCAAAGGAAAAGGCCTTGAAAACAGCCACAGGTGGACAGATTTTTTTAAAGGTTTCTGACTTAAGATTCAGTAAATGCTTAGAGGAAATATTTTGATATTGGTGTCTATGAGGCTAGGGCTTGTGCTGAACACTGCTGTACCTGGAAACAGAACTGATAGTTAGACTGAATCCTCTCACCTTGCCGCCCTTTTGACTTTTGCCTCCTTTTTTTGGCTTGTTAGTCTTCTCTCCATCCACAGCCAGTCTGAGATATTCCAGTTTCTGTTGCATCAATTCACCAACCTATCCAGACACACACAGATGAATCTTTCAGTCTTCTGTTCTGCCAACACACCTCAGACAAATGTTCAGCTAACCAAGTGTTAAAGCAAAGAACAGAGAGCAGGGACTCTGGGAGGAGGTAAGGTCTATGCCAGGGCCAAGTCTTTATGGCAATAGAGAGAGATACACAGACAATGCCCATTATTAGTGTCCTCTTACTATTGTAATCACACCTTCTCTCTGAGCTCTTCTTCCACATCTTCCTCTTTCTCTTCTTTGATCAGCTCTGGGTCATGATCCTGGAGAAAATCCCATCTCTCGTCTCTGTTCTGCCAAAAGACTATTATCCAAAAGAAAGAAAGGGGAAAAGTGTTACAGAAGCCATTGGTTTCTCCAACTGCTTCTGGAAGCAAAAAATAGGTAGTTACAGGCAGCTTTTATTAAATTATTAGCTGTATGAAAATAGCAGGCTCTAGAGACCTGTACCAAGTTCAGAGACACGTTGTGTTAGGAGCTGTAAAACTTGAGGTTAACTTTTTTTTTGCCTCGGGCTGTAAATTGGTATCAGATTTCAGGAGGATAATGGGATGTGAAGGGTGTAATTTTCTGCTTGTAAAGCTGAATGCCTGAGTGTTGCTCACCTTCCAGAGGACAGCATCAGTCAAACCACATTGTGCCTGATGCTAGCATTCTTTTTTTCTCTGCTTACCAGCATCATGCTTAAATATCTACCATGAAGAAGTCAAAGATGACTTCTGTCCTGAGGAGTGTGCCCTCTGTGCATGATTCCTGGCTGGCATAATGCAGGCCTGGCAACCAAAGGTGGATGTTTAATTTCAACCAGGAAGCTTTCCTTGTTCTCTCCTGCTCCAATGCCAGGTTAAAGCTGCTGCAAGCTTGTTATTGAGACTTCATAGCAATTCATGTGAGGTTGAATGAGGGGCCAGGAGCACTGGAATAGGCACAAGAGCCTGCACTGAGCACATGGAAATGGGAGGGAGAGGAGAGTGAGGCTGACAGCAATAGCCTGCATCCAACTGAGAGCTGACATACAGCCACACAGAGTCTAGGGAGTTGAAGTCTTTTCCAGAAAGATAGAAGGTCCACCTGATATAGCACATGTGGTTTTTAGCCTTGTGTAAAAGACAGATAATGAGGCCAGAGTCCAGGAAGAAAACAAGCTTGTGAAAACTAATGATCAAAACCCACCTGTTTTCCACAAAGTAGATAATCTTGAAGTGCAGTTGTTTGTTTGTTGAGGGAAGCTGCAATTTGCCCTTCAGAAAGAAAACTGAAGTCTGGCAGCCTCAGTGCATATCTGAATTCTCTGCTACAAGCAAAAGGTACCTTTCCTAATGGAAACACCTCTCTCCTTGCTATGTGTTTTTGAGCTAATTTAAAGAAGGACAATTAGGATCTTTCATTTCCTTGCATTTTAAGCCCTGCTAGTATCTCTATAAACTACAGCTAATCTCCAGCAGTATGTGCTAATTCAGTTTCCAGATGATTTTAAATGACAGCTTTCCACTTTAAAACACAGGCTCCTTTATGAAGCTGTTTTGTACAGGGTACCCACTGCTATTTCTAAGGCACTATAATTTCAGTAAAGGTTCCACAGCAGTCATAGGAGACCATTCAAGTTTTAGACCAGCTAATATAATACTGGCTGCTATATCCACACCCTAAAAATTTTCAGAGTCCAATTATGTGCATAGTATTTGTAGCTTAACACACAGGGAATAGTTCTATGCAGATGAGTAGTCTTTATTTCATAACTGAAAAGGTAGATTTGGAGAAGGACAGTGTGTTATTTGGTAATGAGGCAAGAAACAGAAAGGTATAGACACTGATTTCTTTAAATTATTTGTGGGTAATCAGATACCATGACAGATGCCACATAATATTTCAAAAGGAAAAGCTAATTTGCCCTAGTTAAAAGGTACCCCCTCCAGGGTCACTAGCCTGGAATTTCATCCTTGGGGAAAGGGAATATTACATGGCAGTTATGTGAATTTTAAAACACTTTCTTGACTGGGTCAAAAGGTTGCAAGTGCTATGTTTTCACAGGACTACCAGGTTTTAGACATTTATTTTTCATAGACAGATCTATAGATTTTTATTCTGTTTGGTTCTTTTTGTTTGTTTGTTTTTTCATAATTATTTGTTGTCATCTTATACATCAGTGGTTACTATTCACTGAAGGCAAACCAATGACAGTCCTCACAGCTTAGGCAGCTTCCTTTGATATTGCCTGTCAACAAGTTTTCTAAGTGCTGTATTAGCCACTAGGTCCCTAATTTTAGAAGAGAGATCAATAACTGGTAGGCACAGGATGCTATCTTATTCTTTTATAGATCAACACAGAGTTTCAAAGTAATTTTTAAAGTAAGGTCAGGAGGCTAAGGACGTTACCTTTTCACTGGCTTGTCAAAATGGTCTGATATTTTGTTGCAGACAGGGTCATCCAACTATGGGAGCTATTCCAGCATGTGTGTGTACCGAGTATAATTCATATCACTTCTTCCAAAATACTGCATGTTCATCTCTGGGTTATTTTATACACACACCTATCACTCCAGGACTGAAAAGACAGCCCAGTCTGCTAATGTGACTGCTAGCATCACCATCTCAGTAGTGTAAGCTTTCATTCTACAGACTGGTTAATTCCAATATATCTGAATTTCAGATAGCAGCTCATGGCTAATAACTGAAATTCAATTATATGAAGGATGAAGCTGTTCTTAAAATAACTACTTTCAAACCTCTGGCCAAAAGTTTTTAAACTTTTGAAGTCTGGTTAAAAAATACACAGTGTCAACACATCTTAAGATTTGGCCCATGGGGTATGCTGAACTCAGATATCCTCTGCAACACTAAGCAAATCAAGTATTACCTGGCCACTGTATGACAGGGGAAATAGCACATTGCTGCCTCACAGCACAGCAGAAATTAAATCCAGGAAGAGGGGGGTAATGATTCAGACTTGCTCACATTTGCTCTACATAAACTCCTGCTAATTCCAGAGTAAAAGGAGATGTCACACAGAAACTGGATGTTTCCAAAAAGAGTACATAGGTATTTTAAATAAAGCTTGGCCAGTGTATTTTAGCAGCTAGCAAAACTGTCAAATACACTTTTTGGAAAACAAAATTCTTCGTGAATTCCAGTAAAGTTTGGGAAGTAGTTATAACTTGGTAGACAGAGAGGGGAAACTGAAGATGAAATGCTTAGATCTATGAAAATTGATCTACATAGTTTTAAATATTTAAAGTAACCTAGCAACGAAGCAACTCATTTCAGGCAAGGGAAAGATTTTCTTAACTGTAAATGTTGGTGGGGGTGGGGGTGGGTGCCGTGTGACAAAATAAAAATGCTTGGCCAACTATCCTTCAGGTAAACTTCAGACACATACATTAGGGCTCTTAAAATTATTCCATTGTAGGCATCTGCTGTAAGCCTTTCTTAATCAAGATCCCTTCTTAAAATACAAGAAACTGCTTACACTGTTCTGTTCAGAAGTTGTTTTAGATTTGATTCTGGAGGCCTTGAAAAGATGAACCTTAACCATGGACAGATTAAAAGTTAAATTATTCTCAACAACTATCAGGCATTATTGTGATCAAGTGTGAACTGCAATAAAAAGCACAAAATGCTTGTGAATGAGGCAGGGATCGTGGACAAATTAGCAGCTGTTTAGGAAAAAAGTATGGTGTAGAATAGACTTGGTTCACTGGAAGACAAAAATAAAACAAAACAAAAATTCTACACCTGAAGCTTAACTGAAGAGCTGTAGATGCTTACTGTGTATTGGACAGAACTGCAGTTATTCTTTGAAGCTGGCAGAAGAGCTCTTTCCACTCTGCTCACTTCTAGGCCCAGCACATGGGATTGAGAACTTACTTGTGCATGTAGGAACACTCTGAAGGCAAGAGGTTAGGTGACAAAGACACCAAGTATAGAGAAGAGGGTAGAAGAGAGATGGTAAAAGCATGATGTCCTTTTGCAAAAACCATTTTTAAAATCTAGCAAATCACCATCTTTGAATGTTTTCTCAAAGTGAAAGCAGAGCCAGTCTCCTAGCTGCAACTTTGAGTTACGTTTTTTGGGGAAAAAAACATGTTGCACACACTGTGAGGAAAATATATTCATAGTCCAGCAGCATTGCTAATGCCCCTGCTTGAAAAGATGATCCTCATATTACATCATGTAACCAAAAATAATATCATTAGACTGTGTAGATCTACACATTAAACTGTGTAGGTGAATGAATCCATGGACTTACCATGAATGAGAGGAAGACCAGAAAAAGAGTTACAGGAACATGAAAACATTGATGCTGATCTACAGTATAGTGGGTTTGAATTATCTGCTATTCAGATGTCATTTTAGTTGCCCTCAAGATCCAAGAAAGTCCCTGCATGAACATTAAAACACTTTGGTTCTAGTTTGGCCAATTTCACTTGTACAGAAATGTACCTTCCTTACAATTAGCTTGGTGATTTTGAGAGACACTTAAGACTTAAAATTTATGAGAGACTCCCTTCCTAAATAGCATTTTACCTAATGTCCTAATTTCTTTAATGCTCCATAGTTTGGGCAGCTACCCAGCTTGACCTTATAGAAATGACATTCAGATTAAGCTGAATTAGAACATTCCAGCTGTAATTGTTATCTTTTTCTACTGACCTTTGTATTGACTGTTTCCTTCCTCCATTATTGAAAGGAAATTACTGGGAGCCATTTTCCAGCCTTCCTCCTTTTCCTAGATTGGGGGAGGGACAGAAAACATGAAAAGAAAAATCAGAATGTTAATATGTAGAAACTTTGCAAATATGTGTCATCATTTTCATTGCATTTTTAAAGACTTGGCTTAATTTGAGGAATACAACAGCACTACTACATCAAGTAAAACCTTCCTAGCAGGCTATGGGGAAGCTTTGTCTCCTGGAGTGAAGAGAGGGGCAGTCAGTCCATCAGTTGAATTACTGAAGTTGTAATAATAAGCTCAGGCCTGTTTGAACATGATATAGGTAGAAGACTTGCAACATGTAAATTAAATTACCTTGATGATTTTTCAGTTCCCCTTATTCTATGGTTGCTTCCCCCCTCCCAAAGGAACTCCCCAGCTTGTGGGTAATTCCAAGATGTTGAAACCTAATTTTCATCTGTAATCAGAAAGAAAAATAGTGATCCTGGTATATCTTGCAAACCAAAATATTTGGTTTCAGCTTTATAGAAAACATTTTGATGTTTTCCTGTCAAAAATAAATGCCACTGACATGTTCCTGAAACCTCACTGAAACAGTATTTTGGATGGAAAAACTTGTCAGAAAATGATGGAAGTTTCTTCACATTGTATCAGTCATAAATCCTAAAAGCATTAGTTAGTAGTCACAGCCAGTTAATGGTCACAGCCAGCACGGCTTCATGAGGGAAAGTCCTGCTTGTCAAACTTAATTTCCTTTTATGACAAGGTAATCCACCTAGCTGATCAAGGGAGGCCAGTGGATGTAATGTTTCTGGACTTCAGGAAAGCTTTGGATACTGTCTCTCATAGTGTCCTCCTGGACAAAATGTCCAGCATACAGATGGACAACCATGCTCTAGGATGGGTGAATAAATGGCTCAGAGGTTGAGCACAAAGAGTGAGAGTGAATGGGGTCACTACTGGGGTCCCACAGGGCTCCATCCTGGGCCCAGTCCTCTTCAACATCTTCATCAATGACTTGGATGCAGGACTGGAAGGAATTTTAAGCAAATTTGCATGTGACAAAAAATTGGGAGGAATGGTTGACTCCCTCAAGGGCAGGCAGGCCCTGCAGAGAAACCTTGACAGGTTAGAGAGATGGGCAATCACCACCCATGGGAAGGATAACAAGGGAAAATGCTGGATTTTTGCAACCCTGCTGCCAAGTACAGACTGGGGGATGAGTGGCTGGAGAGCAGCATGGCAGAGAGGGACCTGGCTGATGGCAAACTGAACATGAGCCAGCAGTGTGCCCTGGCAGCCAGGGGGGCAAACAAACTGTGTCCTGGGGTGCATCAAACTGTGTCCTGGGGTGCATCAAGCACAGTGTCACCAGCAGATCAAGGGAGGGGACTGTCCTGCTCTGCTCTGCACTGGTGCAGCCTCACCTTGAGTACTGTGGGCAGTTTTGGGCACCTCAGGATAAAAAAGATATGAAGCTACTGGAGAGCATCCAAAGGAGAGCAATAAGGATGGTGAAGGGTCTGGGAGGGGATGACTTATGAGGAAACTTGGATTGTTCAGTTTGGAGGACTGAGGGGTGACCTCATTGCAGCCCATGGCTTCCTCAGGAGGGGAGGGGATGGGGCAACTTTTGATTTCTTCACTTCTGTGGCTGAAGACAGAACTTGGGAAAATGGCAGAAAGCTGAATCAAGGGAAGTTTAGGTGAGGTATCAGGAAAAGGCTTTTCACCCAGAGGGCAGATGAGCACTGTAACAAGTTCCCCAGGGAAGTGGTCACAGCCCCAAGCCTGCCTGAGTTCAAGAAGCATTTGGATGATACTCTCAGGCAGATGGTGTGATTCTGGGGGTGCCCTACACAGGGACAGCAGTTGGACTTGATGACCCTGGTGGGTCCCTTCCAACTCATTCTCTGAATCAGTGATTCTATTTGTGGGAAATCAGATCACTGTTTGGGGAGGAGGTGAATGTGGATTTATGTGAGACAGCACAATTTGGATCAGGCTTTGCTAACCAATGGGAGATCTGTAAGCATCAGCAAGATACAAAATGAAGCTCCTGGAGTAACCTACACTGAAACAAATCCCCTGAATATGCCTCTGAAATTAGATGCCTTTGCATACCTGGTATCAGCAGATACTTAATAATTCACAGGACCTGGATAAAACTGTATCTGTTTTAAATTACAGTGTTACTACAGTAATTAAAGTCTGAGCCCAGAAGCCCATGCAAAACCTGAATACATTTATTACTTCTGCCCTCTGCTCTGCAGTTATATTTGAAAGATTTAAGGGCTTTGTCAGTATGCTCAAAGAACCATTTTGATAAAGCAAAACTAAATGTTTGAGGATTTGACGCCCAGAGTTCAAATTCCTGGTTACTTTNTATACACATCTAGGGGACTGAGATTAACTTTTGCTATTGTTGATTCTTACCAAGTGAAATGTGCAAAACCAACAAGGAATCAAATGCATCCTGTGAGTCAGCTTTTTAAGCAGATGAGTGAGTTGCTATCCAGTTTCAGAAGTTTGGGTTGGGTTTAGCATTTTCAGCATGCCTGAGCATTAATGTCTCACTATGATTTAGACTGAAGTGTTTGGAACAGCTTTTTCTATTCCCTGTTTGAGGCAAGAGGCATGATGGGGGTTGTTCTGAGTTTGGAAGGAGTGAGGACAAGGGCAAAGCCATCAGAGGACACCCTGCTGAATGTTCCCCAAAGGAACTGTTCTAAAATGATACAGGTTTTGGTATCTGTAAATGACAGTGGTCTTTAATTTCTCTAATTGTGAAACCTATATGGAAAGATTTTAGGGAGTATATCACATTAAGTGGTGTCCACTGTGACATAAAGCAAAAGAGATTTCATACTCTCAGAATGTGGACTGAAAATAGGTGACTGCTATTTAGACTGACAAAATACTGGCTTGCAGTACAAAACCNGCAGGCAGGCCCTGCAGAGAAACCTTGACAGGTTAGAGAGATGGGCAATCACCACCCATGGGAAGGATAACAAGGGAAAATGCTGGATTTTTGCAACCCTGCTGCCAAGTACAGACTGGGGGATGAGTGGCTGGAGAGCAGCATGGCAGAGAGGGACCTGGCTGATGGCAAACTGAAAATGAGCCAGCAGTGTGCCCTGGCAGCCAGGAGGGCAAACAAACTGTGTCCTGGGGTGCATCAAGCACAGTGTCACCAGCAGATCAAGGGAGGGGACTGTCCTGCTCTGCTCTGCACTGGTGCAGCCTCACCTTGAGTACTGTGGGCAGTTTCGGGCACCTCAGGATAAAAAAGATATGAAGCTACTGGAGAGCATCCAAAGGAGAGCAGTAAGGATGGTGAAGGGTCTGGGAGGGGATGACTTATGAGGAAACTTGGATTGTTCAGCTTGGAGGACTGAGGGGTGACCTCATTGCAGCCCATGGCTTCCTCAGGAGGGGAGGGGATGGGGCAACTTTTGATTTCTTCACTTCTGTGGCTGAAGACAGAACTTGGGAAAATGGCAGAAAGCTGAATCAAGGGAAGTTTAGGTGAGGTATCAGGAAAAGGCTTTTCACCCAGAGGGCAGATGAGCACTGTAACAAGTTCCCCAGGGAAGTGGTCACAGCCCCAAGCCTGCCTGACTTGAAGAAGCATTTGGATGATGCTCTCAGGCAGATGGTGTGATTCTGGGGGTGCCCTACACAGGGACAGCAGTTGGACTTGATGACCCTGGTGGGTCCCTTCCAACTCATTCTCTGAATCAGTGATTCTATTTGTGGGAAATCAGATCACTGTTTGGGGAGGAGGTGAATGTGGATTTATGTGAGACAGCACAATTTGGATCAGGCTTTGCTAACCAATGGGAGATCTGTAAGCATCAGCAAGATACAAAATGAAGCTCCTGGAGTAACCTACACTGAAACAAATCCCCTGAATATGCCTCTGAAATTAGATGCCTTTGCATACCTGGTATCAGCAGATACTTAATAATTCACAGGACCTGGATAAAACTGTATCTGTTTTAAATTACAGTGTTACTACAGTAATTAAAGTCTGAGCCCAGAAGCCCATGCAAAACCTGAATACATTTATTACTTCTGCCCTCTGCTCTGCAGTTATATTTGAAAGATTTAAGGGCTTTGTCAGTATGCTCAAAGAACCATTTTGATAAAGCAAAACTAAATGTTTGAGGATTTGACGCCCAGAGTTCAAATTCCTGGTTACTTTAAGACACTCTCAATTTTGGCAGGCTGTGGATTCCTCCTTGGATCTTTTGCAGGAATATTCCTTTCAACATTCTTCCATGACATTTTGTAGAATGGAACCATGATGTGCTACGAGGAAACACTGATAATTGCTAACTATTTAAAAAAGAAGTCAAAACACCCCATCCCAGAACAGCCTAAAAAAAAGGGCTATTAATTTTTAGCCTCTTAATAGCACAGGGCACACTATGCTTCTCCTATTGTTGCAAAAAAGACAATAAATAGTTTTAATTACTAGCTTCAGTGATTTTATACACTGATGTAAATAATATTGTTGAGTCTGTCATTAATTTAAATCAAAGCTGCTGTGTATCTAAAGGACAGTTGCAGAATGCTGTCCTGTGTTCTCTCTTGCCACTATAAAGAGCATCAGAATCACCATCATATAAAGAACTTTTCTTTTTAGAGTCAGCTGATGCATTTTTCTCTGCTCAGCTGATTGATTCCATGCTTATTCCATGCTTATTCTGAATTAAGTGTGCCAAGGCACTTTGAGCCAACCATATGTTTCAGTCTAAGCAGAGATATGGAAATAACCATGTGAATATCCCTCTGAAACTTGCTGCAGCCCAGCCCACACTACCAGATTCTCATGCAGCAGAAGAGAAAATTTTGAATGTACTCCATTTTGCACTTCTTCTATGGGGATTTTGCTACCTGTTTCCAAAATTTGTCTCACTGCTGAGTGTTTCTGGATGACACCTAGAGATGCTTCTGCATGGTGAGACAGAGAGGTTGTACCATTTTACTGGCCAAAGCAGTCCAGACTGGTCTAAATGTGTGTTCTGCTATTGAAAAAAGGATTATACGGTGCTGAAGTTGTTTTTTTTTTCTGTAGGTGGGGAGAAATCAAAATCAGCATCAGCATCTTACAAAGAAAGGAAAACAAAGTGAGTTTGATACTAAATCTGCCTTTTTAAAGATTGCTATCAGACTTTCCAGAAACATTTAAATTTCCTTCTGGGATCAAATTCTTGTTTTCTTTGAAAACTGAATTTAGGAGCAGGTCTTTATTTTGCCTGCATCACTATGACTTATAGCCTGCACTTATTAAATTAATAGTCCTGCTGTTAGAACTTTTCCAAATATTTCTTGACTGATCTTAGATACTACTTTTCCCCCTGTTATACCCTCAGAGAGAATGTTCCCTTTGTTCTTTCTCAATGAACTGTAGACAACCTGGTAATAATGGCCCAGAATTTTACTTGGCAGGACTTGTGATGGCTAAAGAGATGAGAACACCAAGTTATAAAGCCCAAGAGCTCTATATTGGTATTTAACCCCATTTCAAAACAACCTTGCAGAGGCTGTGAGGGGACTGAGATTAACTTTTGCTATTGTTGATTCTTACCAAGTGAAATGTGCAAAACCAACAAGGAATCAAATGCATCCTGTGAGTCAGCTTTTTAAGCAGATGAGTGAGTTGCTATCCAGTTTCAGAAGTTTGGGTTGGGTTTAGCATTTTCAGCATGCCTGAGCATTAATGTCTCACTATGATTTAGACTGAAGTGTTTGGAACAGCTTTTTCTATTCCCTGTTTGAGGCAAGAGGCATGATGGGGGTTGTTCTGAGTTTGGAAGGAGTGAGGACAAGGGCAAAGCCATCAGAGGACACCCTGCTGAATGTTCCCCAAAGGAACTGTTCTAAAATGATACAGGGTATGGTATCTGTAAATGACAGTGGTCTTTAATTTCTCTAATTGTGAAAACTGTTCTAAATTATTGCCTTCGTGCAGGTAACTTTATTTGCTCTCTCCCATCAAGTCCTACAGTGCATGTGCTTATTTATGTATGTGCTGATACTATGAAGTGGTCCCCCACAGCTGATCTTGGCACTAGTACAAGTCTCCACAAGTTTTAAGAACAGCAAACCACCACTTTGTACCAGTATTAATTGTCTTGAGTCTTCAGACGTTACTCTTTCCCTTCTGTTACTGTCCCAGGATGTCTCTGCTCTGCCACCAAGATACAATGATGTGGTACCAGTAATCACCTTCCACTGCTGGCAGCATTACACCTCCATTAGTGCTGTGATAATGTCACCCTACAACAGTGCCACTTCCTGAAGATTTTTGTGACTGCAAGTTAAAAAATTGCCTGGCTGCTCAGGAGCAGCCACTACCCTTCCTAGCTGGCAATGCAAGGTCAGGCTTAAAGAGCTTGGAAAACACATTTAAGTAGGTTGCCTGCTATACACCTTGATTTACAGAGTGCAAAACAACACTACATAAAACCTGAACTTTGTTTCATATGACCTAAATAGCATCTTTGCTGCTTGGAAACAAAACATATTTAAGTTACAAGTTTTAACTATTAGATATCTACCTCCTAACTAGACAGACATTCAGGTAGTTTAGGTTCTTGGCTGTCTGTTCTGAGAGCTTTGGCTAGATTAATGGTTGTTGTCCAAGAAATGCATCTTTTTGTTATATGGTTTTAGGGCTAGGACTTTTGTCCTAACCTTTTTTTTTTTGTGCTAAACTTGCAGTGAAGAGTAAGGCTTGCCCCAGAAAATTCCACATACGTGGTGAGAGATTTAATGACCCTTATTAAAGAAAAATATTGTTTCAGCTTTGTTTATGCACTGAAGAAAATGAGAAACAAAAGTTGCTGCTTTAAGCAAACCCCTTAATTGTTTCTTTTATAGATTGCTTTTGAAGATGTCCTTTGGTCTTTTTCACAGGTATTTTCCTCAATTAAGTTGCTCCTGAAATAATTTGGAAGCATCCCAATTGTGAAACCTATATGGAAAGATTTTAGGGAGTATACCACATTAAGTGGTGTCCACTCTGACATTAAGCAAAAGAGGTTTCATACTCTCAGAATGTGGACTGAAAATGGGTGACTGCTATTTAGACTGACAAAATACTGGCTTGCAGTACAAAACCCACAGCTGCCCTATACAGAACTGCACCTATAAATTAGTTTGAAATGCCTGCAAGCTCTGACACAGGCATCTGACTGAGTCTAAAGTACTTGTATCCTACTTCTTGAGTGAAGGGGTGGCAGTAAGTAACTTCTCTGTACCCAACCCTTACAGTGGAAGGACTTGGTTAGATGGCTGGGCACCAGTTTGGTATTTTGTACAAAAAATAAGCAACAATGCTTTGAAAGGTGCATGCACTTGGCAACAATGTCTAAGCCATAAAGTGTATTTTTCTCTTCACTTCCATCTCTGGCAGCCTGCACCTACATCAGCCCTTCCCACTGAAGTGTCATGGCCATGCAAGTGGTCATTCCTGAAATATGAGAGGGAGAATTCCTTCCGCAGAATCACCAAGGTAACTGAAAGCCTGAATAGGTCTGGTCATGGCCTGTCTTCTGAACCTAAGTCTGAAGCCTCAGTGACCACTCTAATAAAAATTATTAGCCTCTGCCCACACATGGCTGAATAAGCTGGACTTACTTCAGGTTTTCCTTTCTTTTCAGTTTTCTGTGGGGTTTTTTCTTTCTGTTTTTCCTTCCCTGCTGCTTTTTTCTGCAAGGCCTTCTCTTGTAAGGCAGCCAGTTCTGCAGAGACCTGAAAGGAACAGAAAGAAAAGTGAAGAGCTGCTCAAACACTTTCTTGTGCAAGGTGTTAGACATGTGCTATAGCATTCATGAGCTGTTGTGTATTTTATCTGCCTTGCATTCAGCTTTCCAGTACTGGGGAAACATGGTATCTAATACATTGCTTCATAGCTCTCTGAGCTCCACAGTGGCTGACCAGTACAGAGAAATCCTTTCCATTTATGCTGAGGGATTTCCCACCTGCAAACTTTTATATGGGTGTTGACTATCCCAATGTGTCATTGAAAAAGAGGTCCCAAACTGTGAGGGCTTTTAGGGAGTAAGACCAATTCCTGAAGCACAATATCCTAATAGACATACAACTTAAGGTTCCCTCTGGACTTGGACTCAGACTATGAATTTGTCCTAGTGTTTCTAAGGCAGCTTGATTTTATAGAGATTGATATTGAAAGATTGCCCTGAGGTGTGTCTAATTTCAATATGTGGCTAAAGAATGAAATTGCTCTAGTGAGTGAGAGAGATTGGACAGAGATATTGTGACAAATTCTGACAGTTATACATGGATCGCCTGGCATCGTTATCCCTGCAAGGCACTAGCAGCTGATAACTGGGTACAGCAACATCATTTTCCATAATTTTAGTTCCTGGCCATTTGTACCTTACTATCTGAAAAGGCAGTGGGTGAAATTTGCTGGCTTTGCTCCCAGGTGCCTTTCATTGTCTTCTTTTGTAAGTGTAAATCAGAAAATCCGTGTCCATTGAAATCTATAAATTGATCATTAATACAGGCAATGCCATGAAAGAGTAGAAAATTTAAAAATGCTGTTGTAAGACATATTTCCTGTAACAGTAAAAATATTTGTTTTCTAAAGACTGCCTTTTAATGCATTGAAGCTTGGACAGTGGAAGGGAGACAGTGACAAGGGCTATACTTTTCAGCCAGTGAAATTTCATTAGTAGATTTCCCCAAGCATTTCAGTATCCTACATTTAATTAAATATGGTAATTTAAACCCCAAGCACTGTTCAGTCATATCTTGTGCTGATAAGCAGTGAAGCATTTCATTCCCTAGAATAGATGAACAGATTGAGTAGAGTTCAAAATAGGTTTTTAGTGTCCCAGAAGGCCTGCTGTATCCAAATTCAACAGAGCTACTCAAAGTGTATCCTTTACTGATGCTACTGCCCTGCTAGAAGTCTCACCTGGCCACCCCCACCCTGACTGCCTACCAAAGGGTAGCTGCAACCACTTTCAGCATCTCAGGGGTGGCTTTATCCCACAGGACACCTGAAAGCACACACGTGAGGGACAAAAGGTTTTTATTTCAAGCAGTATTTGTGAGTTCTACTGGTGAGATCTTAAGTATATGCAGACTCTGACTGGAATGACTTCCATGTTTTTATGCAGTTGAATGATACTGAAAGGGGTTATATGAAGTTCCTCACAAACCTCCTATAATGGGACTGAATTGTTGAATTGTCCTTACCCTTCTGTCCTGCTTTGATCAGTTCTGTAATGTAGGAAGAAATAGCAGTTTGTTTTCTATTTTCAGAACTGCAGTATGAGCTATGGTGCAAGTCTTTGCAGCTAACAGTTCCTATAGGTAACAGAAAAATGGTGCTTGCACTGAGCACGGAGTGAAACACATAATAATGCAGGAAGTCAAGTCTAGAAACATGCACAGTGACTTCAGGCAGAGGTTGAGGACATACAAATAACATCTGGACAGTCTCTTTCCTGGATGTCTTGGCAACATGTATGTAGTCTGAGATGCCTAGGAGTTTTGGTGAAATGCTCTGAGGCCATAGAATCATAGAATCATAGAATTAGCCGGGTTGGAAGGGACCTCAGAGATCATCAAGTCCAACCCTTGACCCACCGCTGCGGTTACCAGCCCATGGCCTGTCTCCCTCAGCCTCTCCTCATAGGATCTGTGCTCGAGTCCCTTCACCAGCCTGGTTGCCCTCCTTTGGACAACCATTCAGCTGGCGATGCCACCCCCTGCAGAGCCTGACTTTGCTGAAGTGGGGCTCTGCTGCCCAAAAGAGAATGAGAGAACAAATATAATTTTTTCTTTTCTGTGTCAGATCTCCTCTATCCCCCACTGGTGCAGCTTCTCCAGCTCTGCTTTCACCTCTGCTCTAAGCAGCTCCATAACTGCAGAGGACTAATGGTTTGTATTCCTCTGTACAGAATAATTTTCCCTACAGCTACTAATGAAGTTTTTTCCCCCTGATGAAAACTTCATAGTAGAAATAAAAACATGTCTTCTTAAATTATTTTAGACTGCTTAAATTATTTTAGACTGCCCTTTTTCTTTGCTAGCTTTCCTCTTTTGGAAACTATGCTGAAAGTACTTAGAGAACTCTTAATATAGGGAACAGCATGTGCATCAGTAAGAACAGATGAATTTTATTCCCCTTCTTTCTAGTCTTGCTGTAGGACTCCTGTCATGCTAGTCATGACTCTTTTCCAGTAATGTTTTCTTCTGAGGCTGAAAAGACATTTTTCTCTAAACCAATATCCCATGAAAGTCTAATGGACTTTCCTATTCATACATCAGTTTGAGTGTTTTTCCAAACTCTTGCAGTTCAAATCCCCTTCTTTGGGAACCAGAGGAGCACTGACACAGAGTGCAGCCTATGAATGGAAATGGCTGATGTTGGCATATAATCTCAGTACCTGAAAACCCACAGCTGCAAGGAGGAATCACTCATGTTCTATGTTCCTCAGCTGTTGAAAGCTTTGTGTTGGCTTGAGATAAATATTCCTCCTTGAAAATAAGTCTTTCCCTCATCCCTTGGGAGAAGACCTTAATTGAGCTTCTTGTCTTTATTAGTGTTGTGGCATAAATGAAATGCAGGGATAGAGTATGTTTGGGAGTTCTGGATCTCCAGCTGCAATGGGTGAGACACAGCCTCACAGTTTTGTAATTCCGGATCAAAAACCAGTTTGAACAGAAACACTTTAAATGCACATACCTAGTGCTTCTGGAGAGAAAATGCTTTGACTATTAACTCTACAGGAAGAAGCTATTTTGAAGTCTAAGACAAAAAAAAATTTCTTCAAGAAAAAAGCACTTTTTGAGATGGTCAGAGATGCCATCCCCTGTCCCACAGTAACATGCCAAACATCAGACTGCATCTTTGCATCCTTTGAACCCAACATGCAGTGTGCTATAAACATGCTTCCTCCCATCCTGCCCCCTTAGCTTGAGGACATTTAATTACAACACTTTCCATGACCTGATTATTTCTGTAAAGTGATATTTTTTGTCAGTTGGAGAGGTTATTTTCATCAAGGTGGGCCTGGGACTCTGTCCCACTGAGCTACCTGAGAGCCAGTGTTCTGCATTCATTCCTTTTGAAAGCCAAGTCTGATTGTGTAGCTTTTAACTTCTTAGTACTGTTTACTTTTGGGTGTGCACCTGCAAGCAAAGCTTAAGCTTTTAAAACCCCCCCCTGGTGATTTGCTTCTTGCAGGAATGAATTCAAAATATGGGATCTTGCAAAATCTTACAGTGTGCTTTAAGAGTCACATTTGTCTGTGACTGTCCATGACTTCTGCATGCTCTTCTCTTTTTTACATCGAGCAGACATTACCCAAGCAGTTAAATTCACTTACCCTTGTTTTGTTTCTCTGGCAAACACTTCAAAATGTCAGTCTCCATTGAATGGATTTATGAAAAATCTGTTCTATTTGCTTGGTAAAAGCTTTTTTCTAGGGAAGGTAGATAGTAGATGTGAAAAGGAGTTGTCACCAGTGCCTGGCTTTAGGCACACAACCAAGACTACTGACCTCAGCCAATAGAGTTCATATTCCTAGGCAGTGGAGAGCTGCTGGAGCATCCACTGAATGGCTTCATGGCAGTGAACTGGAGGTGAATACATTTGCCTGTTGTGCAGCTTATGAAACTGAGCACCATTTTTGTCTTCCTGCATGGTTAAACTGAAATAATTGGAATATTTTCAGGCCTTGAAGTGCCAAGATCCAGCTGATGGAACTGTGTGTTTAACACTTGTGAAAACCCAGCCTGATAAATTCTAAAAGGAGCATCTGGAATAATGTGGAACAGAGGAAATAAAGGTGAGAGTAACTGTAAGCATCTCCTTCTATTCCTGAAAAACACAGTTGGTATATTTGCTGTCAAGATAGAAGTACATTTGCAAAATTATGAATACTAGAAAGTACAAGTCCACACAGCCTCGTGAATCCTTCTCTGACACTTTAAAAGTTATTTGTCTTTATTCATTTGGTAAAAGTCAGTAAGATATCACACATGAGGGACTGGATGTGTGTGTGTGTCTGAATGTTGTAGTACTTTACTGTATTTTACTGTCCCTACCTGGGAAATAGTCAGGGATATTCATTAAATATTAACTACTGGGGATCTCTTGCACTGCTCTTCACAGCCAAAGGGATTACTGGGATTACTGGGGATCTTCAGCTCTTGGTGGTAATGAATGCAGCAGAATATTATTGCACAGAGTGCCAAGCAAGGATCAGAAGCATATGTCTGCACAGGAGCTAACACACTATTTCTTGCCCCTTTTCTAGAAGCTGCTGCAACAGATATTGTCATTACAGCATTGTGGAAATTCCTTTGTCCTCCACGCAGAAATTGAATGTATAACCAAACTCTTGGTAACCAAGCAGCTTATCTCCTGATAAGTGACTTAATGAGGGGAAACTGGGAGACAGGGAATGTGTCTGCTAAACAGCAACTCTCTTGGCTTATTTTTATGGTGATGAGACTTAATGAACTACAGGAAGAGATCATAATTTTGTTGGCAGCAGTAGAAGGGCAAAGCTGAAAATTGCCACGTCTGATGATTATCTTTGGAGAAAAACATACAAAAATATTAGAGGCAGACATCTGGAACAGAGGCAGGGAGATAACACCAGTGTCTCAGAACTTTAAGTTTTTCTTGAAGAGTATATAGAGAAAAGCTTCTCTTCAGTCAAGAGATAGTACATATTTTTCTGACTAAACCACTCAGTACTTTGCTTTGGGAACTCATTGGCCTATCTTTTTGAAAGGTATTTGTAAAATGTTGTGAAAGCAGTTTGTGCTGAAGGCCAGCTATATTGCCAAGTAAAGTAAGGTCAGAGTTGTCAAAGGATGAAGAACTATAGAATGTATAATAATGCAGCAATGGTTCACGAAGTGATTAATTTGTATTTTATTTTCCCCAAAGTGTCTTTACCTAAGTCTTATAAAATGTTTGCTTTTTAAATACAGTTCAGTCTGATTTTCCATAGAGTTTAACTTGGGAGTAACCAACCCATTCACAGAAGCTAATATACACAGCAAGTGAAAGCTTGTTTCCCCTGAAGTCAAGGACAAAATTCCCACTAAGGTTAATGGGACCAGGATTTCATTTACTATGTTGCCCAGTTCCAATGTGGAACAAAACCAGTTGCCTGAGGGGTTTTTAATAGGCAGCTGACTCAGCTGGAAAAAAAAAAAGTTTTACTTGTCTGACATTCAGGTAAAATTATGAATGTACTGAACTTTTTTTTGCCAACTGCATTCTGGGTATCTTTTAAGGTTATGTGATACATGTTCTGCTTTTGGTTGTGCTGGCAAAGAAGAGAGAAAAAACAGGCCTAAAATATTTGCAGATCAGGTAATTGCTAGTGAAAATTTGCTGGGAAAATACTTGCTATTTTTTTTTTCTACCAGATATTATTCTTTTATGCAGGAAAAAACAGGTGGTAAAAAAATCTCTCTACACTTCTTACTTCCTTTGGTTTTTTTATGCAGGAAAATAGCTAAAGTTGAGAATTCAAAGCTGGAAGTAGGACAGGAAGAATATATTTCTCCGGAGTAATCTACTGTATCCAGTTTTGCTCAGTACAATTTCTTGTACTGTTTTCTCACTGAATTGTGTTTATCCTTGTTGGTAGCAAGTCTAATTAGCCTAAAGTCCCCTGAAGCCTTCTTCAGCACTAAGCCATGCTTGCTGGGTGGCTTCCCTGCTGCTCAAGAGCAGTTAACAAAGCCCTCTTGACTCCAGCATGTGCTTCTACTTTAGAAGCTGAAAACTTTACTGACTCCTTCCCTCTGTCTGGGACTGAACAACAGAGCTAATGAGGCTTCTGGGGTTGGCCTTAGTGTACTCTGAACTTGGATAAAATCAGGAATATATCCTGAGCCCAGTTTCTGCAAGGCACAGAGAGCTGTTTGAAGCTGCTTTCTTGCATAGTTTTGTAAGCAAAGTAACTGAGGATCAGAATATTGTGTTTTGTGCTGGGCTAGTCTGTATTTACATCTTCTCAGACCACACAGATGCTGCTAGCATGCCCCAGGCTTTTCCCTGAATCTAAAGGGACTGAATCTAAAATAACACTTTAACATATATGTGTTAGACCACCAGGTCTAACCAGGTCTAACCAGGTTAGACCACCAGTTGCAGGCAGCTGATGAACACCAGTCTGTACCACAGGGGAGCTTTAAGGACCAGAGAGATCAGCTCCTGACAGTTCAGTTTTCCTAGCCCACTACTAGCCACCATGCCTGGTTTGCTCATGGGCCATATCCTGCTCCTGTGTGCAGGGCTTCCTGTTTATAACTTCCCTCAACAGGCTCATCATCCTGCCAGGATCATTGTGGAGGGTAGAAATGGCTCTGAGTGCCAACCACTGCCCTCACTCCTTCAACTGGCCTTTCTCTGGGTGACACCCATTTGATGAGAGGAAGAGATAATCAGTCACTTCTATTAGCCAGAGAAGTCAGAAGGGAGATTTTACCAGACCAAACATCTGAGTTCATGATAAGAATACATAACATAAACTAAGATACTTCCTTCACTTGAATGTGCCCCTTGTTTAAGCTTGCTTAATGGATCCTTGGCAGTAAATCAAGGCACAAGCTTGCCCCCATAAGAAACTCTTCCTGCTTAAACTAAGAAATTATTGCTAGACTGCTGATATGGAATGTGAACACACTGGAACCAATTTCACCCCCTGAGGTAGCTTTGGTGAATGCCTGTTTTAAACCAACACTCTTTTAACTGTTTATTATGTATTTCTACTAGTAGGTAGCACCACCAGCCGAACTACAGGGATTTTGCAAGAGGAAAGGACCTCTTTGTAGCTGTGGTCATTTCTCTGAACTACTTCAGACGTTTCTTTTTGGGTGACTTGCATGCCTGAGAACCTTCCTCCATAACTAAGTGGCTGTACATCATGAAAGGGAATCCATTTTGGTGAGTTTTGTGGTTTACCTTAGAAGAAAACAATCCTTTAACTTGCAGCAAAAAGCTTTTTAACAATAAGGTTCCTGGAGTGCTTGAGGCCATTGCTATGAAAAAACAGTTCACCCTTAAATAAACAGATATATTTTGTGGAGATTCTTTCCCCAGTTCCATTAACCTTTTATATTAGAGGAGTGACAGTACCTGCTCTGGAGTTTTGTCTGTAAAAAGAGCCATTGAACCTCCTGCCTTTTCAGTAGGATAGTCAGGAAACCTGCCTATGACATGCCTGTGTGAAGAACAAAAGATGGAGAAGGAATTAAAATCCACAATTTTTCACTCAGTTGACAAAGGTATTAGCTGGGGAGAAGTTAATCTCACCTCTTATTCAAAACCAGAGTGCTGTATTCCCTCCTGTGGTAGTGACTTCTTCAGTAAATTCATTAAACCAGTTACTAACCCATGTCTCTTGCCCAGTGGCCCACCAAACATTGCAAGTTATCAGGGAATTTCTTTGAATTGCACATCGTGTCACCACTGAGAGATTTATGGTTATAGCTCTACTTTCAGCATCTAATTTTTAAAAAAATAATAACTTAGTTTAAATCAGCTTTTGATTTACAAATTCCAGATTGTATTTTCATGTGAGGATCTCACCCTTAAAAATTTCAAATGTACTTGCATCATCAGAGGAGATGGAAGCCAGGGAGGGGACAATAAGTTAAGGCATCATGGATGGCATGGATAAGATAGGGTGCTTCCAGACTTCTCGAAGAGATTAACAGCTATAAATAAAAAATCATAATCAAAAGGCCATTTATATTGATAAGAATGCTTCTCTTCTTTCAGTTTTGTAGTTTTCTGGATTATAGCAGTAGGACTTTTTGTTTGTTTGGTAATGCCAGGATGATATTCTGTTTCAGAGAAAATTCTTACAATTCAGAGAAATCATTGTGCTACTTTGACAGAGAATATTAATGTATCCTCTAAATGAAATTTCCCTTGAGAAGAAAATAGCTCAGAAAAGTCACTGTGATTCATAAAAATTACTTGAATTTTTTTAAAACAACTGGTACCTGAAGGGACTTTCCTAAGCAGCAGACCCAATTTTAAACTGAGTTCTTTGGAACAGATCATCTGTTATGTTTCTATAGCATATGTGCAGGGTTTGGATCCCTAGCTAGTATTAATGTAATACCAATTATGAAAGAATAAACGAACATTGATCTGTGATGCTAAGATCTGACTTGTATGTCCAATAAGCACTGGTTCTATATGAAAAAAGATGCAAAGCTTTGGTCATTGTATTCCCTTAAACCAGTCTGCATGAACAAAGGGGTGTCACTGTTAGTGTATTTTTTCCTAAAAATCTGGTTAGAAAGGGAATTTGGCCTCAAAAATCTGCATCATCTAGCTAATTTAATGTTAGATCAAATTTTATTTTTTACAGACAGACAGAAAATAGCTCAATTTTATGCTAAATGTAATCCTGTTTTAAATGCTACTATAAATCTGGCTCACAGCAACAAATTTTTACAAATCTGATATTAAGGCTGTTGCTACTTTACTAATGCCAGCTGGAAGGAAAGGCAACATATACTGAAAGTGAAGAATCAGTTTGGAGTCCACCAACCACTGAATGTGGTACCAGTGTTCAATATTTTAGAGTTACATTTGGTGTTTGTGTTAGCTTTTTCACTTCTACATCATTTTCAGCTCTTGGAGACAGAAATATTTACCCCTTGGGTACGTGTGATGTGAGTGCTGTAGATACTGCACCACATTCTCAAATTTGGCAGCGAGTGTCAGTTTGTTTATAATTTGTGTTTTGTGTGATTCTTCTGCACACAGCTGGTGCAGCTTTTTGGGATGATGTGGTTCATCTTGTCTTTTTGTAGCAGCTCCAGCAGATGCTGATGTTGAAAAATAACTTGAGATAAAAAGAAGTAATTGCCAATTTTTTACTCAAGTGGAAGAAAAGTGTTGGCCATTTACTAACCAACCAGCTGTCTGAGGAGTGGGTCTTCAACTGAGGGTGATGCAGGACCTATGGCCACCAGTGACCCTGAGAACAGGCAGCTACCACATATTTCAGTTGTGCTAATTCTTCTGGGACATCTGTTTTTTTTCTTTTTAGATTTCATCCTTTCCTGTGGACTGTTATTCAGCATATCAGTTGCTTTCTGATATGGTCAGGGAACAGTATTCTTAAGTCTCATTTCCCTGTCCCAGGTCTTGTGGGTTTTCCTGTTTCTCTGCTAGGTTTAAATGACTACAACTTCAGTCTTGTAAAGCTTGGAAAGCATGAACATGCATGACCCTGGTAGACAAATTCCTCTCTTTTGAAACCCTCTGAATTAAACCAGGGATTCATTTCGCCTGTAAATCTGCACAGAAAAATGCAGTCATTGATCTTGCTGGTCATTTAAAGTGTAATGAATCTCTTTTTTCCATTCTCTACTCACTTTTTGGCAGCATTCTACTTGGAACCATCACAACGGATTGTCTCATGCATTCATCATAAGATGATAATTTGGATTCAACTGGACCTAAACTATACAGTATCAGCTTGTTTTACAGCTGTTGATAATGACAACACCTCAGGACAAAATGAGCAGCTGGGATGCACCCCACAAACAGCCAGCCCTGTGTCTTTGTTACATCACATAAGCTACATATCATCTATGGCTCCCATCAGGCATGTCCTATGTTGAACAGTGAATGGCTCTTGAATCAGGAGGATCTTCCAAAAATGTTGAATGATGTCACAGTTTAACACTGGCCTGGCAATTAAACCCAATGACAGATGCTCTCTATTAATCCCCCTCTCCTCCCTGATAAAGAAAGGAGAGAGAATAAGAGAGAGAGACTTATGGTTTGGAAACTAAACTACACAACTTTAATGAAACAGTAATGATAAATAGGAAAAATTACTAAATATATACAAATATACAGGAAACTTGATACCATGTTCCTCCCCCTCTCCCCAAAAACTTTCACATCACCACCGAGACTGCAGGGCAGCCCTGGGAAAGCCCAGGCTGGAATCCTGGAGTCAGCAACAGTGGGGAGCTGGAGGCACGAACACGCAGATTCAGGCTGGCATGGATCAGGACCACAGGCAGAGGAATAGATGGAATCCTCCCAGGACGCCGAAGCAAAACAGGGACAGGTGAAGAAAGGGAACCAGGAAGGAAAGGAAGGGGTTTGACCCTCATGATCCCTCAAATTTATACTGAGTATGAGGCGTGTGGGATGGAATACTCTGTTTGGTCAATTCTGGCATCTATCTTGCCCGTTCCTCCCTGAAGGAGGGCTTCAGGTGGGACCTTTTTACTCCTTCTCTCCTTCCAGAGGGCAAAATGTTCCTCAGAACTGAGCAGTGGCCTTGGCTCTGCACCCCAGTCTCTATCAGTAACTATAAACATCGAGTCCCAGAAACAGACACTGTCTGAGAAACTTGCCGTTAATTTCAGCACGTGCAGCTACTTACAGGAGACTTAGCTGAAAGCAAAAGTACAAGACAAAAAATCCCCTTTATCCTTGTCCAAAGCAGGACAAATGATTTTGAGTTTGCTTTACAATAAGTGTTGAAATCATTTTAAACTGCCCTCCCCTTTTGAAACTTCCTAGAAATGATGAAGATGATTAGAGTCAGTTCTAAGGCAAGTATGCTGAAAGAAAAATAATCCAGATGATGCAAAAACCTGCCCCCAGTTTGAGCCATGCTCTTTTGTTCTGCTGGAAACGTGGAGAGCTTTGTGGTGGAAATCCTTAATGTTTCTACCTGTGTGACACCAATGACAACTATCTTCTAAACCCAGACCTAGATAAGATGATGGAGCTGCAGTGGTTCCCACTGTCAGCAACAGGGCTGAATATGGAAAAGCTAACCTTGCAGCAGCACACTTGATCAAATTTGAGTGAGCCAGTGTGTGTTAGTAAGATAAAGCCTTCAGTGGTAAATCAGAATCATTACCTTTTGTTGAAGCTCAAGATCTTCACAAAGCTGTTTTCAGCTCATAAACATTCACTATGTAATATTTACCTTCAGGAATACCTTTACTTTAAAATTACTTATCTTCTGTACTATACTAAATAAACATATTTTACAGTGGTAACAGCTTCTAACAATCTACAGGCAAAAAATAGAGCCAGTCACCCTATACTGTACCCTACATGCACTAAGAGGTAGGTTACTGCACCTGAAAATCTTTTCCCCAGTGTTAGCTGGAGAGTGGAAAAGCATCATTCCTCACTTGGATTGTTTGTTGACTCCAAAAGTTGAGGTGCAAAAAGTTGAGTTTTGAAACTTCTGAAATCACCATTGATTTATAGTCACCAAGTCTCCAGCTCATTAGAGATCATTGGGTGGGAATTCCACACTGGTGTTTTAGATTGCTCTCTCTTACTTTGTCTGCACTTCCTCTATTCTTCCCAGTATATATTTTTGATATTCATAGTGCCTTGATGCTTTCTTTGCACATCAGTCACTCTGTCTAGCTGGCAGCTTAACCACCAAGTTCACACACCCTGATGCTTGCTCTTGCATGTCACTGAAAAGAAAGCACTATGGAAAACCTAAACTGGTGGTTAGGAAAAGACTGTGAATCTTTTTCAATTTTGATGGGGAGAGAAGAATGTAAAAAGCTGAAAGCTTAAGCTCTTGATAAGAACAGTATTGAGGTGTGTAATAGATTTGAGAGACATGGTGCATGTCAGCCACACCTTGTTCCAAGGCAAGTCAAAACTCAATGAATCTGTTACTTATTATTGTCTCAGCATTTGAAGGGAAGAAAAATATACAGTGGT
>JAAWXA010000048.1:521757-615137 GCA_038090715.1 Florisuga fusca | reverse complement strand
TCTTCAGCAAAGATAATTAACTATTGAAGAAGTGGGAACTAAAGAACATTAGGTCAAGTGTCTGCATTATTTTGTATTTGACTAAGTCATAGTTTTTAAATTACAGGCTTGAAAAATTAGTATTTACATTGAAAATGGCTGGTTTCATTTTTGGTAAAACTTAAAGGCAAATATTCAGATGTTACGAAATATTCACTAACTAAACCTTTAAATTAGGATTTTTACAACTAAATGAAAACATCTTGTAACTAAGTAGTAAATACCATTATGATACAGATTATCTCAGTGTGAAATGGGAAGTACTGCCCCTAGTTCTGCCTGTCCATCCTCAAAAAACAGGGAGTGGCCTTTTTCAAGACCTTGCCTCTCTGCTTGTGTCTAATTGTTTGTGCTACCAGACAATAGTTCTGTTTAGTTTGTAAGAAATACTAGACATTAACAGATTGTTGAAAGCTGAAACTGGAACATATTCTTCAAACAATCATGGAGCTGCCATAAAATATTTTCTCTGACTGGCCAGTTTGTGTATTTGACTGATAAAATGTCAGACCTTCAAAAGAATTAAATTTCTATATTGAAAAGCTTTTCACTTCTGCTACTGGCAGTGCAAAGCAGTCACAGAGATGTCTTCTGGGGAAGCATTTAAATAAAATAAACCCCTCATTCTATTGTACTTCTTGCCTGTTTCTCTAATCCCACATAATATGGGTCCCCTCAAACTACTTAAAAAGCAGTGTTGGTTTATTTTAGGTGACTTTGCTGTGGCATTTTCTTTCCTTTGGTGCGTGTGCTTTCTTTAGCTCTTTGAAAATCACTTCCAGAAAAAATAAGCTATGCAAATACAGAATTGCTTAGAAAGCAACATTCATTTCCATAGGTTTCTTGTCATCTTTAATGGGTTTGGACACAGGCATATTGAAAACAACTTATGTTTTATCTAAGGTCCTTATCCTCTACGTGTTTGCTTGCATAGGTGATTGTGATACGTGGAATTAATTCAGTGGAGTGAGTTGTAGGGAGAAGTGTTTGGAGGATTGGAAACTTCGTTGTTCTGGAGAAATCTTCAACTTTAAAAGTTTAAGATCAAGTGTTGTGAGACCAATACTGTGCAAGAAGAAACACTCCCATGGAGGAATGAGTGTGAATGGTTTGTAGGGAAAGATGATCTCCTTTATTACAGTAACTACCATAATTAGAAACAATAGGTGGTCTTTGGGGNGAGTGGAAAAGCATCATTCCTCACTTGGATTGTTTGTTGACTCCAAAAGTTGAGGTGCAAAAAGTTGAGTTTTGAAACTTCTGAAATCACCATTGATTTATAGTCACCAAGTCTCCAGCTCATTAGAGATCATTGGGTGGGAATTCCACACTGGTGTTTTAGATTGTTCTCTCTTTGTCTGCACTTCCTCTATTCTTCCCAGTATATATTTTTGATATTAACAGTGCCTTGATGCTTTCTTTGCACATCAGTCACTCTGTCTAGCTGGCAGCTTAACCACCAAGTTCACACACCCTGATGCTTGCTCTTGCATGTCACTGAAAAGAAAGCACTATGGAAAACCTAAACTGGTGGTTAGGAAAAGACTGCAAATCTTTTTCAATTTTGATGGGGAGAGAAGAATGTAAAAAGCTGAAAGCTTAAGCTCTTGATAAGAACAGTATTGAGGTGTGTAATAGATTTGAGAGACATGGTGCATGTCAGCCACACCTTGTTCCAAGGCAAGTCAAAACTCAATGAATCTGTTACTTATTATTGTCTCAGCATTTGAAGGGAAGAAAAATATACAGTGGTGCTTTTCCAGCATCTATAAAAATGTGCAAATGCCAGAGCTGGAAGAAGCAACTCTTACTTTCAACACGATTGCTTCACTGGGAGTGGTGACAATGTGTTAAGGGCTACAAAGCAAAAGCAGAAGCAAATTCTAATGCAACCACCAGATTTCATATGGAGAATATGCAGTTCTAGTAAAACTCTTTGCCTAAATGAACAAATGAAATCGGTAAAAAGTATGGCAGCTTGGTAGGATGAGACTCAGTGGCTGCACACAAGCAAATAAAGAGACTTAAGGGTAGAAAAAAACTAGAAGAAAACTGTGCAGTAACCTCCACCTTGTGAGGCAAACTGAATCACACCTCAGGGAACAGCCTAAGGGACCCCAGATTCTGCTGCACACCCAGCTGTGGGCAAGGAGCTGAGGGTGGTTCAGGTGGGTGACCTGCTCCTCAGGGTGTACTCCCAGGCCACTGAACAGGGGTTTGTGTTTAGGAGCTTGCTTGTGCTGCTGCAAATCAAACTGAGTTCACACCAGGCAAATGAACTTTGGGCCAGAGCCACAGTTTCAGCCAAAACTGAGTTTCACTGTTTCAATGTTTCAGCCAAATTGCTAAAAGTTTCTGTGCTGCAGAGGACACTGCTGAATGGCAGAGATAGGACCCTTGGAAAGTCTGGGATGTGAGAAATCCATTACTTTCCTGGAAAGTAGTGAAAACCTGTCAAGGGGAGCATAGCACAGCTTTACAGAAAAGCCATCTAAGTGGAATGGCCTAAATCTGAATCAAACCAGTTCAATCAGAAGAGTAGTGGGAAGAACAAAGAGGGAGGAGAGGAAAGAGATGATCTTCCACTCCTGGTTTAAAAAGAGAAGGATCTGATGAGGTTCCTGCACTGTTTCTCAAGTTATTTTTTCTTTTCTGGTTCACCATTACTCCTCTTCCCTCTTCCAAACATATGTCTTTTACACTAATTTGAATCTTTCAAGCATAATTGAAACAGAATGATCTATTGTGGTCTGAAATGCAAACCCTTTTGTCAACAATCATGTAGCAGAGATTCAAGGCTATGCTGGGCTCAATTTTAACACACAAAGCACATAAATATCTAGGGTTTAACTAGGTTTGAATGCTTCTTTAACATCTCCAAATCACCACCAGACTTGGTCTGAGTCAGTGTGCCTGGCAGTCTCTCCTGGTCTCTGCTCAGTCCTGACTTGCATTCTGACCTATAGAATAAATTCATCGTCTGGGTGATGACTCTACACTATGCTCATCTCATCTGCTCCTTCCTCCCCTACTCATTTCAGGGGCATCACCACTTCTTAAGTGTTTTCTCTCTTCCACATTGCTCAAGGATGGTTATAGTTAAGGCAAAATATAGCTGTTGATTTATAAAAACAGTCCAAGAATTTAAACATTTTTTCTGGTAATAGACTCAACAAGTTACTGCCTACTCTGTTCTCTGGCATGATTTTAAATGTGTTATTCTTTCTTTTTGGCCCTGAGTTCTCTAGATAATTGCATAAAAGGCCTTGTCAGGAAAAATAAAAAATTATTCTGTGGAGGAAAAAGTGGGTTTAACTCTTTTCAGAGTAAGAAAGGATGTGGGCTGTGTGCAGAAGAAAAGGCATGAATGATGGCTGTAGGCTCTAGGCAGGGACAGCAGAGTGTTCTGCCCAGAAAAGGAACAAAAACAAAAGGTGGGGGGAAGCATTTAAATAAAATAAACCCCTCATTCTATTGTAGTTCTTGCCTGTTTCTCTAATCCCACATAATATGGGTCCCCTCAAACTACTTAAAAAGCAGTGTTGGTTTATTTTAGGTGACTTTGCTGTGGCATTTTCTTTCCTTTGGTGCGTGTGCTTTCTTTAGCTCTTTGAAAATCACTTCCAGAAAAAATAAGCTATGCAAATACAGAATTGCTTATAAAGCAACATTCATTTCCATAGGTTTCTTGTCATCTTTAATGGGTTTGGACACAGGCATATTGAAAACAACTTATGTTTTATCTAAGGTCCTTATCCTCTATGTGTTTGCTTGTATAGGTGATTGTGATATGTGGAATTAATTCAGTGGAGTGAGTTGTAGGGAGAAGTGTTTGGAGGATTGGAAACTTCGTTGTTCTGGAGAAATCTTCAACTTTAAAAGTTTAAGATCAAGTGTTGTGAGACCAATACTGTGCAAGAAGAAACACTCCCATGGAGGAATGAGTGTGAATGGTTTGTAGGGAAAGATGATCTCCTTTATTACAGTAACTACCATAATTAGAAACAATAGGTGGTCTTTGGGGTATCCAGTGGTGCCTGTCTTAGATCTCAAATGGCAGAACTTGGAGGGGGAAGACCTAAATGTAGAATGTGGTAATTCTCTCTGATAGCTTTATTACATGTAGCATTATTAGGCAGGAAAGGTAGACCTTTGGCTGACCCAGTACAGTTGTTCTTAAGCCTGTTGAGTTCTTACAGGGAAATAATCTGTTCTGCCTTGTCATCAAACTATTTTACCTTTTCAAGGATCCTCCTGTTTTTTTTTAAAGGGTAGCAAGTTACTTAGTGTACTGGAAAAAAAGAAATTTCTGTTCCCCTTCAGACAGCCTTGGGCGTGAGCCTCCTCTGCCAGGACTCCTACTTACCTGCCTCCTGCTGAAAACTACAGGGAAAAAGGATTTTTTCACCTGTTTTTACTTTAAAATTTTGACAAAAATTATTCATGGTTAAAAATGGTAGGTTTTCTCCTTGAAATAAATTGGAGACATGGGAAGGTAGCACTGCAAATTACTGCTAAGTTTTTGAATAGGAATAAAAGGCAATATGGGAATGAATAACACCCAGGAGAAACAAAAAGGTTGATTTTACAGTTCCAATACTAGCTTATTTTTTTTTTAAAAAAAGAGAAACGTTGGAAACAAAGTTGATAATATCAACACTCACAAAATGATCTGCTACTTTTGATCTTGCATGTCCCTCTGTATCACTAAGTAAAGATTGCAAAATGTTTTCTCAGAGCTCAAATCTGAATTAACTTAGGCTCTCTGCAGCGACAGTGAAAGAATCTCCTTGTGGACCTGAGGACACCTGAACATCCCATCACTGCCCTTGGAGGGAATTGCTAATAAAGAAGGAGCAGGGCACGTCCTGGTATCACACAGCAGACTCCAGTCAGTAGGATATTTGTTGTTGGCCTTGCCAGGCTTACCAGTAGCTGCCTTGTGTGGGATCAAACTGACTGTGTGTACTTGTGCTGGGGTAATCTTGCTTCTCAGAAACAGGCCTGAGGGAACCAGAAAACCTGCCTTTTTGCTTCTCTAAAAGCTAGAAACAGATCCTGACATCTAACACTACACCCATGTTTTGTTTCCTAGGTCTGCACTTCTTTTAAGTGTCTGTCCTTTTCTTAGGGACTTGTTCATCAAGGGATGTGGTTTAGTGGTGGCCTTGGCAGTGCTGGGTTAACAGTTGGACTTGATGATCCTAAAGGCCTTTTCCAACTGAAATTATTCTGCTCCATGATTCTATGAGCATCTCAGGTTTACTGAACCTGTGAAGCAGGCTCTGTTGCTGCAAAGGCTGTCTCTAAAGGCCAAGGGCTGCAGTCAGACTGTCCTCAGGCTTATTTCCATCTTTTTGCTGATGCTCTACAGCCTTTTGAGGAATGTGATCCTGTCAAGCTGGTTGTAAGGAGAGTGGGTTGAGCCATCCTTCCTGTGGAGGAAGAACTGCCCTCAGGGCTCAGCACCACAACTGACTTGGCTGATGGAGGAGTGAGTACTCTAGATCATGCAACTCTCATTAAAATCTCATCTGCTTTTGTTTTCTTCTCTTTCCATCCTCTTTAGAGCCAGGTCAACAATACAGAAGCTGGGTCAGATAAACACCAGGTCAAATTCTCGTTGCATTTACTGGATTCTTTACCTTTGGTTAGCTTATTCTGCCTTCATGGAATGCTGAAGCTTGACTCAAATTGGCAGCATTTCCTGTGCTTAGTATTAAATTTAAGAGACTGAAAAAATTATGGCCAGTTTTAAGTAAGATTACTTTAACTCAGACTAGAAGTTTTGTGATAATAACTTTCCTGCAGAGTCAGCCAGAGGGAATCAACAGTACTTTATTAACACAATATGAATTCTGTAAAGAGGAAAATAAAGCATGCAATTTTTGTAGCAAGGCCAGCCAAAAGAAATACCTTGCACTCCAACATCACAAGTTTCTTTGGGATTTGGAGTGAAACCACTCATAAAGAGCATTTTGTCTTACTGTATTTGTTTATGAGAAGTTTGAGCAATCACTTTTTCTTTTAGAAGTCAAGATGTTAGCAAAACAAAATGCCACCCCTATGGAAGGGAGAGAAGGCTGTAAACTGGTCATGGATACTTTGAATTGTTTTACTATGGCCCATCATTTTGACCTGAAGATAATGCTTTGGGTAGAGTTAAGAAGTGGTGCTCTGGACAGGCTGCCCACCTGGAAAAGTTCCATTTGCACCCAAGCTCTGTGTCAGCACTCTCAGGACTTTGCCCTCCTCCTTGTTCTGAAATGGTGTTGCATATGCTGCATTTCTTCTGTCACCACCTGACTGTGAAAGGTACTTGAAGTATTTCAAGGGTATTAACTGATTAAAAAGTCTCTGCAAGGACTGTGCTATCCCTGCCCTTATTGCTCAATGCTGGATGGGGAGTTGTGGGCATGAATAATAAATTCAATGCACCTGAAGCATCTCAAACTCTCTGAGTGTACTACACAGCATATACACCCTCTATATCTGTCTGGAAAATTGGGAACTAAGAGCTGAAAATGAACAGAGAATCTTTATGTTTTGGTATAACCTTATTTAAATACTGGAATAAATACAGCATGGCATATAAGAGTAATACCAAGCCTTTTGTGTTGGTGGTTAAAACAACACAGCCTACCTGATGCAAGCATGGTAAAGCACCTGTGACACAGAAGAAAAACTTCAGTGAGGAATGAGAAGCTGAAAATGGTACATAATATGTTCCTAAATTTTACAGGTGGCAAGCAAATATGCTGCTGTTTCACTGCTGCTCACATTCTTATTCCCTTCAAGAGATCTGGTTCCCTATGGTTTGCCTGAGTGTTTAAATGAACTATTTAGTGATAAATCTGTGGAAATTTCATGCATAACAAAGCAGTCGCAGTGCTTGATTTCTCAGTGTTCATCCCAATTGGCCTATGTCAATTTTAATAAATCACAATCAGGTGTACAGAGTGCAAAACTAAGAGAAAACTGAGATTGATATTGAAGAATAGTTCAGAGAATCCGTATATAAAGTTAGAGATGTTTGCAGATATCTGGTCAATGCTAATAACCAAGTAGCTCACCAGCAGGAAAAATAATTTAGAGTATCTTTTTTGGCAATTTCAAAAAGTGTGAGAAAAGACAAGGAGAAACACTCCAGATGAGTTCAAGTAGAAGCCAGTCTCAGGCTGGTATTAGGAGCATGCATTTATCAGTAATGTTAACTGGAAAACCCAATCATCTCTGCAGTGTAAGAAACACACTAATGCCTTGAGATGCCAAGTTCCTTAACCCTCACCTTTTAGTTTTGTGAAAGAAAAATTGGAGTGGTGCATTTCTGTACCTGTTTGGGACGTATCTCTTGCATATATTCTTCAGTCTTGCTTAACTGGCTGACAATATGGACAGCTCTAGACACTGATAATAACTGAATGCCTTCTGCAGGACTTTGGCATTGCTTCTCTGAATGACTGACTTCTTCCCCACATGCTACTCACTGAAATGCACTCAAATTATAAGCACAATTAAAAGCACAAAACGTAGGCTTTTTAATATGAAGGCTTAATAATGTGCTTTGTAAGCAGCTTTTTGGTAGAGGGGGCCAGTGCTGCAGAGAAATGCTGGCAATATGGCAGAATGGGGATGGCCTCTGGGATTTTGGAGCTAGACCCACAAGCCTCTCTAGGTAGAAGGTAAGTCCCCAAACATCTGTAATTTCCTTCTACCAAAGTGGCATTAACAGGTAAGGGGGTGTGGGAAGTGTGATCTGAAGGCTGAGATTTGAAGGGCAGGTTGACTCACTTGCTAAATCTTAGGGCTCCTTTGTGGTTTTTTCAGTACTGGAGATATAAATGTATTGCTTCACAGGACTGTATAGAGAATCAGTTGTCTGGAATGGCCTTACAGGATAGCAGAGTTCCTCTGGGCAAAGAATGTAAAGATTAGGTTTGGGCAGGAGTGAAATGTAGGCACTTATGTGGGAAAGGGAACAACCAGCTGCTCCCACCTTTGCTCCCACAAGTTCCCAGGTCTCCTGCAATTGCAAGCCTTGCAATGCATAAAGAAAACCATGCATTACACATAATTTTTCCATAAGAGGCTGAAGGTGAAGTCATATTTTGGGTGGGCATAGTGTTACCTCCTCTGTAGCAGCTATGAGAGCTGAGTTAATAATGGGAAGCACATGTATGCAATACGAAAGGTGGCAGAGCTCCAGCTCTGGAATTTGCTCCCTCAGAGCAATAGTATTTTGACTTGGAATAATCTGAGGAATCCTGCAGCTACAGACTATAGTCTTTAACTTAAAGTCATGCTCAAAAATGTTTGATGTATTAGATGCTCTCCAGAAAAATCTACAAGGAAGAGCCAGTCTCCCTGCATTATGGGGAATAAAAAATAAGAGTAAACTTTCTTTCCAAGCCACCAAAAGATTACTCCATCAGCAAAACACACTAAGAAGAGGGAGGGGAGTATTTGAATAGATTTTAGTGAAGGGTATTGCCAGTTCCTGGTAATACATAAATATGTCAGTAAATACTAAACCAGCTCTTTTATAGTTCTATGCTCTTTGCCCAAGTCAAACAATATTGTATTTGGTATGGTATCATACTGAACAGTACTGTGCCAATATAATTTTTTTGTACAAGTAGTGGCCAAAGAGAACCCTCCTCATATGCATGCACTGTTAAATGTTTCTTATTCAGCCTAGGATGATAACTCTTAATACTGTTCTTGCATAATTTAAAGATGCCTGACACAGCAGACAAAACGTAGCTATTTTGTGATGCTAATGGCTGGGTGTTTTAAAAGTAAATTACTATAAATAATCAGATTTTCTGTTGTATCTGCACAGGACTGAAATGCAGCATGGCTTCAAAGCCCTGGACTCTAACCTGGGTAATAAAAACAACCTTCTTGATGGAGTCTGGCTAATCCCCACCTTGCTGAAATTCTCAGTAAAACTGAAACATGTTGACTTTGGAAGAAGTGGGTGAGACTCAGGTTTAAGGCAAGTTCTTATTCTGCCTATAGAAATACTAGTTTCAAACTTCTTCATCATTAAGATGAGCTTCAGTCCAAGTATAGAATTGGGATAGACCAAATTTGATGCTGACTTTGCATTAGGAAGATTTTACTTAGGTCCTTACCAAACCATGCAGCACACAGCTCACCTACCAAAAGGGTAGTCTGGTGCTCTCAAGAAAAAAAAAGAATGTCTTGACTGACCTTACTATTTCATGTGGGCACTGATGATACTGATAGGAGTAACACGAAAACTATAAGGATTATGAAGTGCTGGGAGCCACAAGGAAGGACTCAGGAACACAGGTAGTGCTCTCATCAATCCTTCCAGTTAAATGAAAAGGGCAGGAAAGGGCAGACAGAACTGGAAAAGTCAGAAAATTGTTGAAGGAGTAGTGCCATAAGAAAGGCTTTGGCTTTCTAGACCATAAGGCTCATTTTGATAAACCTGCTCTGCTGGGGGCTGATGGGTTGGTTCCACCTGTCATCCACTCTTTCCCCCTTTCTGACAGAGAAGGCAGTGCTGTTTAACGTCTTTGTCAGTGACATGAACAATAGAATTGAATGGATGGAACTGAACACACCCTCAGCAAGGTGCTGTGTGGAGAATTCAACACACTGGAGGGAAGGAATACCATCCAGAGGGACCTTAACAGGCTCAAGAAGTGGGCTTGTGCAAACTGCATGAACTTCAATAAGGTCAACTGCAAAGTTCTTTACTGGGGTCGAAGCAATCCAATGCATGAATACAGGATGGGAGGAGAAAGGATTGAGGACATCCCTTAGGAGAAGGACATGGGGTTGGTGGTGGACCAGAAGCTTAACATGAGCCATCAATGTGTGCCTGCAGCCCAGAAAGCCAACTGTGTCCTGGGCTGCATCAAAAGAAGCACAGACAGCTGGTGAAGGGAGGGGATTCTCCCCCTCTACTCTGCTCTTGTGAGACCCCACCTGGAGTACTGTGTCCAGTTCTGGAGTCCCCAATGTAAAGAAAGACATAGAATTCATTGAACATGTCCAGAGGAGACCTCCCCTATGAAGACAGGCTGAGGAACTTGGGCTTGTTCAGCCTAGAGAAGAGGAGGCTCAAAGGTGACTTTATAGTGATTTTTTTTCCAATATCTGAAGGGGGCCTAGCAGAAAGCTGGGGTAGAGCTTTTTGATTTCTTCAGCATGATGTTCCAAAGACCCACGGCAGACCTCAATGAAGAAACTGTCATTTACATCTGGTATGGTACCAATAGGAGCCTATTCAACCTAAGGCAACTGAAGGCCCACAGCAAGACCCTAAATCACCATGTCCTAGAGTTGTTTTTTGCTGGCGATGCCGCCCTCATTGCTCACACAGAAGCAGCTCTGCAGTGCATAACATCCTGCTTTGCAGAGGCTGCAGAGCTTTTTGGGCTGGGAGTCAACTTGGAGAAGACAGAAGTTCTCTACCATCCCATAGCCCAGGAGGACTTCCATCATCCCCACATCACCATAGGCAAATCAGAGCTTAAGTCAGTCCAGCAGCTCAGCTCTCTGGGATGCATTATTTCCTCGGACACCAAGATTGACAAAGAGAGACAACAGATTAGCAAAGGCATACAGAGCATTCAGATGATGTCATAAAAGAGTCTGAAGCAATAAACACTTGAAAAAAAGTATAGATTAGTGTCTACAGAGCCATTGTACTGTCTACTCTTCTGTATGTGTCTGAATCATGGGTCATCTACTGTCACCACCTGCAACTCCTTGAATGCTTCCAACAGTGCTGCCTCCATACAATCCTAAACATCCACTGGGCTGACTGTGTGACCAGTGTCACTGCCCCTGAACAGGAAGGGATCACCAGGATGGAGGGCATGATACTGAGGACACAACTGTGCTAGGCAGGGCACGTCTCCAGGCTGGAGGATCACCACCTCCATAGGATTGTGCTCTGTGGTGAACTTGCCACCGGCTGCCGCAACAGAGGAGCCCCAAAGAGGAGATACAAGGACTCCCTGAAACAAGCCCTCAGCTTTGGCTGACTGCCACCAGTGGTCCCATCTGGCCTCCAGTCAGGAGACATGGAGACACCATCCATAATGCACAGTAGAATCAGTCTGGAGGAGTAAAGACAGCAGAGAAAGAGCCGTGCCTTGGCTGTCCCCTCACAGCAGACTTTCTGCTGGGCCTTTTAGAACCGGACTGCCTGTCCCACATTGGCCTCCTCAGCCATCAGTGTGCTTGCAGCAAGCCTGGGGAGAGAGAGCCCTTCTGAAATCTTCATTCGTGAAGCCAAGCCATGATGATGTACCAAGAGGACAAGGGGAAACAGTTCAAAATTTGACGAGGGGAGATTTAGGTTAGACATTAGGAAGAAATTCTTTCTTTCCTCTGCTGCTACAATCCTTAATCTATAAACTCAAAAAAACCCCAGTGAAAATGCAAACAGTGAAACAACTGTATTTTAGAATTAAATATATTCCTCTTTTTTTGTGAGAAAGAATAACAGGCTGCCATTCTCAGCCACATTCCCAGGCATAACTTGCATGCCTTCATCCTCTCCATAGTCAAATCTGACTTCCTGACAATCAAGCCTTTTTTTATCAATCGATCTGAGCTTGCTTGCTGGCACACAGGTTTTGGGACTGCTCTTTTCTCTTTGCATTGAAGACAGTATTTTCTATTAGTCTTTGGTTCTAATTGTTCCTATTTTTCAAATTGGTAACTTGCAGGTTTGGGTTTTTTTCCTGTTATATGCCTCTTTCAGCCCTCCTCTGGTTCTGCCTTTCCAGCTCCCTGTGACTGTTTCTGTAACCCTTTGCTCTGCTTGTGTCAGTTCATGCCACATTTCTTCTTTCCCCACTAGTCTACTTTCTTCTTTGCACTCTACAGATCCAAGGCCAAAAATATCTTTTCCACCCCTCTACCTGCTTCTCCAAAGAGATTGTACTGTGAAGCAAGGGCTGTAGATTGGCAGCCACTGCTCTGTGCCTTGTGTTCATTTTTATACTCCTTACTTCTAAGGTTTTCCTTACTCTTTCTGTTCCCACAGTATCCCTCAAACACCTCTCCTCTGCCAGCAACTCGTGCTTCAAGTGCCTCTCCATCCACCATGCACCAGTGGGACTTCTTTTTCCTCTGCCTGTTTCTTGTTCTGTATCCCAGTGCATCTTCAGTCACTTTGCTGTTGGAAATGGGAAAGTGGAAAAATCAGCTCTTCCACCTGCTCTGTATTAACTTGAGGGAGAAGATACCTCTCCCTGTCACAGTGGTATGAAAAAATAGCTGGGCTGGCTCTCTTCGTTTCCCCCTTGGGTTTCATTCCCTTCTTCCTTTCTCAGTGATTAGGGCTGTGCTGTGCTGTGCTGGTCAAGCCAAGAATAGATCAGATGATAAAGCAGACCCCTCTGGGCCAAGCACAGTAGGTATCTAGCTGGATTACTGGAACAGAAACCAGCTCTAAGGTGAAAGTCAGGCCACAGTTATCAGCATTAAACACCCCGTTTGTCTGTTCCTGCCTTCAGAAATCCTGTCTGCTGCTTTAGGACACTCTGCTTGAGAGAAGAATAAAGAAAATGCAGGATGGGAGAACTGCAAGCTAAGCTATCCATTCAACAGGGCACACTACTGCAGCATTTTCCTGATAAAAAAGCCCAGTGCAGCCTTTAAAACATATAGAGCTCTATTATTGCTGCTGGCAAGTGTGAGCCCCTGAATGTAACTGATGTTTGTGTCTGTGTGAGTATCTATGACAACAAATAAATCTAATGTCTGGGAAGTGTCCTTGAGAATATCAGAGAGTGGTTTGTTGCATTATGCCAGTAACACTCAGCAATTTCATACTTTTAACTCCTAAGTATTACTATAGATGAGTATAAGTACTTTAGGAAAACGAACTGAGCTACAAGGTTTTTTCTTGTTTGCAAATGGGATCAACTTAGATTAATGTTATTTACCTTAGCTGATTCCAGAATTCTAGACATGTAAGGGAGTGAATATTTTTTGGAGATTTAATGCTAAGTGGGAGGCTCAGACTCAAGGTCAGTGGACTGTGGGTAGTATTTGTGGGTCACTTTCAACCATTTGAGCAAGGTAGAGAAGGGAATCTAACCTCGATTTGTTGTAATGGTCTGTGTTGCTTCTGTAGTGCTACAAATCAGAAAACAAATGAAGCAAAAAATGAATCCTGTAGAACAGAGCTCAGGAGGGGCACGGTGTAAGAATGGGGCTGGAAGTGGCAGGACAAAGATCACCTTGCCCTTGTATTAAGACTCTGGTCCTCAACTCTCCCTTGCTAAGCAGCAGCTGTACATTAAATATGTGCACTGAGGCTGTTGCTTTGGTTTTCCTCATTGCAGCTGTTTTACTCCTAAGTTAAGCTGTGCTCTGAGGAACGAGAGAGTAGGAATAAAGAGGTACCCTCTTCGTATCTGCAGAGCTACCTATGGCTGTCTCCACACTGCACTCCCTACCTCACAGGAATTTGGTCTCTAATTGAGAAGCTATGGATACTTATACAACATCTGGAATAATTATGCACCAAAAAAGGGATTCAGAAAGCTCAGTCACTGGTAGCACTGGGGGGCAAAGGTGCTGTTAAACCTGCTTCTTCTGTCATCGGTGCCTTATTTTGAGGTGTCTCTCTCATGTGTGCCCGAGTACCTGCCTGCTCTTGTCCCTCTTTCATTCTATCTGTGATGATTAATTTTATCCCAGCTCTTGTCTCACATGAATACCTGTGCACTCTGCAGTACACTGGGCAGGCACTGACAGCACCAAACCAGCTATAATCATTTTCCAGTTCTGGTTTTAGCACTTTCCCGATTTCACTGCCTGACACAATTTACAAAGATCAGTTTCTCAGATGGTCATGGATTTGTCAAGCAATTAACCACTTGGACTGAAAGTTCAGATTTTGAGCATTCAACTTACTGTGTAGAGATCTGAAAATACTGGCTCAAATAATTCATGTTTTTCCAAGATGAAGACTAGTTAAAGCCCTGATTTTTCTTATGCTAAATAAATGAAAATATCTCACTGGACCCATCATTTTGCTCCCAAGATGTAGAACAAGGAGTTTCACCCTTTGGAACTGAAATTGTTTTGCTGTCCCTGTAAAAAACCTACCTACCTCCACTGCCTCAGCTAGTAGGCCCTTGATAATTTTGCCTTTGGTCTACAGTGATCAGAGTGTTCCAAGCTTTAGTGTTGACTGTAGAGACTGAAACTGGGACTAGAATGGGGTACAGAAAATGTTAAGTCTTTCTGGGAAAACTGATTCCCAGAGAAAAGTGGAGGAGGAGAGACCAGTCTGAAGAAAACCCACACTCATTATGGGTTCACTATGTGACTGCCCAGATCTAAGTGAGCTGTTAATGTTGATAATGAATAATTTATATGCAAGCATGGCAACAGTTGGGCAGTGCAAATCACATCTGATGAACAGATGAATGTGCTTTCAGATCCTTGCAGTTCTGAGTGCTCCTGCAAGATGCTGAAGAAAGGGCCCATCACAGGCAAAAGGCTGTGACTGAGCTTTTCAGCTCACGTGCTGTGGTTCTGAAATGGTTTCTCCTGATTTTGTACTGATGGTGAACAGCTTGGAGAGTAATTCCTTGGGGAGCAAGACTGTGTGCTTCTGCCTGTCTGCAACACCTTAGAAAAAGCCTTGATTTGAGACACTTGCTGAGAAACAACATTTAATGAACCCACGTAGAAGATGATGGGAGTCTGCTTAGAATAAGGACTTAGCTGTTTTTAAATAATATCAGGCCCTGACCCCCTTTTCAGTAACAGGAAGTCAGTAAGCAAACTATATAGGAAAGGGAGATCATTCTGGGAAGGTCACAAACACCACTGTGATTAAAGATACCTGTTTGTCTGTCTGGCATGGAATAGTAGTGTTTGGAAACCTGGTAAAGAGCTGTGCAGTGTTGGTGCACTTGGTGATCAAATCTTAGTTCGCGAGCATGACTTGTTATGTTGAAAACTCCTGAGGAATCTTGACTTGTACCTCAGATGTTTTAAGAATCTTCTTTTTTTTTCCTTAATTATTTCAAATTTTTGATAGTTCACTGAGCAAAACTAACTACCAGCCTCAAAGTCCTTGACATGTGATTTTAATCAGTGTATATATGCAGCAATCATACACTGAAGTGCAAATCTTACAAAACTGGAAGGGCACCATCCTTCAGACTCTGTGGTGACTCAGAAAGCAGAGCCAGTGATGCTATCAACGTGTCTCTGGAGGAGTGACACCAGGGTTCAGCTGGTCTTACTCTTTCAGATACCCACCACCAAGATTTATCTGTGTTTCACCAACACCAAGTATGAGTAATGTATGAATCCAGGGGCTTCTGGCTGATCCCCCCAAAAGCCATCAGGCCACCTCCATTAATGTCAGCACACTCATAAATCTTTAGCATGCACTGAAGTTCGAAACTTCTGCCACTGCATGGAAGCTTCCAGAGGTGTCCCCTGCCTCCTGCAAATCCACACCCAATAAAGTAGATTAACTGCAGATGGACTTAATAACTGTTGTTCCTTCTTTGGAATTAGAGGAGTTCACACGTCTAGGTATTCCCATAAGTGAGAAAGATGGACTGAAAGTTTGTTTGTTTGTTTGTTTGTTTGTTTTTTAATGGTTGTCAAAGCTAAATAGTTGATTCCAATCAATGGGAAAAAAGGTTGCAGAGCTGTGTGCTCCACTCCTCCCTGCCATACACAAGCAATACTCTTGTTTATGACAACTCATTTTCCCTCTGTTCAAAGAAAACCAGTGGGCTGTTTGCTCTGGTACTCCTCCAGTGAGCCAGCCATGCATTTATATTCCATTCCCTAGCTCCCTGCAGCCCTAAATATGTCTGCCAAAATGACTCAATAGATAACTACTCAATGGAAGCTTTTAAATGTGTTAGGAAAGGCTTGAACACTACCCATTAATGTTTACAGCTCCTAATTGTGTTAATTAATCAATCTTAGAGGTTGTTTCACCCAGGAGCCCCAAAGCAGGATTTTAGTTCCCACAGAGGTACTTTTAAACTAACTCAGCAGCATGGCTGCTTGCAGTGAGGGTCTTGCTTACCATGGTCTCACTGCCAGAATATTTATGCAGGGCCCTGGATGGGTTTTGCTGCCAGACCCACGTGCTCTCATGGCTGCTGGATTTTGCAGCTAGCTTGGACTGTCTGCATACAAGGTTCAGTCAAGCATCTGGCAGCAGGCTGAGCCATGCTCAGGAAGATGATGTTATATGTAAGCTGTTCCTGCAGAATGGGCTTTTGGCATGGAAGAAAGGCATTTGGAGAACACTACGTGCAGCACTAATGGTAATGATAAAGAGATCACTGCTTTTGCAACATCTGGAGTTGCTAGTGCTGTCAGAAAACAGAGGTGTAACTATTGATAGACAAAATGGACATTGTCTCTTCTGTCCCTTTCTTGAAGGCTGTGTAAAAGGCAGGTCCTGTTGCACCACAAAACATGCCAACAATTTCTTGTCAGTTAATTTAGAGACCAACGGGAATACTTCCTCTTTGGAAGAGAGATTTTAGATTTCTCTTTTTTTTTTTTTCCCCTTCTTTTTTTCCTTTTTCAACACTAGTCTTTAGTTTTTCCTGAGCTTGCTTTCTCATTTACAACAGCCCTGATAAAAGAACAACAGAGAATATCTATGAATTAGACAACATTCAGCAAAGTAGCCCATGCACCTCATCTCACTTTATTCAAAGCTTGTCTTCAAACTCCTGAGGAAAATTATGAGACTAAGAGACCCAACCAGACTGGCTGCAGAGTGATTAAGAAGAAGCTTCTACTGGTTTTGTGCCATTTCCTAAAGAATTCAGCTTGTGTTGGCTTTCAGTGTACAAAATACAAGCGGGTAGGAGTATCACAGAATCATCATATTTGGAAAGGACCTCTGAGACCTATTCAACTCCAGTGAAAAAAAAGAGAAGAAAACTGTGGTGCAGATACAGACTTCTTTCTAATTTAGTTCATCTCCTCCTTATCTGGTGGAATTAGCAGACAAGGCCTTATTTATCCTCATTTGCAGAATATCCTGATGCTTACATTGAGCTTACAGGTGCTTCTGGATGGTAATTTTTGCTTCAGATTGGAATGTCACATACAAGTGGCTTGTAACTGCAGGACAAATTTTTAATGATGACAGGGAAAAGGAATAATGACAATATGGATTAGGTGAAAGAGAGTGGTTCATCACCCATCCATAAAAGGCTCCTGTGGGCAGTAACTCTTGTCTGCTGAATATAAAGTATCAGATACCAGAGACAATTTTTTTGGTAGGTTCTTACAGGAGAAATGCCCCCAAAGGGGTGGCAGGGAACACATTTTCTAGAGTAACATGGCATTGTATGGAAAAGGGATCATGATTAGGGGGCTGGTGATGTTTCTGGTTGTGTTCCAAGGATCTTTAGACTGGAACTTGCTTTTAAAGACCCCTTAAAGAGAAGGGTCTGCCATGGAGGTTTCATTACACTAAAACTGGTTATTAAGCAATTTTCCTATCATCTGTTTCCCAATATGCTGCCATATTGTGTAGAGATTGCACTCCACACTCCTTGCTTACTTGGAAAGCACTTCTGGCAGGATGAGGGCCAGACAGGGCTGAAAAACAACACAGGTATGGATGGACTTAGAGCCCCAGCCCCTCAGAAGCAGAGCTGAAGTGGTATGGGGAAAGGGTGCCACTGCTTGGCACTGCTGAGGTGTCATCTTTCTCTGTCCTGTTGGCAAGACTTGAGGTGCTGATGGATTGCCTGGCAGCTTTTACACATATTCACTGCCCCCATAAAAGGCAGTGTGTAGAGTGTGAAATGCAATACAGGCTGTGCCTGACACAATTGAATACTTGGTTTATTCTGTGGGCTTTCAGTGCAAAACCTCTCTCTTCATTCATCTTCCTCCTGCCCATCCCTTGCTACACTGGGAGCCCCGTGAACAGACATGCACATCAGCAGTAAACTCAGCTCCACAAAACAGTTTTGTGAAAAAAAGGAAATATTATATGATCACTTCTTACTTCTTTCTCTTTTCCTCTGCATCGAAGTCTGGGCTGGCTGTCAGGAATGTTCCAAATGACTAACTACAGCTTCAGAAGGAGTCTCATTCACTCACCATGAAGTTGGCCAATTCTTTTCCTGACACTACTCAAGTCAGCAGGAAGAGCAAGAAGATCATTCAAAGCTAATCAGTAAAGTGTAAACCTATTATGAAAGCACATTTACCCTTCGCCTCCTCCTGCCTCCAGAAAACTAATTCCCAAATCTGTGGGAATAACACATAACGTCCATAAAAGTTGCTATTACTTAGATCCCCTGTTATTAGGTCAGCAATGCCACTGATGAAATGCTCCCCAGAGCACTGAGCAGTGGTATATAAATCCTCCAAGAAATTCACAGCATAATTTGTTACAGCTAAAGGGCATAAGATACATAACAGCAAAGCCTGTACATTAGGCTCTCCCCTGTGATTCTTGAGGCTACCTCTGGTAATAAAAACCTCATCTTGATTTCTTATCCTTCGTATTGATTTCTGTCAGAGGAGAATTTTCTTACACAAAGATACTACTATATTTCTCTGTATAATAAGGGAATCCCTCTCCTCTCTTCTTCCCACACCTGTTTTTTAAAATTTATTTTAGGGACAGCTTCAAGGAAGATTCATAATTTGGGAACTGTTGGTATGCATGGTGGGTGAGTGGGGAATAGAATGACAGTTTTCACATAAGCAGTGCAAAACCCTAAATGTGAAACCCTAAATGAAAAAAATGTTTCTGCTCTGGAATACTACAGGAAATTGAAACTAAACCCCCAGCTATGCAGCTGCTGTATTTTAATATAAAACTCTGCTATTAATGTAATGGATGAAATCTGTGGGAGTCAAGTGATTAAAATCCAGACTCAGATGTATATAATCACAGCAACTATTAATTTTTTAATGTTTGTATTCCTGCTCTACCAATCATATTGCTATCTTGAGAAAAAAAAGGGGAGGCCTGTAGGTATGCTGCATGATGCTTTTTAGAAAAGCTTTAAAAAAAAATTATCTTTCTTTTCTAGTACTGTGCATCTAGAAAAGTTTAGGTTTAATAACTTGCAAGGCAAACAAGAACAGCTCCACAGAAGTCAACACAGATAAACAGAATGATGGTTGGTAAGGCTGCAAAATGCAGTGTTGCATCAAAAATATTTTGCCTTCTCTGCAGTGGGGTTGCCTTAAGTAACTGGAATGTTTTTATTTCATCTATTCCTTTGGGTTTTGCTTTATTTTGCTGATTTAGAACCTATCTTCATAAGAAGCTGTCTTAGGTCTTGAAATGACTGAAGTTTTGCCTGCTCCCTTGTGCAAAGAAAGCAGTAAATATTTATAGCAGTCTTAGCAGTGGAGTAATTTTATATGTGCTCATTGCTTTTGAAATCTAATAGCAACTGTGCTGAAAGACAACACCTGCTAATTGTATTTCCTACCACAGCCTTTTCCAACTGAGGGATAAAAGATGGAAGTTTGGGTTTATTTTTTTAGCAGATAAAAAAAAATTATTCAAAAGAATCCTTGTTCCCCTTTAGCTATCTGTAAGACAAAATTTATTCAAAAGAACCCTTGTTCCCCTTTAGCTATCTGTTTATTTAATAGACTTTGGAAATTAGTAAACTCTGTCAAAATGCCTGGTTAAAGAATAATTTATAAACTATATTTTGTTGTTGATCTCATAGACTGGTTTAGTGGAGAGCCAAAATACATCCTGGCAGGTAATAATTATGTAAACCTTGACACTTCAGATCTGGCCAGTATTCAGCAGGCCAGGCAGGAGCAGGACACAACTCCTGCAGTGTCTCTGGCACGCACCACATGGAAAGCTTGGCTCTGCATGGCACACATGCTTCCCATCTGTAGAAATCTGCAGATTTTTTTAAAACCTATTTTGGATGCAAGTGAGTATGTCTGGAGAGAAAATCCTTTTGGATTTACAAAGAGGCTTCCTGTGAAGAGCAGGATGGCAGGCAGCTCACTCTGCCTTTGCTCAGTCCTGTAAATCACTGCATCACTCAGATTCAAATGAACTATAAAATACTGGGTAACATCCAGACTTTGCTGAAGCTGTTGGCACCTCTCCCACTGTCTTCACTGAGAGTACAATTTTCTCTACCACACTGCTAGATCAACAGAACAGCTTTTATCAATGAGATCTGTCTATTCTTGGCTGAAATATGCCTTGCTGATTTTTAAAGATGATGATGGACAGTTAATTTACAAGAGAGTACCAGGGAGTATGATCAAACACACTAGCTCAGCCTGCACAGTCTGTCACTGCCCCTCTGCCACCAGAGGTGACCTGGCAAGGCACACCACATGCACTGCCACTCTAGCTGTGCTCTACCAAAACGAGCTGATTTAGCTTAAACTGCCTTAGTCAATTTTTTATATTGGATCAGCTTCAGGGTGGGTAGGGAGCAGCTACACCTCTGGGTTGGAGGGGAGCTGCTGCCTCAGGCTATCTCAGCTGCAGCAGAGCAATGACTTCCTAAAGGCTTGTCTGTAGTAGTGGTGCCATTGATTAACTATGGATATATCTTAGTCCCACTTAGGATAATCAGTTGTTCAGGAAAAGCATACCCATAAAGCTATCCAAGATCAGTTAATGTGCTTATATTCCAACATCTGCCTTAATCTTTGTTAATTTTCAAGTCTAGATTCAAGACAACTGAACCTGACTTGATCAGACCAGACAACTTAAAGGTTAGTTAAATAACTCCTTATAACTTGATTAATTATGTATTTATATGCTGGGATACTGACTATGACTTCCTATAGCCTTGAAGTCTCACCTGAAGTTGGGCCCCTGGGCACATCTGGCATATAAATGTAACAACGGGGTCCCATTTCACTTTTAAGGGCTACTTGAATAAGAAAGCTCAGCACTTATACTCCACCTTACATCTTTGGAGTATTTTATAGATACATGAGACTGAGGTCACTTATACACTAAGTAGCAAGAGTTTTGATGAACTGCTCATTCAGCCATTCCTCTCCACCTTCCTTGATCGAACGATCGCTTCAGCTTCCTCCAAATGATCCTTTGGATTGGCTAGGCTCTTGGTTGGCTACGCTGTTAAGGGTCTCCAGGGAATGGATTTTACTTTTAGTAATATCTCATAACTGTCTTTAAAGAGGTTTATGGCTCAGCCTTATTCTCTAGGAGATTGACTGTTCTGGAAACATTGCTATTGGTGCACACAGAATTTCACACAGAATTTCAACTAGTTCTCCTCAAGCTCTGGAGCCAAATTAATTGGACACAATTGACTTATTTAAGAGAATTACTTTTAGATGAGTAATATCAAGCAAGGGAAATAAAATCTTTCTGCATCTCAGAACATGATGGAGGAGCAGGAAATGGCAGCTCAAGAAATGTGCAGACTGGGCCCTAGGAATGGCACTGATTTAGGGAAGGGTGAAGTGCTTTGTAATAACTGAGATTTGTAAAAGCAGCAGTTCTTTTGAGAGCTAGATGGGGCAAAAAAATATTAGAGTCCCTAGTGTCTGTAAAAGGCAGAAGAATAAGAAAGAAGAGAAATAAATTGTGGCTGACTTGTGAGTGCTATTTTTATGATTGCTTTCTTTTTTTAACAAACACCACACTGTCATACATAGCTACGAAAACCTAATTAAAGTAGTCAGGGAATAAACAGAATAGGATCTCATCAGAATGCATTTGTGTTTCCAACTGGAAACTACATGCTGAAGGCAGGTCTGGTACACTGAAAAAGGCTGAATGATTAATGGACATGACATTATCACACAAGACAAATTCAAGCCCTGTAACACCACCAAGAAGCACAAGACACAAAGCCACTGTAAGTGTTTTTGCAGAGCAGTTTTATGCAAAGCAGCTGAAACCTTGTTGCTAAATCCTAGAACTTTTGGATGCTGCATCCCAATTTACCTTTACACACACCCACCGAACAGAGTAAATCCTGGAAAACATACCCCTATCATAAATCCTGACTATATTCCTTAATGCAAGACTTTCTAGTACTGCCATGTCAAATTTTTCAGTCTCAAAACTTCTTCAGCTGAAGTAAACTTCCTGAAAGAACTATAGGTGTCAGCACTCAGTTAAAAAATGTGTAAGTATGTGCTTAACTCTACTGAGACGTGAAGTTTCACTGAGATCAGCAGCACTACTTAAGTAAAGTTACACTTGGGGGAGTGTCTTGAAGGTCAGAACTCAAGTATGAAAGTACACCAGATGCATACAGGCTGCTGAATCCTACCTGGATTGCAGTACCAGTGACGTGATGTGATTTGCTATAGCAAATAATGACACTTCTACCTCACGGAAGACTGGCTTGGCTTCTCTCTCTCAAACCTTATGTCTTCAGACAGGGAGAAAAGTCAGTGCCTCTAAACTTTAAGTATGCTTCTTATAATTCCAAAGTTGGAGTCCAAACTAACATGCAAGCTGAACATGTCCCCACGTTAATGTCTGAGGCCGTGATGAGGCAAGCATTCTTTCAAGATGCACCTCTGATCCCTGCTGGGCTCTGCAAGAAGTGATGCACTGTTCTGTTTTCCCCAACCAGGAATCTGCTGCTGGAGGACTTGGTTCTGCAGCTGGGGCTGAGATCATCACAGGAAGATGGATTTTGCAATTTGTAAGAATGGCAAAATCAGGCTCTTTGGGGCAAATGGACTTAATAAGGGGCAAGTGTTAATCTCTGCTCACCAGCACTCGATGAAACACTGGCCGACCTGATCCTGGAGAGTTTCCTTGGTGCTGACCCTTTCCATTTCTCTCAGCTTGTCCTTGATAGGTACCTCCTCCTCTCCTGTCTGGACCTCAACTTGCAGGTCATTTACTTGGCCAGCAGGTATCTGAGGAATACTTGTTGCCTTTAAGTGAGGAGCTGGGCACTGAAAATTACAAAAGGAGAAAACAAAAGGCACAAATTAAAAGAAACTTAATATAAACTGGAATGCCAGGTTGACAGTGAGTTTGAGCATTAATTTATTTGTGGGAAGCCAGGAAAAAAACCTGTGCTCATAAAAAAGTGCCTTGGATGCACACAATAGTCTATTGTTAGTGTTTCAGCATTAATTAACAACGTTGCAATGTGAAAAACAACCCTTCCAGCGTGGGATCTTGCAGTCTCAGGGAGACAGGTGAGAAAGCTGCTGTTCTGCAAATGCCAACTTTATCAATGTCAGAAGGGTGCCAGAGATTTTTTTAATTGAATTTTCAAATGTTTAGACTTCCCATTGGTACTTTTTAATTAGCCATTATTGTTTTTAATTTGTTCTCCTAATTTTTTATATGCACTGCTTGGTCAGTGGTTTCCTGGTATTTTGTTGCAGCTGGGCATATTCCTTTAGGAAATCAACTTCCCTTGAGGAACAACAACAACAAAAGAATAAACAACCCCTCAAACACTATAATAAAAATCAAATTTACCAAATTTCCCATGATTTGATGACCTTGACAAGGAGGACTTCTAAGCCAGTTTAAAGTCTTACATTAATTCCTGCTTTGTGATTGATTTTACATGTGTACTTTGAGGAAGAAAAATGACCCTTTCTGGTATGAAAATACAGAAGCATGAAAAATACCATCTGTGTGGGTGGTCTGAAAATTTGCATTTTTTAGTTTGCAATGGTTCATAAAGTTAAGAGGTTCTCAGTGTTTCATAAAACTACTTTTTAAGTGTAGAGGAAAATGTATTTTAAAAATTGTAAATTAGTTTTGGTTCTTTTGCAATTCTAGAACAAAGTATTTTCTACATACCTGGGAAACACTAATCATATTGTGTGATACTGTATGTCAGATTGAGGATACAATAATCTGATTTTATAATATCAAGTGTTTTACTCTTCAAACATCTGACATACAGGTGGCAGCATATGTGAACAAAAGCCTAGGACTGTTGGTTTGCATGAAAAAACCCTTTGCTCTTCCGTTCTGGCCTTCCACCTTTGGAATGTATAGGAATGGTCTTTAAATCAGCAAATTTCAGCCTAATTTTCTAATACATTCTCTTTGCTCTGGTAGTGTATTTTCTAGTGTGCTCTGAGTCCTCATTCCAGAGGTCTCTTGCAAAGACAAAGAAGTTCCTATCAAAGGTTTGGCCAGCTTATATTTAAGATCTATTGTTTTGTGGTTTTCCATGCTTCCACCAGGTTCCAAAAATCACTTACAAGTGCCAAGTAAATTTGGTTTGGGAACGTAGACAGCAGGACTGCACACTTTCCAAAGTAAGTGCAGAGGCCCCATCCAGGAAAGCAATCTGCTGCCTTCCCTGCATCTACTGTGTGTGACTTGTGCTGTGCAAAAGGAATTGCTCAAGACCAACAGTGAGAAACTGTTCAGGACAAAACAAGAAAAGCTGCATGCTTTTGAAAGGTGGCTGCACGTGCTCTCTTCCTGAATATTCCCAAAATGTTGACTCTTGCTCTGAGATGCTATCTTCACTCATGTTTCAGTTTCCATAGAAGTCAAGTGTTTTCAATCTTCACCTTCACCAACACCTATTTTTAAGTGTGGCACAACTAATATTGACATTTTTTGTTTGTATTTCACCTGGATTTCACTGCTGTCTGCCTTGCTAATATGAACTGAACCTCAGAAGAGCCAGATCTGGTGATGCTTTCACGGGGCTCATTTGGAAACCAGAGGAGGGAGGATCCAGAGGACTGCTTCCCAGACTGAGACCTAGAAACAAGATCTTTTTCCCTTAGGCAATCTCCCACTAAACTTTGGCTTCACTGCATTGATGCTCAAGGGACTGTTTTTCTGTGAGGTTCCATGAGAGCTCTCCTGCCTAGGAGTAATGGCAGCAGGGCTCCTACCCAAGAGATGAGCTAGTCAGAGCCAACAGGACTCTTCCATGTCTTTTTCTACAGCTGTAGCACAGTCTGAACAGAGGCTGCACCCCGCACAGAGGACAATCTACTTTATTTCCTAACTAGATGCTTGGGGTAGAAACTGAGGAAGGGCTGTTTCATTTAGAAATACGGTTTTCTGTAGAGGCAACCAGGTGAACACAATCAGGTGTTGCCAGGAGGAAGGCATGAGCTCCTGTTCAGCCCACCTGTGCCCAATGAGGGCTGGGCCCAACTGCACATGAGCAGAGTTGGGGGACCAATAAAAGATGGGCCTTGAGGAGCAAGCAGGGGTTGCTCCTGATCGGTCTGAGGAAGAAGCTGAACAGTCTCCTGGTTTTTGGTTTTTTGTTTGTTTGGTTGGTTTTTGTTTTTTTCTGATGTGATTCAAACACTCAACCTTCTGATCTGGGGTCAGACATGCTACTGTTGTGACACGAGCTCCCACCTACTATCCTTTTCCTCAGCCTGATGAGGAGTGAGCTCCGGTCAGGGTGAGCTCCTGTTAGGGCAGCGGTAGCGCGTCTGACTCCAGATCGAAGGCTGTGTGTTCGAATCACGTCGGAGCACCACCAAAAAATGGGAGAAGGTGGGAGCTCGTGGCACAACAGTAGCACGTCTGACCACAGATCAGAAGGCTGAGTGTTCGGATCACGTCAGGGTCGTTCCTGACCAGCCTGAGGAAGAGGACAGTTGACTCCGGAGCATTAGCACCGAGATAGACTGATTCTAAGGGCAACTTTCAGAGTGCTGTCCTTGTATCTTGGCAAGAACACCTACTGGACCTCAAAACACTATGGTCCAGGAAAGGACTGTTTGCAACAGATTTCAACATTTCCTGCTGAAGATATGAGAGAAGACAAGGGATAAGGGAAAGAGCTCTGGGAGCACAAGAAAGGGACTGAACAAGTGTTTCCATCAGCACAGGTAGCTGTGGTGTATGACTAGGATGTCTTGCTGGGTGGATAGAAGGTCCCCCCTCCTGTGTCTCCTTTGGGAAGTGACAGAGTCAATATTCAAACCTAGGCAACTCGGTGCAAGGGCCACAGCATTAGAGAGGCTGATCTGTGACTGATGGAGGAAGACAGGCTCTTCCTCTACAGCACACAACCTGTTTCACCTCTAAGGTGAAGCACTACGAGACAGCTTACCCCATGAACAGCTTATTGGTGCTGAGAAAGGGGCAGTTTCCCCTCTGCCCTAACTGCTGCCTGTGCAGCCCCTCCCTTCTCCTGCATAGGTTCTGGCATTCACCTGACCTTGCAGTGAACCATTACAGCGTAATGTAATGGTTTAAGTGGAAAATAATCCCTTTTATCTCTCCTCCTGCTGAACCTCCTGGTGTTAACTCTGTCTCAGTATAATGTGGTCAAGCAGCCAGCCAAGGAGGCTACTGAGAGCCAGAGCCACAGCAAGGGAAATGGTGAGTGAGCATGGGACCAGAACATCTTAGACAGTCAGAGAACTCTGTGCCATCTCCAAACTTTTCCTCTGCTCAGCTCCTCCTCTGAACTGCTCTCCACTGAGTCCTGAGGGATCCTTTGATGACCATCACTCAGCACTGACTCATCACTGTTAATTTACTATCAGTGTATCTTTCATCAGCACTAAAGACAGATGAGGTAAGAACTGTTTGAACTGGCAAGAATGTGCCCGTGTGAGTAAGACCAGAAGTCGATTCTTATCTTTAAGTGAGTTATTACAGACCATATCTACACTTCTGGCCAGAGTCATGAAGTTGGCCAATGACACAGTCCAGGTTAGCTCTAAACCAGCTGGCTCTGATAGCAATAAGGCTACAGAACATGCTCTGCTTGTCAAAACCTAGCCAAATCCTGAGTAAATACTTGTGCAGCTATCCATCTGAGCACTGTACAGTTATCAATGTATCTGCTGATACTAATTTATGAGCTGCACTCAGATCCCTAGGGCTGAAGGCACAGTAGAACACCTTATGAAAAGAAGGCCTGTTGTATATGCCTCATGTATTTTTTTTCATTTTCCTTTCCAAAGACTGTTTCAGTACAAGGAAGCAAAATAAATGGGAGCCAGTTCTACCAATGAGAGTGCAGTCACCAACATCAAGAATGCACTAAAGGAAGGAATGAAAGAAAATGGGAAAGCTGGTAAGACTAAATGCTCACTTGACTGTCCTTTTCTTTAACTCTACTTATTTCTTGTTATTAATATTTTATATTAAAGTATGCAGTAAAGGGTTTGTTTATACAGAGGAAAAGGCCATTACTGATGTGAAATGTGCTGTTGCTTGATTGCTTCCATCACTGGTAAAGTGGAGCTGGCCCAGACCTAGATGGCCAGGTAAGCTGTGGAGGAGGGGAGGTGTTGGAGAGGAGCCAGCAAGGTGGGGTGACATGGCAGGTACAATGAGACACTTGATCTGAGCAGGAGCCAGGTGAGCTGCTGTGATGAGTAGCAGGGAGCTACTACCAACAACTGATAACCTTTGGAGCTGGCCTAGTGATGGACAGACAGTTGCCAAAACAGAGGCTCCTCCTGTGTTCTGAGGCTTTGGCAACAACATGCACCCCCTCTGATGGGCAAGGGAGAGGATGAAGTGAAGAGTCGAGCTGGTGCTGATAAATGAGTCCTGAAGGGTTTGTTAGTGACTAGTGAGGAACATACAGAATGCACCTTGTTTGTGAGTGAAGCCCAGGAGCCTGACATGGCAGGAGCTGAAAGCTCACTTCTGCTCTAGGGGAGGAGGAGGCAAGCACTGAAATCATGGCGTGGTTATTTGATTTTAAGTAAAACCATGCAAGTGAATGTATATATGATCTGACTTTCCATTCTCTTAGTTTTTTCCTACTTGTCTTACAATGCAGTTAAGTAAAAAAAAAAAACAAAAACAAACTTGAGGAAAACAAGGATGAGGAAACATTGAAAGAACTAACAAGTAAAATAGAAACAATCTAAAAACTATATAAGAACTGGTCCAAGTGTACTTAAGGATGTGAATTATAAAAGAAAGGAATTGGTTGTTAAAGTATAAACAGATAAGAAGAAGATAAACTAGTAAAAGTTGACTGTGGAAAAGAATTTAGCAAATTACTCTAAAAATAGACATTTCAGCAAGGGGAGGTGCTAAGGAGGTGTAACACTCTCTGTACCATTGTTTTAGCTCTCAGTTGTCTACCATTTGCTGTGCATTTGTCATGTGTTTTTACAGAAAATGTTTTTCTTAAAAAAAAAACAGACAAAACATAACCAAAAAGGACTCAAAGCTGAGGAAAGAAAACAGAGTCCTCAGGCACCCAGTGGCTGGTATGAAGGTGTGACTACTGCAACAACTTCTAATTAAGAAGAAAAAACTTTGAATTTGTGGGTAATATGAATAAGAGAGTAGTGCTTCCATCTTCTTGCTTTGCAACTGAAGAAAGACACTATGTTTAGCTTGCTTTCTTCAGCCCAGTGTCCTAATTCCAAAAGTTTGTCTCATCCTAAAGCTCACCAGCTTCAGAGCTCAAGCCATTCCTAACCCTGCCTTTGCAATGGGGAGGCAACTGCAAAACTTGGGACATTGTATTTAACTTCAAGCATTACTGAGTCTCTGGAGACAGTCTTTATAGTAGCCCTGGGGGAGTTTGTGTTCTCTTAGCAAGGAGCAGACTTCAGAAGAAGGTATATCTGAAACAGCTTTGGCTATATGAGGATGCTAGAGAAAAGATGGAGTGAAATGGCAGAAAGGCTGCCAAGAGAGATGGTCAGTGTGAGAGGATGGTTTTGAACAGCTCCATTGTCTCCTTGCTGGTCAGTCTTTGACCTGGGTCTTTCAGTACTGGGGATCAACTTTCCATGTGTTCACATGGTTGTTCTAGAGCTCTGAAGAGTTACCCTTTGATGAGCACTGCTTTTATAGCCCTCTACTTAATGTGCACATTGAGGAAGACAAAAGCCAATTTATTTCTAAGATCACTTCTCTCAGCACCTCTAATGTTTCCGCCTCTCAAAGGGAGACATTCTGCAGCAAGACACTAATAAATAGCTGTTCCTTGGGGCAAGAAGCATTTTCCTATCTTTAGGAAATTTCTTTGGTCATGTGAAATTCAAATTTGTTAACTTGGCCTACAATCAGCAACTCATTTAGAAACAAATTACAAATATTAAATGGAGACTGCGAACTTGATAATGCAATGCTGCCACATCAGTTGTAGAATAATGCATCTTAATGAAGGCTTCTATGTGACATAAACCATTATATTTACAAGCTTTTCACAGTTAATGACCCAGAACAGGATAACGAAACTCACATTTTTAGTGTGGTCCTCTGTCAGCAAAATATACATATTAATAATTGATGTTGCTTTAAAAATAGGACATAATATGAAGATTCCTGAGTTTGTAGGAAAATAGGACTACACAGTCCATTAACTTAAAATGTTTATGTAATGTTTGATGGGCTTTGTCTTTAAAATCCTTGTTTAAATTAATAAGGCAAAATGACATATGTCTGGAAGATAATTTTATTCCAACTCATCAGTCAGAAGTATGCTGATCCGAGCACCATTTGATCCTTCTCCTCTTTACTGCTTCTCCCCCTGTCATCCCCAAAGAGAGCTGAGGTTTTATGGAATTGGAAGACCCAGCAGCAGAAGGAAAGGAGTTCCCTGTACCTGCCAGGTAAAACAACATGATGAAAGTCTCTGTAAACTTTTCCTTTTAGACTTAGGAAGTCAATTGCACCTATCACTTTTTCCTGGCTGGAGAAGCCTGCCTTTCTGCTTAGTCAGCTCAGTGGCTCCTTCCAACACAGCCTCCTTGATTGTTCATTATAAAGCACTTAGAGGTGTGCAGTCTGGCTGAACAGCTAAGCTCAGCTCTGTGCTAACTCTCCTTCAATTTTTCCATTATGACTACACTTAAGATAGCTTATTTCCATGAAATAAATACATTTCATTTTACTTCAAATTTGAAGGCTAACATTCACATTATGCCTGAAAAGCAGATTTACTGCAGCTGTTATTGCTGGATACTTATATTAGGACAGCTTCTTTTCTTAGCCCTGAAACAGCACAGCTGAAACACATGCTGAATGGTTTTATGGGACTTCTTCAGTACCTATTCTACTTTGGACAGTATTGTCCTTAACTGTAATGTTTCAATAGACATACTAATTTTGCAGCATTTTGCTGTAAATTGCTTACTTTCAGAAGCAGTATTGTTTGCTTCTGTGGAGGACTTTAGTTCCTAAGCAAAATAAGTTGTTGGGTTTTTTTTAGTGGTCACTTATTTGCACCATTTTCACTTATCACACTGGCAAGTAACTCCTTACTAGCAGACAAAAGGAATTTACCACCTAAGCAACTGAGGTTCTGTTCTTTACTCATGACTGTTATTCTACTGAATTATAACTGGTGATTCAAATTCTCTTTCAAAGTTTGAGGTAGGGGTCACCTATTTCCTTGCTTTCTCATTTCCTCAGATTTTTTTGTCTGGCTGTGGGAAGAATGTATTTTAAAAAGGTCTCTTGTCTTAAGGAGTTTGCATTCATATAGGTTCCATGCCACACAAACGGTGATAGCCACATCAATTATACAGCTGAATTCCTAAACTAGGCACAAAAAGGGAACAACTAAGCAAAATATATTGCATTCATTAAATCTTCTCTACTATATGATTCACTTCAATGGCTTTGCCAATTAAAGTAATTGTCACATGCATTCAAACAAAGCATTCGTAGTAAGAGGCCTTGTTAGAATAATACTGAAAATTGCTGTTTTATAGATTCCATATATATAAACATTGACATGCAACATTTTTAATAAAAAAGAGAAAATCTGAAATGAAGAAAACATTTATATAAACTTACATGGTCATGAATATAATGTTGGTTATGCTTATTTTGATATTACACCTCGACACGATGTTAAATTTCTACTCAAATGGAAAGTATGTTTTGGACTCTGAAAGGCAATGATTTCATTGCTAGTGTGACTCCAGCCAATGAAAGCCAAATTATTTAGTGGGCTTCTTGCATCCCAGCATCTTTCTATTTTGAGAATAAGCAGGTTTAAAAATTCTATTGAAAACAGGACAGAATACCTATCACTGCTTAGATGTATATGCCTGGTGAAATAACATATAACTTTGTGCTGACATCTAAATGTCATTTAGGTAGCAAATAAAAGTAATTGTAAACTTATGCTTGATAAAAATAGGTGTGGTGTGTGCCACTACTGCAAATACCTACTTTCAAGACCTGAAGAAATATTTAAATTTTACTTACAGAGTTTGCAGTTAGTTATGTCCCATACAGTATTTATTTATTCATAGCCTATAATGTTTACACAGAGGACTATCCAGGGAAATGGTAATTTTTTTTTCTGACTAGATGAAATGAAGTATATTTAGCAGGAATTCAAAGAACAAGGAATATTTTGAAGACTGTTTTCTCAGTTATAAATAAAAGCATTATCCAAGACTAGATGCCTAAATTAGGGTATGTTTGAAAAAGTTGAGGAGAGAACAGTTTTTATTTAAAATCACATAGATCCTTTCATGTGATAAGGATACAGAAGAATGAAGAACAGTGGAAATGCTGTGTGAGAAAATCATGGATCAGCATGTAATGTGCCACTAACTTTGGTAAGGGCTGAAATTACAGAATAGAGCAGTGTGACAATTGTGTAACTGTAAATCAATAGAGGTACCTTTGAGAGAAAGGGTGGTGGTGTGTGTGCATGTGCAGACTCAGTCTTGTAAATTTTTCAGGTACCTAGAGCACTTGGCTCCAATGGGACTGGTTACTTCTGCATGTTAAGTAAAACATAAGCAAGGAGATGTCCAGGCCTTTGGAGTAATTCTGTCTCAAATCTGCAAGAGCAGGCTGAGCCCCTAAATTGGGATGGACTTCGTCTTGTTTTTTTGTATTCCTTGTTCCTAGGCTCCTCCTACTCTTTCATAAATCAGGGTGATTTCAAAGAGTTTATCCTAATGTTTTACATTAAAACCAGCTTTTCTTCTTTCCAGTAGCCTGTGTTCTGAGATGATAACTTCCTGCAGGGTCTGCCCTGCTAGGAGAGTCTGTTAGCAAAAGGGCAGAGTATAGATCCATTCCAAGGCTCAGGTTGTTTCCAGCACCCTGAGACTAAGCAGTTGGCCAAAAGCAAAGTTCCCACATACAGTTACACTGAGCTGAGAGCTAGTGCAGAGTGCAGCAAAGGAAACAACCACAGCAACATCTACATGTGGTGTTCAGTCACAGGGAACCTACAACTTGCCAGGAACAGACAAGTGAAATTACACACCAGCTTAAAAACTGGAAAAATGGTGGGTTATAGTTAGGCTGTAACAGTAAAAGAGAGCAAGGAAATACAGACTTGTTTGGACAGCACATCAATGTTTTCAGTGCAATTTAATGTGGCTTTTTGTATCATCAGTGTGGTTGGTGTGGCTTAAACTCTGTGCCTGGAACATTAGTTACAGTGGTCATGGTAGAACTGGTGGTAAACAGCACTTTGGCAGCAGTGTGAGGAATCTCAGGGAACAGGTCAGGATACAGTTATCAAGATATATGTGCTCTTAGCAAGGCTCACTTCTCCTTACAAATTAAATTGGTATTGCAAGTTGTGATTTATTGGATATTTAGAAAAATGTGCTGAGGAAATGACGCTGTTTCTGCAATTAAGCTTTAATAAATAATAATAATGAGCCTTTACTTTTGAGCCAAGAAAAGTCTCTGGGCTCCTACTCTGTCATCCAGCAAAAGATGAAACAGGATCAAATTCCAGAAAAGATACATAAACTCTTCTGAAGTAGTCAGCAGAGAAAATTAGGCTGAATTAAGTAGACAACTGGACAATTTGCACATATTTCCACATATTTTCAGCCAACACACTTGAATTTTTTTTAAAAAAATTATCCAGAACTTCAACTAGACTAGCTCTTTTTGCAAACCAGTCTTTGTAAGGAAATTACATTAAAATTTAAAAAATATCTATAATTATAAGAAATTTTATTTATTGCAGTAAAAGTCAAGTCTCCTTTGGGATAGACTTTGAGTAATGGATGGCTAGATCTTCTAATTTATCTAAGTCGTGCAGTATTAGGAAAGCAAATTCAACATATTTACACATGAAGATCTGTGGTCATTTTTAGAGGGCTGACATAATCATACATCAAAGGGACTTGACCTTTGGAGCTCACTGTCTATCAATCAGTGTGAACCAGTGCCTGCTTGACACCTACTTCCTTTGGAGACCATGGAAAGGAATGCAACATTAAAAGTAAAAGGGAACCACAAGTGGGGAATATTAAAACACTGGAAAGATGAACAAATATATTATATTTAGAGGTACCCATTTTTTTCCCCACACCCTTTGATTATATACTAGATAAAGAGTAATGATTTCGAGTGCAGAGCTGCAAACATAAATTTTCTTGCTCCTAAATGGAAGTCAGGAAACAAATACACCACACATTTGGTTTTAATTCTCTTCATTCCTATGATTATATAGATTTCCTCCCCATAAACTAGGCTTATTTACATCCTAGTTAACAGTTACTTCTACCATTGGGCACCATGACAAGAGTATTGGGCTGTGAACCCTCCAATAACTGATCCCAGACTTAGATTTCCTTCCTAAGGCTCTACTTTTCAGATTCAAAAGAAACTGCAATGGGATTTGATAAGAAACTATCCCTTGTTTTGCAAAAGGTACACTGTCTAATTTCTAGTACATTCCTGGATGTTCTGCAGTAGTTAAAATCTCTGGGAATGTTCCTTGTCTGAAACAGAAGTAGAATCAGCACCCAAAGCTGTTTAGCTTTGCTGGCCATATTTACTGTTAATGACCAGCAGATATTAAAAGCAATAAAAGTTATCATGGCAAAATTTAGGTATAGGTACACATTACTTCCTAAAAAGAAGATTTTAAGGGCCTTTTTAACTGATAACACATTTGTCAGGTCTATGCTACAGGCACAGTTACTTTTCATAAGCCTATTATGTAGCTAAAGGCATTTTCCAACAGGGAAATCATCCACATTGTTTGGAAAAAGCAGAACGCATGTTTTAATTATATATTAAATGGTTAGTTAACAAATTCATCATTTAAGAACTGTAGAACATGGAGATAAGCCTACCAAATGTAGAGCAGTGATGAATGTTTCTGTGCTGTGGTTCTGTGAAGCAGCTGTACTAGAATGAGAGATCTGTGAGGCCTGACACCCCTCAGTGCCTAATGAAGGCAACCACAGGGGGGATGGTGGCCAATGAAAATTCTGACTGTACAAACCTCAGTTATTCACTAAGAGGGGATGTGTTGGTCACAGGCAGAGATGTACCTTCTCTGACTGTGGAAGGAAGAGGTTCCTTCTTCTGGAAGGGAGGCTTTCAATCTTTTTTACCTATCTAACTTTTTTACCAATCTAACTGACCAGACAGCTCTTAGTTCCCTGGTACTTTTGCAGTATGACATAAGGAATATTTTGCTGGTTTCCATGTGGACTTGTGGAAATACTGATATATCAAGAAGGCAGTTTTAATGTCCCTTTTTCCTACTGTTGATGTACATATACACTGGATTGCAAATGGGTGGGAGAAGGAGGCTTTGCAGCTTTAATTCTATTTCAGGAACAAGGCAGTTCAGGTGTCTTGGAATTATGAATTAAAAGTTGGTTAATAAAATTTTCTTGCTCTCTCATGCCTGGGTCAAATTCCCTAAACCTGGGGCAACTTTTACACAGCCAGTTTCCACAGCTGCCATATACACTGGACTATGTATATATAGCACAAAAGCATGAAGCATACAATGAACTGTGCTGCTGCTTTGCCATCTATCATTTCCGATTAGTTCTTTAGTCCTTAGAGACTCCTTTTAAAATAGGAAGAATCTTAGAAATTAATTTATCTTCTTCTTTGAAATTACAAAAATCTGAGTGTGGAATTTTAATATTCTCTAGGCAGCACTACTTACCATCCCCAGAAATATCATTTCCTCTTCTCTCATTTTCTTTGTTTTTTTGCGCTGGGTATAACCACGCCAAACCTGAATTGTAAGCAAAACTCAAATGAGATAAATGGCCCTTGTTACAGCTTTTCTGTGGCAGACACAGGAAAAAAAAACAAATAGAGGAAGGAAAGGCACAACATACAATTGAAACTATCACTCTGTACAGTAAACTATTACAGGTTGCCATCTGCTATTTAAAAAAAAAAAAAACCAAATTCTGAGATTTATATCTATCTAGTATTTCTAGCTTCTAAGTGCAACACTATCAGGGTTTCAAAAAGTGTTTAGACTTAAAAGTTAGACTAGCTCCTGTTCTCACTAGGGGGAATTGTCTGAATTATTCACGCATGAGGACTTCTGGAATTTAACAGTGATCTCCCTTCATCATCTTTTCAAGATTCAGAATAAACTCTTTCCCTGGAGATCACAGGAAAAGGCATGAATTCCCTGAGATGGACAGGATTCTAAGGGGATGCCAGGAAAGAGCAAGTGATGTCATAAAAATTGGAAAGGAAAAAAAAAAAAAAGGAAGGTTATAAAGTGAGCCTGCATTGCCAGGAAAAGACTGTTTCTACTGATCCCACATCTAGGATCCTATCTCATTTTATTAAGTGGTTTAAATTATGTATTTCACCTTGCTAGGCAACCTGAAACCTATCACTTCAGAATTCTTCCCACCCTGTGAGCTCCATTTCTGTCTGATGCTGTTCTGAACAAAACATTGTCATTTGGTTCTGCCAGAACTGTTGTTAAATCAGACATTTCACCTTTTGAATGCAAGTGGCAGCCTTAATTAGGGCTGGAATTTCATTTTCTTTCCACTTTGGAGAGTATGTTTGCCTCATGAATGCTGCTGGACGACGGTCTTGCTGAGGCTGTTCTTCAACCTCAGTAATTGTATCAGGTTCTTCAGATGTTATGGCCTTCAACAGGACCACCAAAAAGGAAAGGATAAAGCAAAGCATCAGATATCTGTTTGGTGATTAATTGCTCACAGCTAGCAAACAAAACAACCAATTAAATTATTGTGGAAACTTTCTAAGACAAATGAAAATCACTGCCAGAAACAGCAAAGACTCCTGTCCTAGTGCTATCTTGAAATACACTTTGGAAGGTTGATATCTTGTGAGACGTTTTTCTGAGGTCTTTTAGGAGAAAGTGAACCTAATGTGATGATGTGTGACACAGAAAGCCTGATGCTATAGTGAGAAGCAAGAATGGCTCTGCATGGTTATGTGCTGTGCTGAACCTTAACCATTTGACAAAAAAGACAACCATAGGGCTTTGCTCTATCATGTGGAGAATTCCTTTTGCTATGGAATGTTTTCCTTTCATTTTTATGAAGGGATGAGTTTCTGGATGCACTGCTGGGACCACAGCTCTCTTGTTGAACGGAAGGAGAGGCTGCTCTGAGCTAGCCCAGTCCTGGTCAGCCAGTGCAAATAGAAGAGACTTGGGGAAAAATGTACCAGCACAGTGCAGCTGGAGAGAGAGACTCTCCTTCCCCACTCCCAAGAACTCTTGCATGAGGGATTCCTCATGCTTCTCATGGAAAAGCTGAATTATTGACTGTTCTTAACATTGATTCCCCTTCTGGACATAGTTCATATTTCATGCTTTTTAAAACATATATATAGTGTGTAGCTCACTATACTACACTTCCAGCAAGGCTTTCTATAACAGAATTACATAGAAAAACAAATGATCAGCTGAGCAGACACCTCTAATGAACCCCATTGGTTTTAATTTATGTTAGACTGCTTGTAACAGCAGTGCTGTGGACACTAAGGAACACAATGGTTGGTTATGCAGCTGTTAGGATTTCCTGAGTGTACATGGCTTGCTCTGATGCATGCAGAAGTGCTGCCAAGCCTCTAGCAATCCAAGCAGTTACTGAAGTGCAGCACAAGGCACTGGACTCATACTGTGTGAGCTGATTTTATTCGTGTTTACTGAATCCTGTGTCTCTCCTGTGACATCCTGGCAAGGGAGATGCAGACCCTGCCAGAGCCTGAAGTGAAAGAAACTGGACCTCCCAGGTGAGCTGGCTGCTCACCAGATAATCTGATCTGTAGTAGATGCCATGCTGAAAAGGGGTGACAGCAGAACTGTGGGAAGCATAAAGGCTTCAAGATGTAATGTGCCATGGAGGATCTTCAGAGGATCTTCATGGACCAACATCAGACAATTAGGAAGCAGACAATTTACCCAGAAATTTACTGTGGAGGCCACGAGGACTAGAGCTGCCCACTGACATAATCTTTGCAGCCTGCCCCTGCCTCGTGCTGTTTCCTACCTGGGGAACCTTCACCCCATGGCTTTCTTAGATCAATACTCCAGTCACTGGTGGAGAACCCAATGGTTGGGGCAGTGCAGCAGTATGACTCTTGTCTGATTAGGACTGTCTGTTGTGGCCATAACACCCATGAATCTCAGCTGTCCAGACAGGTAGGCACAATTGTTTATTTCAAGGGGTTAGCAATGACTGCTAACTTTGGAGGCAATGTGCCACCTCCAAAAGGCCAAAAGTGTATTAAATCCAAACCGGTCTTCACTGGAGTGCTCACAGACTTCTCTGTAAGGACTTCTGCTCTGTCAAAACTCAATTTTCTATTCCTCCTAACAGCTGCAGCTCTATAGCTGTACAAAAGAGACTGCAGTAATTGTTCAGAGGTTACAAACAACTGAATGCTAACAGTTGAGCTGATCTGAACTTTAAGTTTTGCTCACTCCAGTCAGGAATCCTCGTTCAGTAAAACTTAAGCACAAGTTGATTTCACTTGGACTAATTATGTGATGAGAGCTGGCTATACAAATAAAACACCTACTAAAACTGGTCAAAGTACTGCCCTTACTCTAACACTTTAACACACATGATGCAGAGTTGACTAATTTCAGCCTCCACCAGGTTCAATACATCACTGGATATTGTTAGACTGGAAAAATTAATATTACCTTCTATTTGTGCCTTATTTTTATAGCAGTTAGAAAGTAAAAGTCTGTTTACAGATACTTTTCACTTCAGTGGCTCATGTGTTCAGATATGTGGCTACAAACTAAAAAGGAAAAGGATGTAGACATGTGGTGTGCTTACCTGTGTTGGCAATTCATCATTAAGCAAAATTTCATCAAGGATTCTCTCTCTCTGCTGCAGGACTTCAAGATTGTCTTTAACGAAATAACTTGGGATAGGTACTTCTAGGTCTTCCTAAGGGAAGAAATAGTTATGAAATGCTTTTTAGAACTGCATTAAAATCACATTGCTTACTAATTGAACACCTTTATAAAGCAATTAAACTGGACTGAGTATTGAGTATTTTGGAGTGTTGGGTAATCTGACCCCTGTAGCAGCTGCTGTGCTGTCACTTTGCAATTACTTAAGGCCTAATTCAACAAAAACAAATAAATCAGCCCAGTTTCTGAACCATGGGAGCTCAGAAATCTTTCTTTTTATAATGGCTCAATTATATTATCAAACCGTTAAAATATTTGTCAGGGTTGCCAGAAATGTCAACATGATTTCCACCAAATTGAATACCTCTGGTTCTATGAGGTATCTTCTTTCACTTCTTTTTTTTAACCAATATGAAAAATAGATCTGCTCTCTTGCATTTTTTTTTTAACCATTACTAGGAACCAAAGCAAAATTCTGTCTCTCTGGAGGAATTCTGCCTGTAGACAAACTGTCACCACCTGTAACAGCAGTATGTCCATCACCTCTCAGTGTCAGGCATGATTAGAAGTGGCTGTCTTTACTCATTTCTATCCTTAAAAAGATGTAACTGCTACACATTCTACACATTTCTACTGATTATTCTCCTGCAGAATTCCACTCTTGTTGAGAAATGAAACAGACAAACAGCCCAAAAGTTGAAATGCTGTGGTGTGGCATAAGCTGTTCTTCAAATACATTGGAGACCAGAGATAACTCTCCAAGAATATTTACAGGCAATTTTTTTGTTGTTGTTGTCTGGGGGGAGGATGGGTGAGAGGTGGGCAGATGTGTCTTCATAGGTCTGGTTCATACTGGTGATCCATATATGAGATTTGAGATGTTGATTTCAGCAACATCTCAAACAATTTACCCAGCAGGACAGAAAAAGGGATGGGGGAGAACAGCAGTAGTTCTGCTGCTGTTGTACTACTCCAAAGGAGCTGCACAGAGTCAAGTTACAAAATAATTTGTCCCCAGGTACATGTGGACATTTAGTCCTTTTCCCTAAGGAGCCTAAGATAGGCACAAGACTTGATGCTGCACTATCAGTGCTCTCTGTTCTGTCTGACATGGAAACTGGTGGACTCTGACCTGCTCAGGGAGACTTCTGACTTGTTCCTGTGCAGCCTCAGTGCCAGCTCTGGTGTGAATAGACATGGAGGAGAAAAGCACTGGATCTAAGGAAAAAATACTGCTCCTGCCTTGACACAGGTAAATTTGCTGCTTGTGAGCTCTTAGAATTCCTAGAGCAAGAGTTTTCAGGGAAGGCTGTGGCCAATGAAAACAGCTCCTGTGAACTGCAAACTTCAGGATTTCGTTACTAATTCCCTCGGCTGCACACTGCCCAGACTGGGACATCCCTATTATGGCAGTGTTCAGAAAGCTTCAAAGTAGAACTGTGTTTATCCCTAGGGATTTTATCAATGCAGGGGTCTGGTCTGCTAAAATTTCTACATATTTGTCCTTTTAAACTCCCTGTTTGCACCTTCTAACATCCTTGACTGCTGATGGAAATTATTATATGTTGTACTTCAGAGCAGATTTCTCTAGCCCAGATTACAAATCTGGCTGTCTTTAGATATAAGAAACTAAGTGGTTTGTCTGCACACCCTCTCTCAGGATGAGAGGGCTTTTAAGCTGCCAGGTAGCAGCATGAATCAGTCAGTGTAGGGGTGATGAGCATCTCTGATGTCTAAGCTGGGCTTTAATTGCAGGTGATTCTGGACTGTGACTTTCACTGATTGTTTAAATGAAATCAAAGCTGTAACACTGGGGCTCAAAAGGGTGGGGAGTAGGGAGACTACTTCTCCTTGTAATCCCTTTTTGAGGCCCAGCAGTGCAAAGTTAGGTTTGTGCTGTTTATCCTCAAGTCAAATTGCAGGCTTTTAGCCACTCCTGGCTCTACATAGGATTTGTGTTTCCAAATACCTTTACAATTACTCCAGGAAGTGGAGTGACCAAGTGTTGGAAAGGAACTGTTCAAAAATATGTGGTGCAGAAATAAAGATGAAGCTTAGCCTTACAGTGACATAGTAAAAATTATGAAATGTCATTGCAAATGGTAGAAAACAAGAACATTCTGCTGTGTTCTCTGCCTGTAATCACGCTGGATTTTAGCCCATGATAATACAGTGAACTTGGGATATTCTTTGTGGGCAGGTTCTTTAAGAAACAGCAGATATTTGTCAGGTAGTAATTTTGCCAGGAATTTCTGCCATAAATTTTGTTTTGGAACAGAGAATATGTGATTATTTTATAAAAAGAACCTCATAAATCTGTATTTCTATCTACTGTGCAAAACAGGATGTTCTCTAAAAAAGCCTGAAATGTTTTTTTTATTAATTTAATCTTTGAATTTAATTTCATTTAATCTTTTCTTAAAACTAAGGTGTGGTGCAGGAATTTGAATTTATGCTTGTTTTTAATAGTTGTCAAGCATGACTTTTCAGGCTTGCCACTTTATGCTGCAGGTGGATTTACTGATAAGTCATGAAAACAGCAGTGCTAAATTATTTTAAAATATGATTTGCAAGATCAGTTTCCCCAGGTATGTGTTTATACTCTCCAGCATGCCTACTCGTAGCTTAAAATAGTTCTCTGCTGAGATTAATGTAGAAAGCAAAAAGCTGGTGGAAATTCACGGCAATGCAGAGTGAGACAGACATGGAACTGCAAAGAGGAAGATGTTTGCAAAGCTCAAAACACTGCTATAACGTTAAAACTGGGATGCCAAAGCAGCAGTAATTTAAGCTCCAGCCCTGGTTTAGAAAAGCAGCGGTACCTGAATTCGACAAGAGGTGGAGCTGTCTGCGAGAGAAGTAACTCCCTTCTTGCAGCTGATTTTTCATACTGCTTTTAGAGCACAGCTCCAAGGCTTTTCCTTACTGTCACCCATCTGGCTCAGCGGGCTGTCTGTCAGGGGGCTGCTTTTACATCAGGGAGCCCTGAACCCTAAAAGTTGAGTGTGCTCTCAGCTCCTGCATCCTTTACAATACTTACCTTACTAGTTCATAGACCAGGCTACACAACTTTTAGCATAACCAGGATCTCTGGAAGAGCCCAGAGGCCAGGCTGATTGCCATTGCTGAAAAGGGCAGACTGAAGTCGATTGTACAGTGGGCTGTACTTTGGTTATCCATTGCCCAGCTTCTCTCTAACCCCAATCTAAAATAAGGCAGAGTCAACCTGCTGTCCTTAACAGTGAAGCTAAATTACTATGACTTCTTAGTGCAAGTGAAAGAGCTACACAGCCTGGGCTGTTACAGAGGTGCAGAAGTGAAACATATTTATTTGTGTGTGTGTATATATATATATATATATAATTAATGCCATAGTTACTGATCCTTGTGTACCAGTGAGCGTGCAGGAAGCAAAATGACTTGGTGGAACTTCACAAACTGCAAGTAACTGTGACTGTTCTTAAAATACAGGATAAACAAAAGTCCTATGAATGTAGAGGCTCATAATAGAGGTGGACCTACCGGGAGAAGCTGCAGTTCCACCAGGATATTATCCATGTGTTGAAACTCTGATTTCTCTAGCTGCACCATCTCTTTTTTTATCTCCAGGATCCGGCCAATCACACCCTCTAGCACGTGCCGAATCACTGTCTGTTTCCTCTGGCAAACAAGCTGGTCTTGGGCCATCACCAATTTACGGCAGATTTGCATGTATTTGATGTAGGAAGTGGCTAAAAGCTCAAATACTTTCCTGGGGTTCTCCTCTGGCTGGAGGAACTCTTCTTTTTCTCTCTGGAGTAAGATGTCAAGATCTTTCATGGCATCTCTCCACATCTTATTGCAAGATCTAATTGAAAATAGGAGACTATGTTAATCCAACAAGAAAGCATGTGGGTTTCTCAAAAAAGCAAGTCTGGAAATAAGAGCCATTATATTTAAAAAGAGATTTTAGCAACAGCGTTTTTTAAAAACCATTAGCAAAAGTTTTGCTTTCTGACTGCTTTAAAAACAGGAATCTTAAAATACTGTTCTACCAATGAAAGCTTAAGAGGTAAAAATTTCTCAACTTCATCCTTAAGGTATGGTTGCAGTTTCCCTATTATGATAACTGAGATGATGATTTAATAGGAAAGTTTTTTCACCCCCAAAACCTGTAAGATGGGTGAAGGCCTCTTTTATGTCTTTCCATGTGTGGGATGAGAACTAATTCATGTTCCTAAAACCTGTGTTGCTTTTTTTCCACCCTGAAGTGGCTACTCAGAGCTTACTGTAGGGTAAAGGCTGTATTGGTGCTAATGCAATACCTGTGGGCACTGTTTTGAAAGTGAGGAAAATGATTTTTGTGTAACATCAACTGTTGCACTCCAAGCAATTGCTACTTTTACTGTTTGAACAGGAGAACTAAAGAAGGAGGGCTTTCAGACCCTGAGAGAGGGGAATGCAAAGGGAGGGGTCTATTCCCTTCCATTTCCTGCCATACTTTATGAAGATCTGGAAAATCAGCAGCTCCTCCCTCTTTTTCTTTCCACTCACGCTGCTGCTCCTCTGTGTCTCTACTACCAGTTTGCCACATGCTCATCAGAGCCAATATCTATTGGGTTGTGTGTATATATATATCTATATATTTGTATTTTTTTTACTTTATCCCTTATGTTAATACCTTTCCTGTGTGTGTAAATCTGTATCTAGTTTTTTTTAGTTTCCAACTCAAAGTCTCCTGTCTTTTTTCCCCTTTTATCTTCCCTTTGTGTGTGCGTGGGGGGAATGGAGAGGAATTCTGTCCTTAGGTTTGTGGCCCACCCAAACTGTTAAGCTGTGACAGAATAATTGGCACCCAACGTGGGGCTCTCAAATTTAAATTTTTCTTGTAATTGAAAATATTGGACAGTTGGAAACTGAAAAAAGAAAAGCAGCCCCCCAAGTGGCTACAGGATTATGTGGCATGGAGGATGTCACTGAAGGCCAACCTCATATCCAGAGGTGTTTACGTGGTAGTTTTGGTCTAAATAGGTGGATCTCTGGTGTGAGAATGGACTGGCTGTCAGTGGCATTTCATGGAAAAAGCAGATCAGCACAGAATAGAGAAAATCATCCACATGGAGCAAGAAATGGACTTTGGGCAACGAGACTTTTATGCAGGAAAGATATCCAATAGCAGGTCTGTCACTGAGAGGTGCTAACATCTGTGGTAGTGAAAAACCCTATTTGGTCCTGTTACACTTAGGAACCTCTTTGCCAAGAGGAGACTCCTGGAAATAACAGGTATCCAAAAATCTTGTATCTTTGAAAATACTTCTCTACTAGCTGAGCTAAGCACTGAGACTGCTAAACTGGGAGAAAAAGATCTGATTCATGTTGTCAGGTTTGCAGGAAGAGGGGAAAAAATGGGGTAAGGTAGCAGGGAAGGCTGACTTTTATTCCTTAGACTTCAAGGCACTGGCCTAAATGGTGCAATCTAGAGCCACCCATGTGCTTAACCTAGTTACTGCTCACTGTTCCTAGAGCCTCTCAAAGGATGATGACAGTAGAAGTCCCTGCCTCCATCAGATGAGTTTTCAGAGCAGACTTCTTGCTGGTCTGAGCAGCACTGAGGCAGTGCTTGTGTATTAATTTTGACAAGAAAGCTCTTACCACTCCCAGGCTCAGAGTACAGAATGACCTGAGGCTTCTGCTGCAAAAGGGACCAGTGGGGTGGAGAGGACACACCCCAAGCTGGGAAGTGTCTATTGAATATCCAGGATGGTAACAGGACTGCTGGGACTCCCTGCAGCCATCAGCAAAAAAACCCCCAATAATCTGAACCCTGATACTCAAGTTGCACCATTAACTTTTTAAAGTGTATATTATACTTTTCAGATGATCTGGGTTTCTGCAGGATGCCCACTCAGGTCCTTCCCCTTCCTTTTTTCCTACTTCATTTACACCCCATGGCATCCCCTGCTTCAAGTCAATTGCAGCAATTAAGCCAGGTGCAGGAGATAAAAAAATGAAACCAGCAGCGTGGAGCAGATTATCCCAAACAAGGCCAGCATTAGCTTTGACCTAACAGTCCTGCTGGTTGATCGTTGGGAGTTTTGTAAACTTCCTCTGAAGCCAGGACATGGAAGAACGTGTATTGGGGTGAGGTTCACAGGGTTTTCTAGTGCAGAAGGAAACAACACAGTATTGTGTGCACTTAGCTGTGCCTGCTCACAGACAATTTGGTACGGGGAGGTTATAAATATTTGAGGCAGCCTAGCCCTGGAGTTTTCCCCAGAACCATCTTGCTGATTTATGAACTGGGAGTATCCTTGGTGGAGAGCTTCCCGTGTGCAGGTTGTTGCGTGGAGACAGCAGATTGTACAGGAACTGACTCCTCAATTGCCCACTTCAATGTACAATAACCCCCTCTCTGCCTCCTCCAACTGAGGAATGTCAATGGGTTCCTCCTGCTGAGCCAGCTAGTATCCTATTCCTTTTTATAATTTGAATGACTTTTTGAGGGAGGAGATGGATGGAGTGCTCTAGCCCTTCAGAGTACATTAATGTAAGGCAGTACAGAGGGGATGTAATTGCTGCTACAGTTTACCTGATAAGCTTCAAGATGATTGCTGGCACGTTGCTGTGGGTCAGGTATTAAGTACTATGGATATTATGGTACATTTGTAGCTTTTGCTGCAGTAATGTTCTGTGTAAATGAAGACAAAAGATGGAATAGGCCTACTGGAAAATGAAGTATTTGGCGTGGAACTGTTAAATTTTCAGCTGTGATGGTAGCTCCTGGGTACCTGCTGAGGCCAGGGTGACACACCCTGTGGGACCTGGCCTCGGTGCTTCAGGTCATTAACCAGGTCATGGTAACAGCAGATAGCTGAGAACTGGACAGTGCCAGCAGAAAAGTCATTTGGGTGTTTCTTTGGCTCATGCTGATTAAAAAATAGAGGACACATGCATTGTAATTTGCTTCCCTTCCTCAAACCAGGATTAAAATTATTATTTCAGATTTTCTTAGTGTTCAAATGGGGAGCCTTTCTGGACTAGTTTGAAGGATCAGATGTACATGGTGTTTAAAGCTCTTTCTGAGGCACTTGGCAGACCTGCTGTATTCCTCAGATACCCTTCAGCTTTGGCAACAAACATGTTTGAGGGTAGTCAGGGGGAGTAATGTATGAATTAAAAGCAAAAGATGGGACTGACTCCTCACCTGTTCATCTGACAGCATGCAACCCCTAATCCTGTGTTTGATTTTTTTTCCTTTGTGTTCAGCCTCTCTTTACATTAAGTTGCAAACTCCCTCAAAATTGCTTTCATGCACTGAGGGTGGAATAGAACACAACCTTGAGCGTGCTGGCTTTTTAATTACTGTTACTGGTTCAGCTCTTAGGTTTGTTCCAGTACTGTAATGGGTGAGTTGTGAGCTTTATCCATGCCTAAGGATGACACTGCATCAGAATGAGGCTGGCTGAGGGCATTTAACTATCCTGCTAGTGCAGGTAACCAACAGGACACCACCTAATTTGCTGTTCAAGGTAACAGATTATTAAATTCTGAAAAAGAAGTTTCACTTTTAATCCCTGCGTGTGTATAGCAGTGTAAGTAATGCTGCAAATTATAATGCATGTCATGAATGGTGTGTTACAGGGAAAATAAGCAACACTGTAATGGGATGAGGAAAAAACATATAGAGTAACTTAACTCCAGAACCCCCGGAGTGCTTTCTGGCAGTTTATAGCTTATATGGAAGGTCAAGGCTTTACCTCCTAAACTGATCTCCTTTCTCTCCCACAAAGAAGAAATGGAATCTAAAACAAGAGCTTAAGATAACTCTTATGCCATAGCATGATTTCTTGTTTGAATCTTGCTTCTTTTGCTCAAAATAAAACCTGATCTGCTTAGAGTGAGACTTAAAAATGTTTTTCTGGTTAAGTTAATAAGAGATGTTTAAAATCCTACCAAATTATGCAATGCCTCATTTTAATATTCCAGGGCCCTCTCACTCTGCATGTTTTCTTGACCCATCTCTTCTTACACTTGAAAAACTCTGTCAGTTTTGACTGCAGCTAAGATTAGCTTGCTTACTTGTGCTGAATTGGTTTTGAGACTTAAGCAAGTCTGTCTTGGAAGGATTTGTGCTGAGCATGCAAACTGTCCCTCAGATCACTCTTGAGCCAGTAGTAGAATCTGGCATCAGTGAGATTACCTTTGTAAGTGTGTTTTTTCTTTTTTCCTCCAAAGTGTCTTGATGTTTTCACTTAGCTGCCAAAGGGAACACTATTCCTGTTATTCCAGGACATGGCACAGTTTCCACTCCAAGCTGTGTCTCTCGCTGGATTTGCATGTGGGCTGAACTCAGGCTTCTTTGATGCCAGTTTTTTTCTGGGCAGTCTGTTCTCTGAGGACAGAAATATCTCACCCTTTCAGATGCCAACCATGTAAATGCAGAGCATAGTACTGCATAAGCCTTACTGGTTTTTCTGCTGGATGGGCACACATAAAGAGATGGATGGAAAAATATTTGACTCTGACTTGGCTCAGCTCTTTCCACCTAACACAGAAACACTCTGATTAAATGAGTGCTAAATTGCATGTGTTTTAAAATATTCCTGAAGCATCTATGCTGCTGCAAGCTATCTGCATTTCTTCTTCCTCAGAGGCTGTGCTGTGTTGGGCCATCTAACAGGGAACGGAGAAAGCACCAGCAGGGCTTGTGAGAGCAAGAGGGTGAGGAGCTCAGGCTCTGTGTGTGGGAGCAGAGTTCCTACAGGCACAGGGAGCCCAGGACATACTCATCACCATGCAGACCAAACCAACAGCCATGGAGCAGAGGAGAGGTGGCTGAAATTTGGGTCAAGTGGCAAGGAACTGCATGCAGGGGCTGGTCCTCAGGGTCTCCTCTAGATACTTGGTGCTTGACAGGTCAGCCATTGTGCTAAGCTCTGGGCAAACACAGGGGAGGGAAACCCTGCCCTGCAGCTTCTGTAAAATAAAGAAACAAGGCACAAAGGTTGAGAGAGGAAAGTGAGGCCCTGAGAGGAAAAGGGACTTGCACAAATGCTGTTGCTTTTTTTTTTTTTTCCTTCTCTCTCTCATTCTAAAAATCAGACTTAAAATGACAGCTGGCTTACTCAGGTCAGTAGTTACTCCGCACTACAACCTGCTCAGATATTGTGCAGAGACTGCAGGGTTAAATATATTATATGAGCAACTCTCTCTTTTCATTTGTCTTATTACATACAAAACTTTTTTAGGGGTGGAGATCAGAGTGAGACAACCAAATTGACTGAAAGGTTGTCTGAATCAATTCCTGTTTTAAAATCCTTCAGCCTGCAGTCTGTAGCAGTGCTGACTTGTGAGTCTGAGCATGGTCAGGCCTGCCTTTCTCCTAAAGTAAGATTAGGCTTACAATTACACCAAACTTGTTAGCTAGTGGTAGCTGCCAGATGACTTCCTTTAAGTGTGTTTGCTTGAGCCACAATGTTTCTCACAGTTCAAAGAATCCAGGGAAAATAAAGGATAAACCTCAATAGGCTTCAGTTGTGTCAGGGGAAGAAAATGTACAGCCTGCTGCCACTGTTAACATGAACAGCTCTACGCTTCTGTCACCTCCAAATGGCAGTCTTTGGTACCTGGACAGAAAGGGAGTAGGGAATTGCTGGGGATTAAAATACCTTAGCTGTAGAATGTAAGAATTAATTGTGGGATTGCTTAAACTTTGGTTGAATTGAAACTTGTTTTGCTATGCTTAGCGTGAGTGACACAAGGGCTGAGGCCTTAGGCTGCAAACTGTAACTGGACTTTAACTGGACATTTACTTAGCCAAAATGGAAAAGTACTGGGAGTTTTGTGCAACAAGATAAATTGGACCAAGCCTATAGCTTAAGGAAAAGACCACCAAAAAAAGAGGGATTGTCCCATCTAAAGACAAGAGGAATGAGTGCAGGTAAGACAGAAGCATGATCAAACTGCATGAGATAAAATTTCAAATTCCTCACTGTAGAGGAAAAGCAGCTACTAAACAAATTAATAGTACAGCAGATCCATGTGTGTTGCATGATAAGGCACATTAACCCCTCATATACTGGGTTGTGAGGCCTTAAAAGCCATGGGAAACAACCAAAAGAGATTGCTCACAGGAGGCTCCCAGCTTGATCTGAAACGAAACTGACCTGTGGTAATACAGAGGGTCTGAAATCTTTGCAGCTGGGGGCTAGAAGTGGCTCCAGCTCCACCCAGGCTCCTCTCTGAAAATGAGTTTAGAAAGCCAAGGGGTCCAATCTGACCCTAGCAACCTGGTGGCAAGGTCCTCCTGGACTCTCCTTTAACAGGGATAAAAGATTTTTGTGGCATAAATATGACAGGAAACTGGAGGGGAGGAAGCTTGTTTCCCCAAGTAGCAGTGGCAACACCACAGCAGCTCTCAAGTACCTGCTTTAGCCAAGTCACCAGGCTGACAGGAAAAATGACAGCTTTCTTACCAGGAAGATGTGAAGCTATTAAGGTGGGGGAGATGTTACTTGAGGCTGAACTTTCCTGTTGCATGCTCCAAGGACCACATCCTTCTATTTGTCACCCCCTTGCTCCTGCCTGGGCTGGAAGCTGTACTTTGCTTTGTACAAGCTGTGTACTTTGCTAAGCTGTGGTAAGGAAGAGAAAAGCAGCTGTCTCTCCAAGAAGTATTCCTCCTGGCCAGGCAGGTGTGTAAGGATGTGGAAGGAGAGCTTTAGTAGCTTATATCTAATTACTGTGTGGCATTGCTGCAGCAGATAATACAGTGAGCTCTTTGATGGTGAGCCAGAAATAGGGCAGAGTTAAAAAGACCCTACCTACTCAAGCTCAGAGCAGCATTTGCCTGATTGGGGGTGGTAATGAAGTTTATTTCAGCATTAACAATCCCATATGTGTAATTTTGGGGTTTTTTTCCCCTCCTACTCTTAGGAAAGGAAAATGCAATCACCTGTGCAGCTGCCTACAGTTGCATACAAGGCAAATGCTCTGTTTGGGTCCTGCTTTACCTCTGCTAGGATCAGGAGGCTTTAAGCTCAAAGTCAACACTCTCTATTCAGTTCCTTGAAAACTGTGGCCTCGTTTTTCACTGCTTTCTAGCACAAGTGCTGCTGGGATATTTCCACTAACAATGCTTTTTCCCAAAGGAGACAACGTATGAGTAATGGACAAGAGCTTTCCCTACCTGCTCATTAAGGATGAAGGGAGGCACAGGAGGGAGCTGCAGCTTAGACTCTCAGTTGTGATCATTTTGATTCTGTCTCTCTTTTCCTGCTTTAACATAAGCAGGATGACATGATAATGCTTACCAGGGGTGGAAAGAGGGGCAAAGATGAATCTGTGAATGCTTGGGAGATGGATGAGAGAGAACATGTTAGGAATGCCCAGGAGGAAGCTAATAATTGTGGCGTTAGGATGGAATTTGAAGAACATGGCCTGGGGCCACAAGCTGAATGAGGGGATAAAAAGAAATATTCAGCAACAGCCCAATTGCTGAATGGGGCTGGGGCCCCATGGGAAGAAAATGGGATGTGACCACAACATAAGAAACTGCATCGAAATGCAGACACATGAAGTGAGGGAGACATGAGGGGATTAAAACTTGCACTAACATTTTCCTACATTTTGGTTTTGCAACCTTAATTTTCTTTAACTGAGCTTCAGGGATGTAATATAAAATAGATCACTCTCATTTGATTATTTCTGTCAGAAGCAGAAGGAGGGATGCTAAAGATCTCATCTTAGGTCAATATTTAACCACTGAATTAATACAAATTCTATTTGAGACATGAGATTAAATTTTAAAGCTTTTTGATTGTTTAAAGCTCCTTAGTGGCAGTTGCAAATGTCTTGTAGCTGATTAAAACCTGCTACAAATGGTAGCAGTGCCAAGATTCAGCTCTGAATGTGTCTGGACTAGGGCTGGCAGAGCAAATTAAAAAATTACTGGTCAAGATCCTACAGGTCAGGAAAATGGTAAACAAATTCAATAAAAAAAAGGAGGAAACACAGCAGGAAAACATAAATATAAAAACGTGTGAAAACCTTCTGTGCAGTGTCTGGAACATAATGTACATCTGTATGCAAATGCTGGGGTTTGAGTAAGTCAGCATCATCGTTTGAACAGGAGGAACTAAAGAAGAAGGGATTTGGGGCTCTGAGAAGGATGGAAAGCAAGGGGAGGGGTCTGTTCCCTCCCATTTCCTTCCATATTCTATAAAGACTGGGAAAGCCAGCAGCTCCTCTCTCTTTTCTTCCCACTCCCTGTTGGCTGTGCTGCTGTATGTTACTATCAGCTTGCCATGTGCTGTTGGATTACATATATACATATATATATATATTTGTGTATATTTGTATTCTTTGTTACTTTACCCTTTATGTTATTACCTTTCCCTTGTGATACTAAAATATGTATCCAATTTGTTCAGTTTCCAACTTGGTGTGTGGGGTGTGAATAGAGAGGAATTCTGTCATTAGGTTTGGGGTCCACCCAAAGTGCTAAGCTGTGACAGTTTGGAAGTGTGGTATGTCCAGCACTTCTTCATCAACCCTACAGCAGATGTTATGGGTATGATCTTCTGTGAGCACAACTGTCCTTAGAAAAAGTCAAGCATGTCTACAAATGCTGGCTTTTTTTCCTGGCTGGCTGCTGGATCTTACTGACCTTCAGATTCTAGCTGTGTTTTCTAAGTGTCCTGTCTCTATCCTAATACAAAGTTTATTAAAGGAGTGGAATAAATGGGTTCTGTGAGCTTTAGACCACTCTGTGTTAAAATCACAGGGCCTCGAGGATGACAAACAGGCCTCATAAACTGACTGGAAATACTGAAAGATGCCAGTCTGGCCACTCTGACTTGGGATGGATGGGAGACAACAGCCCAGCACACACACAATTAGTGCATCTCACCCATCCAGCTGATTACACGAGACACAGTTTCTCTGTGAGTGTGTAGCAGCTGTTCTGCCAGATGTCTAAAAAGCAGCTGTTTACCTCAAGCTCAAAAAAAAAGCTACATGCTGTGTAGCATTTCTATAAAGGACACAGGATATGAAGGTACAGTAGTGAAAAATCAGTATTACAGATCCTGCTGTGACTTGCGGATGTGGCTGCTTTGTAGGATGGAGCCTGTTAGACCTTGTCAGACTGCACCTGGAGTACTGCACCCAGTTTTGGAACCTACTGCATAAAAAAGGATGTGGAGAGGCTGGAGAGGGTCCAGAGAAGAGCCACAATGATCAGAGGACTACAACACCTGCCATATGGGGAAAGGCTGAGAAAACTGGGTTTGTTCAGCCTTCAGAAGAGAAGGCTTAGGAGAGACCTTATTACAATGTGCCAGTAGTTAAAGGGGGGGCTACAAAGAAGAAAAAGATTCCCTATGTACAAGGAGTCACACGGATAAGACAAGTTGCTCCTGGTGAGATTCCAGTTGAACACAAGAGGAAAAATTTTCACTATGAAGACAGCCAGACATTGGAATGGTCTCCCAGGGGAAGTGGTGGATTCCCCAACACTGGAAAGTTTTAAGTCTCAGCTCAACAGGGTGCTGAAACACAGCATATAAATACTATCAGAAGGGTTGGACCAGATGATTCTTGAGGTTGCTTCCAAGCTGACATCCCATGATGCTATGATTTTGTCTTCCATGTGACTTGGCCAGACAGGCAACTATCCCCATTCCCAGACAAATAAGGTGGTGTCCCCTAAAATGTTTTTTCCCAAAGTACCAAACTTCTTTCTCATAAACTCTATGGATTATTAGCTCTTTGCTTCACTGCCTTCAATTAAAGCAGTCTGTTATAAGGCATTTTTGTAATGTGTCTTTTAAAATACTTTTAATTTAGCATGATTTATGGTACATAGCCAGGATAACCTCACTGCATACACTTGTGTAACAGTAGCCTTGGTAACTTACTTAAAAACCATCTCAGCTGTACCCTGCAATACAAGGTAGCCTAGTTCAAAAAGAAAGTGTGCTCCTATTTCATAACTACTGGCATTGATTGCAGCTCAGGCCTGTGCTTGGGTAGGAACACACAAGGCTGTGAACAATAAACATTAAGATAGAATTTTAGTAGATTTTTCACTACTGTCAGCCCCAACCATTTAAAAATCATGCAGTTAAACTTTAGGGACATGTATGTTTAGATTAGAATTTAGTACTTTTTATTTTCCTGATGGTTTGGGAACATTTTGATTCATATTTTGGGGGGGGTTTAAAAAAATCATTAATTTTTTAAGAGGAATGCTAAGATTCTCAGGTAATAACCCCCACCAGCTGCTGGGGCAATGAAGAAAACTGTCCAGAAAACTTGGTACACTGCCTGAGGTGTACAATACAGTAAGCAAAACTATCCAGCTCATATAACTCCAGCTCTATAGATGCAGTGGTTGAGAAAGTGGTGTATATTCTGACTTGTGTCTGTGAAGGACTGGATTAGGCTAGCTACAAATGCCAGGCTGTGCACAGCTACAGAATGGTCATAGTTAAGTGAGTCAAGCAGCATCGATGTCACATGGGAGCCCCTTACTGGCATCACTACCTCACTGTGAAACACATCTGTATTTATTTTTGTAATGTGGTGTGAAGTGGTGGACTTGGCAGTGCTGGCTTAATGGCTGGGCTTACTTATCTTTAAGGTCTGTTCCAACCAAAATGATTTTAAGATTCTCTGTTTATACGGATTTGCTGTTCAATGATGGCAATACTATAGAAAATGTCTCTAGTAAAATGAAGCTGTGTTAGGCCAGACAGTTGAAGCAAAAGTATCTTCCAGCTCTATGCAATGCAATTCCTTTGGTGCCAATCTAGCTCAAATAAGAGCAGCCCTGACAGAGGCAGGCAGTAGGAATGGCAGATTCTGAGGTCAAATGCTCAGGAAGAGGTCATATGCTACTTNTTCTCTTCTCTTCTCTTCTCCCCATCCCAGGCTTCTTCTCTTCTCTTCTCTTCTCTTCTCTTCTCTTCTCTTCTCTTCTCTCTTCTCTCTTCTCTCTTCTCTCTTCTCTCTTCTCTCTTCTTCTCTCTTCTTCTCTCTTCTTCTCTCTTCTTCTCTCTTTTTCCTTTACTCTTCCCTTTCCCTTTCCTTTCCTTTTACAATTCAGACAACTATCCCATTACTTTTTGAACTTGCCTAGCAAGAGGCACAATTAGAGCTGTTACAAGCCAAGTCCTATACTCTATTAGCTAGGGACCTCCCCAAGCCTATGGCTGCTGGAGGCTGTGTTGGGTTTGTGTCCTTGGAGGGAGCCCACACACGGTCTCTGCTGTGCCCTTGGAGATGTTTTTATTTATTCCACTCAGCTCACTCTTCTGTCCTGAGCCAAAGAGCAAGGAAAAGGAAGCTGCCTACCTGGGAGGCAGAGGAGTTGGTCATGGTATCTCCCTGAAACCGCAAACGTATTGAGGAAGGTGGCTGGAGGCTGGGTTATGGAACATGAAACGTGCAGCTGACAGAGAAGAGGGCTGCTCCAGTTCTGAGGCTGGAAGGATGTTTTTGAGTCTGAGAAGTTTTACTGGGCAAAAAAGTTGGGAATTTGGAAAGAGGATACTGAGCTAAAGAAACAGGAGGCTTTTGATGCTGATACCACTGATGCCAGAGGATGAGAAGACCATGAGTAAGTAGCCAGGAGAGGCTGTGCCTCTGGGGAAGCAGTTTGGGAATGGACAGGTTTGACCTGGTTAGAGCAGGAGAGGAGCAGCAGCAGGCTGGCACTGCCTGAGGGATCTTTTTTTTCCATGTGTGTCCACCCCCCAGTGTGCTATCATGTTAATGGACCTGAGCACACCGGATCTAGCTCAGAACTGGCAGTAAGAGCTGCCCCAAACTGCTTTGGCTATCCCCAGACTTTCAAAATTACGGAGGGACAATGCCATGGAAGACGCTCAGGGCTAGGTTCCCAGTGCTGTAATGGAACAGGAATAATGGTGTGTTCATAAGGGGGATGGGGGATATTTCGGGAGGGGCTTGGTGTCTTGCTAGTAATGCTGGAGAAATGTGTTGGGCTCCTCAAAGGCACTTGGCTGCAATGCCATTGTCTGTGTCTGCTTATCGCAAATAAACTTTTAAAGCTTTGTATTGCGCTAAAAACACGAGTTCATTTCCAGAATGAAGTCGTATGTGCAAACTCTGGTCTGCAAGCGAGGAAAACCTCATGTTTTCCAAGCAGAAAAGGGGCCTGGCAGTCTGATGACTAACACCACTGACTCTGCATGAGATGGTAACCCCAGGGAAACCGAATCTCACCCTTCGGGGCTGTCCCGGCCACCGCCTCTCCAGAAACCCGCGGGCCGACACCACGGCCTGACCCGCCGGGAAGAGCCCACCCGGTCCCGGCACCGGCGGCCGATCCCGGGCGGATCCGGTTGTACCGCGCTTGTAGGGGCAGGTGTTTCCCTCAGGAGGTACGAGGAGGGGAAGGGCTCTTTCCCTCTTCCCTTAAACAGAGTTTTTGCCCGAGCGCCTGCGGCCCTTCTCCCCGCCGGGCCCCCGCCTTACTTACACCTGAGACATTGTGGGCCGCTCCTCCGCCGCGGGGCAGCCGTGCCGGGCACGGGAAATCGCCCACCCTGGGCACGGAGCCCCGCACCGCTCCCGGCACCGCCACGGAGCCGCTGTGGCCCGGCCCGGCCCGCTCGGCTCCGGGCTCCTGCGGTCTGTGCGGNAGGGCCACGAGGATGATCAGAGGGCTGGAGCAGCTCTCCTGTGAAGACAGACTGAGAGAGTTGGGGTTATTCAGTATGGAGAGGAGAAGGCTCCAAGGAGACCTTATTGTAGCCTTCCAGTATCTGAAGGGGCTACAAGAAAGCTGGGGAGGGACTTTTTAGGCTGTCAGGACATGGGGGAATGGATTCAAATAGAGGAGGGGAGATTTAGATTGGAAGTTAGGAAGAAGTTCTTCACCATGAGGGTGGTGAGACACTGGAACAGGGTGCCCAAGGAAGTTGTGGCTGTCCCATCCCTGGTTTAAGTTTTTAAACCTAAAGTTTTTAAGGCCAGGCTGGATGGGGCTCTGAGCAACCTGATCCAGTGGGAGGTGTCCCTGCCCATGGCAGGGTGGTTGGAGCTAGATGATCCTAAAGGTCCCTTCCAACCCTGAAAATTCTATAAATTCTATGATTCTAGCTTTCTGAAGCAATTGAAATGAGAGCAGCGAGATTGCTTGATGTGATACAGATGTTAATGTTAGTGCAGAAAATGGTCTATATTTTGCTGAGGAGCTATATTAAAGATGAAGTAACACCCATTGCTCACTTCTCCCCCATCTTTTCCATATCCGCGCCTAAAAAAAATGTTGAAGGAGAGTAAATGTCCTTCTTTTAGAAATGGGGAATTAAGCTACAAAGAGCAACGTGTGAGAGATCATGCAGGGAGCCTGTGCAAGAGCTGAGAGGCTTTTTATTTTCATCATTTTATAGGAAACGACTTCAAGAACGAATCACGTTGCTGGGAAAAGTCATGCAGTAAAATTAATTAAGAAGTAAGCAGAGTTGATGGTTTTTTCATGGGAAAGGAGCCTGCTTGGTAGCTGAAATGGGAGCAGTGTACAACTGAAAAGTAATTGGTTTAGCTTAAAAAAATAGACATCTATCAAGAGAAACTGGGGAGTGTGAGATGTGGTTTGCTGAGGGTTGCCAGCTGAATCCTTGAACTTTTAAGTAATTTTAAGAGAGAGGAGGCAGGCTTGGCTGGGCTGTTCAGACAGTGCTGTCCTCAAAGGACTGCCCCATGGTGTATTTTGTGCTCTGGCTGTGTCCACACTTTTGGTTTCTCACAGCCCCTCTCCATCCCCATCTCCCACTTTGTCCTCCTTTTTCTGTCCTTTATCTCCCTTCTTATCTCTTCCCCCTGAGCACTGCACCCTGAACAGCAGCTGAGGTCCAGCAGACCCCAACCACATGGTCAATCAACACCATGAAGTGTCTCAGTCTTTACAATCCAGGATTATGGGTCTCTGATAATCCCTACATGTACCAAACCATCTCAGTTCTAGAGGTATCAGCAGAGATTAAAGGGATTTGTAGTCGTTACTCTACACATTGTATATTTTTGTATAGCACTGCTAGAAACTTCCTTGTCCAGATCATGCTACATAAAACTGCTATGTAATCTGTCCAGCAGGAATAGGTGGTGGGTTTTACACAGTGTGTTCCTTTTGACATCTGTAATTTCTTGCAAACCTAAGTTTAAAGGTTCTGCTGCCTTGGAAACTACATGCCATCGTTTTTCAAAAATACCTTTTATTATGAGCTTAAGAGGCAACTAATGATCTTACAAGGGGATAACATATAAAACTGGAGGGCCTTGTTCCTCCCAATGCAGGTCCCTGACAAAGAGCTTAGTGCACCTGTCTCATGCTTAAGGGTTTAAGTAAAGCAAAGAATGTAATAGGAAAAATGTTCTGCCTTTGCAACTCGTATTTCAAAGCACTCACGAGGGTTGGGATTGTCCTTCAAGGCATGGGATGGAAGGCAGGCTGCCTGTTGGTGGCCCAAAGAGCATGCAGAGGGAGAGGCTGTGGGTCAAGGCTTTTTCCATCACATGGGGTGGATGACCTGAAGCTTTTGGGCTGCTATGTGGGAGTCAAGGGTGCTGTTGCTTGTTTGGTCATGGGGAATGGTGTGAGAGATGTTCTGTGCCTCTTTGGGGTGCAGGATGTGATGTGCTCTATGAAGCATCCCTTGCTGACATGAGGGGTGGTTGAAGGGGCCTGTTTGCATGCTGCTAATGAGTTGGATGAAGCTGGGGTGGTGAAGAAGTGCTGGGAGGGTGGATATTGCTGGATGTCTCGTGCTGAAAACCCACCTTGTTCTAGAGAGCTGGTGTCCCTCTGATCCTGGAGGGCCTGACAGAGGAGCTCACCTGCAAGGAACAGCAGCTGTGACCGCACTTAGAGCAGGGCAACTGTGCCCAGATGGGGACCTGGTTGCAACTCAGGCAGACCTGTGAGTCCAGGAAAATGACAAGTAGGACCTCTGATGGGCAAACTTTGGGAGATATTGCTCAGGACTTCCTTGAAGAGAGATGTTTGGTTTTCCTTTGGGCTTGGATTAAAATGTGTAAAGGAGTTGTGAGCGACTCTTTGCTGCAAACTTGGTGTCATCGTTTGAACAGGAGGAACTAAAGGAGAGCTTTCGGGCTCTGAGAGGGGCAGAACACAAAGGGAGGGATCTATTCCTCCCCATTTCCTGCCATACTCTATAACGATCTGGAAAATCAGCATCTGCTCCCTCTTTTCCACTTGCTGCTGCTGCACTGCTGTCCTTTACCACCAGCTGACCGTGTGACTGTCAGAGCCCATATCTATGGGTTTTTATATATGTATGTATATATATATATACACACACTTGTATATATTTGTATTCTTTGTTACTTTATCTCTTATCCCTTTCCCTTGTGTTAGTAAATCTGTATCCAATTGTTTTCAGTTTCCAACTTAAAGTTGGAAACCCTTTTATCTTAACTTTTGGGGTGGGTGGGAAGGGAATAGAGAGGAATCCTGTCATTAAGTTTGTGGTCCACCCAATCTGCTAAGCTGTGACACTTGGGGACTTAGGTCTGCCTTGTCTTTTCACTGGTGACTTCCAGCTCTTGCTGACACCCTGGAGGGATGGCTCTGGCAGCTGTGCTGTGCTGACTGGTTCATTTATCCTTGTGATCAGTCACTGAGATATTTTTTCCAGTTAAATTTAACTACTGGATCTACAGGAGGTTTGCTGCTTACTTTAAGCCTAAGTGAAGGGGATTTGTCAGCAGTCAGGTCTGTTAGACTTTGATATAGCACCAGTATGTTCATCAGGTCTGAGTGTGGTACATGGAGGAGGAGGACTGGAGCAGAATTAGAAGGTATAAAGTTCAAATCTAATTTGAAGAATTTTCCCTCTGTCACTTAAATGTGGGAAATGTTCCTGTGGTTTCAGGTATAAAATGTCATACTTCATAAGGAGCATGCGTTTTAAATCTCAGCCAGATATTAAATGCCATGCTATACTCCACTTCTCTCTTTGTTAAAAAGTAAAACTCAAAATCATTTCTCCTGAAGTAATGTTGTTCAATAAAATTAAAGCTTTCAAAAGAAGCTGGTTCAAATAGCATCATCTCTCTGTCATTAGGAAATGTTGGGGGAACATATTGATTTTATTCTGGATTGACAATTGTTCAACTGTTTAATTATCTAGGAAGCTGTTCTTAAAGATGCCTACAAACATAAATCTAGTAGTTGATACAGATTGACACTTAATGCACACCAGATGTTTTTTTTGTGAGATAGAAATATAAAAATGTATCGAACTTGGGCTTCTGGCAATTATCCAAGTAATTTGTTAGCAGAGGTTTTAGAAATCTGGTTGGCTCGAACATTTGGCTTCATCAAGCAAATTTTTAATAAGTTAACACAAATACTGTGTCAAGCTTTAGTCACTTAGGAGGGCAAAGGTTGCTTCTATAAAATTCTGCAGAACAAATATTGGAAATATGTAGCATTTCTTTTGGTTGTGTAATGTGAAGATTTATTCAGTATCACATGTGAAATGGCACTTCTGGACAGACCCATTTCTGTTCTTTTAATATATACAGATCCTCTAACCATTTGTTCACTTTATAGGCTCACCAGTCAGCAATTTAAAACGCTGTATGTGTTTCTCTTGCAATCTTGATGGGAAAATGACAAAAATTTTCACTGTCAATACTGGCTATGCATGCAAATTAATCACTGAAGACTTCAAATGTTCTCATGCTTTTCAGCTGGGAGAAATTTCAGCACAACCCAAGCTGCTATCTTCTTTTTTTGATTGTAGTGGGATTTTTAGCTGTCCTGAGCCCCTATGTCTGATGCAGTGGTAAACAGGAGGTTTGGTGGGACCAGCCTGCCACAGAACTTGGTGAGAACTCAGAACACCAAAATGCCACTTGCTTTCCATGGTGGGAGGAGGGGAATGAAGATGCTGGTCTCTGATATATTGTTTATATGTGTATTCTGTTCATGGAAAAAAATAGCTCAGGGTTTACCATGAATTTATGGGGTAACAGTCTTGGCTTTGGCCATCCTACTCAGTGCATAAGCTGGAGAGGCTGTTGGAAGGTCTTTTGCCCTCCATCTGGTTTCTGTGGATGCCAGAGGACGGAGAAGACCATGAGTAAGGCACAGGAGAGGCAGCTCAACCCTGCAGGGATCAAGTCTGTATCAGGAAGGTGCCCTTCCAGAACCACTGTCTGATTGAAGGGAAGCTTTTGAGCTCTGGGAAACCTGATGTCTTCAAAGCCAGCAACTGAGAGTCACTTGGGTCTAAAGCAGAAGGGGATGTCAGCCATCTGCTTTAGCAGCTCACCTCCCAGAAGAAGAGGATTTCATCTGCTGTTGGTACACACAGGCTGCTGTTTCATTGTGTTTTGTTGTGTTTTCCCTCCCACTCTCCAGTAAAGCACCTGTTGAGTTAATCCTCTGATTCAGCTCCAAAGCAAGGAAGTAAAACTGCTTGAGAGCCCAAGCAGCTCAGCTCTCATTTCCCCAGATTTCTGCATGGGGGCTTTAGCTGGTGTGTTTTCAAGGCTTCCAGAAGTGAAACTATTAAAGCAGTGATGGGAGGATATGAAGGGAGGGAATACTTACTTTTGCTGTATGTAAAGATAACTTGATTCATGAAACATTCATCTGGAAGGAGGACGTACCTTGCAGTTTCCCAAGTCATTCTTGAGGATGGCAACAGATGTTCTAGAGGCTTCATTTTGATGCATCTTTAATGAAAAGTAATTTGATTTAGGGAAAAAAAAAAGCAAGCACTTCTTACTAAACTGGATGCATCCTGGATTGTGCTAAGCAGTGAGAAGAGAGCAGAATAAAATGTCATCAGAAAGTAACCCAAAAATACTGTGGGTTTACATGAAGCCTCAGGCTATCAGCAGCCGAAATCTTGTGGCAACCTTTGGTTCTTCAGATGTGCTTTCTGCACTGTATATTCTGCCTATGAAGAATGGGCAGCCAGTGCTATTTAGGGGGAGGGAAAGAAGTTTCTTCACAGGGTGACTTGGGAGGTGACCCTTTATATCCTCTCTAAGCTCTGGAAGAGCCTCTCTAATTCTCCTGCCCATATGGATCCAACCTGAAGTGCAGAAGGCTGAAGTGGGTGAGCAGTTTCCCTGATCCCTCCCTTGTAATTGCCTCTTTCTTTATGTTTAGGCTCTAGGGACATTGCATCCGGGATGTGGGGACTCAGGATCCATTGGAGGGTTCCCAGAATGAGGTAGGCTCAACTGGCATGGTTGCACGATTAAAGCAAACCCAGCAACATGTGCCTGGCTAATTGAGGAGTTACAGCTGAAGGGTTAATAATGTCCCACCTAGAGCTGAAGGAACAATACAAGTCCAGAGCCTGCCTGGCTGTGCCTTTCCACGTTGCACGTGCGTCACTTCTGTGTGGAAATGAATGTGAAACTTCTTATTTTTATTTTCTTCCCTCCTCCTGGTTCAGCTTCTTATGCTATAAATAAATGGTGCAGTGTGAGAGAAAAATGAATAACAAGGGGCTGTAGTTTTTTAGGTGCCTGTGGCAGGATGTTTTCTTGATTATCCTGTTTCTTGTAAACACAGTAATGGCTTTTGTAGCCCAGATGTAGAGGCAGCCTGGGTTTATTGTTTGAACATCTGCTGTCCTTTCAAATGGATCCAGTGCAGCCCATTGATAAAATTCAAATTCAGAAACCTGCAGCACCAGGCTGAGCTGCTGTAGATAACTTGAAAAAAAAAAAAAAGTAATCCTTGAGGATCTGACATCCGCCCTATTTTTTTTTTTTCTCTCCATTATATTTGATTGGGAGGGGAAGGGAAGCTCAAGATTTTATTTTTTCCCCTGCTCTTGTTCTCACAATAGCAATAAAAACAATACACTCTGGCTTCGAGTTGGTAAACAGTGAGAAATAACAACAATAGCTCAACCACAAGGATGCAGCCAAATTTATGAATTAAACCGGTGGCTGTGACTTAGTTTCCAAGCCCATCTCTGTATTTGGGATGAGATGAAATAAAAAGGCCAGAGAGAAAACAGCTTGTAATTAGTGTGGGGTTGTAGCTGGGAGTATGCATTGGGAAAGATTTTGTCTGAGCTGCAGCGTTGATTTTTCTGATTCCTACATCAAGATCAAAGCACAAGACAGGTGAATTTGTTCAGTTAAACAGAGGCTTTGCAGCATTTTCTTCATCTGGCTAGTGCATGGGGGTGTAAAGCCTTTGAAACAGCAGTCATGGCTCTTCCCATGTTGGCCACGTAGGGTAAATGATGTCAGGTAGACCCATGCTGGAACAGGACTTTTTTACACACTGACACCACCATCCCCTGGAAGAAGAGGGTAAAAGTCCAAGCAGAGGCACCAAATACACTTGTTTCTGCAGGTACATGTTATGCATCTTCTATGCACGTGAATATTTCTTTGGTTGAGACTTGAGAGCTAAAACCTGGTTTCTGGGGAGAGGAGACACTCCCAGCCTCTGGAGGCAGAGGTCAGAGAGTGGAGGTGGTCAGTCATGGCAACATGTGGTTTAGCAGCCTCTTTTTAAACACTGGAATTGTTTTCCACAGTGGTGTTTGCAGCAGGAGAGATTTTTTTATAGTGTTGATGTCTCCTGGATGCTGCCCTGCTCCTCATGTGTCTCCCACCTGAGCCTTTGGCCGCATGAACAGAGATGTGCTGCGATTTATTTACTGTTGCTTTGGGCAGGAGATTGGACCAGGTGGCTTCCAAAGGTCCCTTCCAACCTAAATAACTGCGTATTTATTTTGCCAAAAGAGTCAGATGCCAGCAGTGAGTCCTTTACAAAGTTCTTCAGTTAACGGGTCAAAGGCTTTCTCCCCTCACCTCTGAAAATTCCATGTGGGACTGTATAGGAAGTAGCCCCCAAAATTTTGCCTGGGACAGATGAAACCAGGTGGCCATGCGTCTGCTGTGGCTTCATCCTGCCAAATAGATGTGGGCAACCTCCACGGCAACCCCTGGTGTTGTTGGAGCATCCTACATGTCCTGCCCTGCCTAGGCTGGGAGGGTGCCCTAGGGGAAGCCATGCAGGGAACCATGGGCTGTCCTGCTCTCTCTCCTTGGCCTCTAGCCTGCCAGGGGGTTTCCAAGAAGAAAAGCACTTAAACATTAATGTGAACTGCTCCTTGCATCTGCCTTTAATTAAGCCACACACACAAGAAAAAAATACAGGGCAGTGTGCTGGTGTGTGCTGAAGTCCTGTCCAAGAGGAGCAGAGGCTGTCCCTGGACCCTGGAGCAATTGTATCACCAGGCTCTGAACCATTTGTACTTGTTTCAGGATGTGACTCTCTCAATGTGAAGCCCTGCATAGGCAGCCTTGCCTTTTAATCGGGTTTTTTGAACTTTCTTGTTGGGGTCCGTGTTTAAGAGCATGATAGGTAGGAGTTGGAACAGCCTTAATGTCCTCAGCTTGCTTATGCATGTGCTTTCTGAGAAAAAGCCTCTTTGCTGCTATCATCTCCCGTGGCACAATGTCAGAGCTTTGCTACACTTACTAAAAAAGCTGCACTGATCACTTGAAAGGCTGGCATGAAGTTTTCTGGCTTTCCTATGGAGGTGTCCTTATGACCTTTCATGGTAATTACAGCAGTTAGGAGATGTTTGCCCCAGGCAACCCTCTCTCTAGGTCTTCAGCATTGCACACCGGGTTGTTTTGGATTTCCCCTTCCACTTTATTCTGCAAAACAGCCTTGTGGTCACTAGTGGCTGGCTTAGTTTCCCCCTAAAATCTGTCAATTGCTGATGGGAGGCAGTGAAAGCTGCTGGGTGTATTCACAGAGAAACCAAATACTCTTTTAAGGAACTGTTTCTATTTCCTATTTATATTTTCCTTTTACACAAGGGTTTCCAGAAACCCTTTTTTGCCCAAGAAAAACAGACAAGCAGGCAGCTTTTCTTTTAACCCAGGTAAGAGGTGAAAGATGAACATCTGTGAGGGGTAAGTTTCCTTTCAATTGATTCTGAGCAAAACTGAAAGCTTTTCAAAGTGGTTTGCTGCAGTTGAAATTTGCTTTACTTCCTGCTCACACTTTCAGCATTTGGTTTCTTGGGCACAGCTCCCAGCATGTTGTGTGTGGTTACCAGCAGTGGGGGAACTTGGAAGGCCAGCAAGAGGCAAAGGGGCTTTAAAACCTTATTTATCTCTCTGTTTAGAATGCCACAATTTCTATTTAGAACGCCACTAAGATTGCATTGTATTTCTTTCTGCCATCAAGGTGCAATACCTCTCCCAGCATCAGGACTGGTGGAGGCAGGGAGGGAGATGGGAATAGCAGATTCCATGCTGGTGAGGCTCCATTAGGGGTCCAGACTCTGGGCAGTGTAAAAACTCGTGGTTTGGTCTGCAGTTTGTGGTCACTCTCAGTGTGAGCACTGGGTGCTGAGCTGGGAAGTGGAGTTGTCCTCCTCCTCAAGCAGGAATGTTGGAGTATTGTTCTAGCACAGCTGTGGGATGGATGGAGGCAAAGCAGTGGGAAACTTGTCTGAAGACCTTGTCTCAGTGCCAGAGGGCGAGATGTGAGGGCAAAGGTGCTCCTTCCATAGGTCTGTGCTTGCAGGGACATACGTCTTCATGGCCAGGTTCTTTCTCCAGCTGCTTTTTGCTATTTTGAGACCATTTGCTGCCCTGAGGTTGTGCTGGCAGAGCTACCTGTGAGACCCTGGCTATACACTGGGTGAGAAAAATGGAGATGGCTTTGGAGCCATGGCCCGGGGCACTGCTGGATGGTTGGGATGTGAGTGACGAATGCTGAAGATATCACTCCTCAGTGATCTCTGTGATATCTGCTGTCAGCAGTCTGACCACATCCAAAAGAGTGGGAAGATGTGTTGTCAGAGTGGGACTCTCACCAGCTTGGTGAAAAACTGTGACTTGCAGCAGGACTGTGGCTTTGTATTGCCAGAGCTGGGACAGCTCCTCCGGTGGTGCCCACTGTACTCCATCCATTGACACCACTGCTGGAGCTAAACACCTGAATTTTGTTTGGCAGCTATTTCAGAGCAAGATACCGTTCTCTTTGCTTAATCACTGTGTGTGTTAACATATCTGTTAATGACATCAATGTAATCTGATTCCAGGCTCTTACAAAGACCTCCTCCTGCTGTTGAAGGTTGTGATGGAGACCTTGGCCTGAAGGAGCAGTGAGGCAGTGTTTGTGGGCTTTTATAGGGTGCTGTATTACAGAGAAGAGAGACCAGGCTGAGGTGGTTGTCTCTCTCCCTTGATGTGTGAAATGCAGCAGTTTTGTATCAGCATGGGTTTGGGTTTTTAGCTCTTTTAGCTACAGCATACTTAGATGCAATTACCTCACTGAATTCCCTGTCTCATGGAGAAGGTCTCAGGTCTAATTAAAGCTTTAGTGTAGGGAGTGGGCCACTCAAAATGCACTGATACAGAGCAGCCTTGCTGCTTGGCTGGGGTGTTGTACAGCATTTCCACATAGATGATGCCTCTGGGCTCTGGCTTTGGTGTGAGGCCCTCTCCTGTCCCAGTGTGAAAGGACCACATGTGTCCCAAAGGGCTCACGTGTTAAAGCAAATATGCTATGGCTCTGGATCCAGAGGTTAGCAAAGAACATGTGGTCCCTAAGAGGTGCAGCTTGTGTTGCTAAGAATTCCTGGAAACCTGGATATCAGCTTTTCTCTTTTACTAGCACGTGGCCTGAGGAGAAGCAGGATTTTAAGCACGTTCTTAAATTTCAGCATGTGCCTAAGTGTTGTCCTGAATGCAGACCTTCTCAAGCTTTTGCTCAAGTGCTTTTCTGAACTGGTGCCAGGAGGCTATGGAAGTCCTCTCTTGGTGTTCCTACCCCATTGTGGATATGCTTGTTGTGGCTTACTGTCTATTTACAGCAGGGAGAAAAACACTTTATTTACTTGCTGGTAGCTCAGTAGCTGAGAAGAGGCAAGTTAGGAGACTCACACATGAGCTGGGAGTGAGACAACTGACCTTGTCTCTTGGCTGCCTTGTTCCTATGATCCTAATTCTGCTCTCAATTAATTCTTTTGTTTAGCTGCTGGGGGTTTTGGTTTTTTTTTTTCCCCCCTCCTTTTTGTTTTCACATGAATGCTAGGCTCTATATTTAGGTCTGCTGGGGCAGGATGTTATGAATAATTGTTGATTGTTATTATTAAACACTAACACGCTTGACTGTGTTGCACTAATGATGGAGCTTTGAGTATATGCAAATAAATTAATTGCAGTAATTTCTTCAATAGCAGTTTTGGAGGATGCTGTTGAAGAGCCCTTGGGGGGGCAGACAAAGGGTAAATATTTGAAAGCACAAAGCAAAAGGGGTGTTGAGAGTCACTGGAGATGGCTCAAGTCAAGCTGTTGGTTCGTAAAGCTGCGTTTGTTTTGCTCTCCAAAACCCACTCACAGCAAGTTCTCCTGTTGCTTTGTTTCAGAATTACCACAGGTTTACTCCTGTACATTTCTCATTTCTGCTGAGGTGGAGTTTAAGAAGCTCACAGGTGAGAGAGCCATTTCCAGATAGGCTCTTGGCTTAGAAGTGTGGAATACCTCTTCAGAAAACACTCAAGCAAAAGAAGTGTTTCCAATATTAGACCTCTACATCACCTCACACTGAACAGTTTTTGTTTGCCAGCTGATTCTCATTCATAACAAGGCGTTTTCCTCTTCTGTGGCAATGTTATGGGGCCTCACAGTGAGTACAGAAATGATTTGAGAGGCCTCAGGAACTGTTGTGGGGAGGCTGTGGAGAGACTGAGATTCAGATACTGTGAGGATTGTGAGGAAAACATCTCTTCTGGCTTCTTCCCCATCCTAGGTACACTCTCCCTGCCTTTGTATATTATTGTATATTCTTTTGTCTAGGTTTCTGTGTGCAATGTGCTTTAGTCTCTGTGCTCTGGGCTGAGTGTTCAATGTGGTGTGCAGATGGTGCTCCCAGAAATCCCATTATTTGCTAATAGGATTTTGTGCAAAGCATTTCCACTGTTGAACAGTCTGAATCTTTGTGTCGGTATTCCCAGACAGAGCCTCTGCTTGCTGAAACACCCTCTCCTGTGGAGCTGAGAGTATGGCCTTATTTATCTGTTTCTTAATCCCTGAGAAGGATGTGGGAGCAGCTCCTGTGGGAATCAGCAGTGAGTACCTGCAGGTTGTGTGGTGAAGGAGGTTTGGTCCCTGCTGGCTCTGCCAGACTTTGCAACCCTGCCAGGTGACCTGGACAGATATGTTGGGGCATTCCACTTTCCTGCCCTTGTTACCTTGCTGGTGGTCCTGTCCTTATATTTTGCATTGATGTGTGACTGAGATATGCTTATCTATTTCACAGCTTTCCCACCTGGTCCTGCAGCGTGTCTATAATGCACTGTTCAGCTACTATGTAGCTGTTACCCTCTGTGCCCTCCACTCTTCAAGTAGTGCTCAAAATCATGATATAAATAGGAAAAGCTTAGAATATGTTGCTTTTATCACCAGAGGCCTTCCAGAATAGGTTGAGTGTAATGATGAGTATAATACAGCACTGACTCATACACAGGGCAGAGAGCTGGACTAAGTGACCTCCTGAGGTCTTTCCCACCTTTTATTTTTCCAAAGCTGTGTGACATTTGCTGCTAGTGTTGAAATCTCTTAAGCAGAGCTTTGTTTTGCATCAAGCTTGCTGGAAGGAGGTCAGGGCTTGGTGGCCATCGTGACTAACAGAGAGTTACAGGTTGTGAGTCAGGAAGTTGCCTGGCCATCTGCGTGTTCATCTGCTCACCAGTCTGCAAAATGCTGTTCTACTAAATGGTTCTCAGGCTCTTTTGCAATGGGAAGGTGAGTCATATGAGGTCAGAGGTTCTCCTTTAGCTGGCCATGGACTCCAGGTGGTTCCTCTGGAGTTGACCTTAATCAGAAAAGCTAATTGCAACAGCTCTGGGACACTGCTACATGCCAGTATAGGGCTGATGCTTACAGCCTCACTATGTTTCTCTGAACATCCAAGACTGTATTGTCCTCTACAATGGGGTCTTGGTCACAGGAACCCCTCATCTTCAGCTGTGTGTCTGTGCCAGGGTCCACATCAGGGCTAGGGAGGTGTGTAAACAAAATGTGCTCACCTCTGCAGCACCTGGATCAGTCTCTGTGTTCTGTTTGGGTATCATCATGCCTACTAAGCCTCTGGCCAGTGTGGTGTCCATCCACCTGTACTGGTTTTCTAACAAACTGGTCAAAAATTTGTGAGCCACAGGGGATTCTGAAACACAGCCCTGTCTATCTCATACCCCTCTTCCAGCAGCAGAGTTTGGAAAATAATGTTTTTTAAGTCTGGACCTGCACAGACCCTGATCTTTAGCAATGCTGGGATCCGATGTCCTCTGTGAGGCAGATCTCTACAGGAAAACAGCTCTTCAGAGGTTTTGGGTTTCTGTGCCCCTCACCAAATCCTCCCCACCTTGTATTTTTGCAGCCTCTGTTTTGCTGATTTGATTGCCCTTCCAATAAGGGTGATTAGATCTGATCTGTTTGCCTTCCAGCCTGCCAGCTCTCAGCCATGCCACCGTGCTGTGCTGGGGTCACACTGCCTTCTGCATGGGAGTGCAGGGAGGAGGGCAGAGCCTTTCTCCTCCTCTGAAAGTACCCAGCAGATGTGTTATCCTTACCAGGTCAAAGATCTGAAAGCATCAAGCAGCAGGAAAAAAGCTGTACTCAGGTAGCACTTTAAAGCTATAAAGGGGAGGGTATGGCAGAGGCTGAATTATCCTGTGCTCAGCAGCAGGTCTGAGCACTGCTCTCCAAGTTTTCACAGGCTGTGGTACATTTAAGTAGCCCTAGTTTGTTGATTTGGCCCCAGGAGATATTTCTTTTGGTCTGCACTAAGTCATTACCAATTCCTTCATTAAAAAAAAAGGTTGCCCATGGCTATTTATGTCTTGGAAGCTGTGTGCAGTCAGTTTGTTAGTGTGTCTTGTTTTTTTCTGGAGGTTTGATGCCTCTGCTTTTTTTCCTATTTTTAGAGGCTGTTGTGCCACTAGAAAGGCTTTTCCCACCTAACCAGGTTTTGTCCAAGGTTGGTGACATGCTGTGATCCAGGCCATGATGCACACAATATTAAAACCTGGCTCTTCTGTATTATTGAGAGCAATTTTTTTCCTGAATTCCTTGCATGAGCTTTCCAAGGTAGTTCAAAAAATCAGGGGCAGGTCAGAGTGCAGCTTATTAATGTGCCCTTGTGCCTTTTTCCTGTGATACAGTGACTGAACATCTGAAATGAGACACAACTCAGCTGTTGGTTTGGTGCCAATTTGGGCTCTGGAAGGAGGAATCTTTTCTGCAGGTCTTGACCAGGTGCAGCCCTGGATCTTGGCCTTCTCACCCCCCATCTCCTCTGCTGAATGATTTAAAACATGGTAGCAGATTCTTGTAGGACTGGTAATTAGGAAACGGGCTCTGCTTTAGTTTTGGCTAATGGTCTCAGTGAAAGTAATATTCTTTAAAAACAGTCCTGGGCACTGTATGGCCCTTGGGAAAAGAACTTGCCAGGTTCTGGCTGAATGTGGTCATCAAAGAGTAAGTGGTGGCTCCTAACGTGGAGTTTTACACTACAGGAGGTTTAAGGAGAGAACCAACTGTGCCTAGAGCATGCCAACAAAGTATAAAATAGCAAAAACCACAGGAAGAAGTCTTGAGAAGCTGCTGTGAGTAAGAGCCTCTGGAAGGACTGAGCCTTACCCAGACCTCACCAGATGGGTGGCTAGCATCTTTGAAGGCTTCCACAGGGAGAAGATACAGGAGTGGGCTGGAAGGAGGATGTGGCAGCTTCACCTTAACACAGAGCTGTATTATGGGATGGACCAGCTCAGCCTAGGCTGTCCTTCCATTGCAGCAGTGAGTGGCTGTTAGGTTCTCTAGTGGTGACTTCATGGCAAAACCCCTCGTACCATTTTCATTCCTTTGTTTTTTTTCCCCACTCTTCCCCTCACCTCTAGCAAAAGGTGTTCTCGAAGTTAACTTTAGGGTAAGAGAAGCCAAGTCTGTGTGTTTAACTTAATGTCTGGTTTCAGTGCACACTGTGTGAATTCAGAGCAGGGGTTGCAAGTGCAGCCAAGAAAACTCTGTGTAGACACAAGGGTGTGGATGTGTGTTGGGAGAGGCTGTAAATAGCATGTAAACATGCATTATGTTACATTGTAGTTTCCTCTTGTGCTGATGGCACATCTTCTGGAAGCGTAGATGAAAAGCCCTTTTATGTGGTATTTGCCAATATTGAGAACACTGTGAACTCTTACACCACTGCTATTTGCCTTCCAAGGGATATGGGAAGAAAACTGCAACGCTTGCAGTACGCTTGCTCTCTCCCAGCTCCCCCCTACATCTTGTTCCCCAGATGATCTGACCAGGTCACTCCCTATCTTTGATTCTTTCCTCTTATTTAAAGACCCCCTGTGGCTGTATTGTCTGGAGCAGCTTTGGAGCTGTACCTCCCCCTAACTAGAGAACAGGCTCTCATTAACAGCCCTCAAGGAGAGTGAATATCACTGCTGCCTTCAGAAGAGAGACGGACGTGCAGAACAAACTCCTGGCCCTTAGTTGGATGGATCTCTGCTGAAGACATCACTAAGATCAAAACATCAGCTTGTGGGAGCAGAAATGATGCAGGTATTCCTCTATGATGCAGCAGCTGTGGTGGCTTTGTGGTTCCTGGAGACACGAATTGTAACTAGCTTTGGTACTGATAAAAGTGCAGCAGCCACTTGGGTGAGCAGCCCCCTGTTCCCTCAGCCTCTTGGGAGGGTGAGCTCTGCTCCTGCTGCCAGCACGGACTCTGCCAGTGAGCTTAAAGTTAGCTTGGAGCTGCCTGCACCATCTGCAGAAGAGATGTATCCTCATCCACTGCCAGCTGGAACTGTGCTGAAGCTTGGGAGCCAAACCCCTCTTCTCAGCTGCTGTCTGAATACCTCTGCCAGGCACTCAGTGTCCTTCCTCCCAGTTGGGTGACCTCGATGGGTGAGCTTCAGATGGGTGGCTGGGAACCTCGCCGAGTATGGAGTGTTACAGATGACTGTAGGCTTCCTGCTGGAAAGTGTAGATTTCTGTTGGCTTCTTATTTTAGTCCACCAAAGAGAGCTCTCCTAACTACTTCTGGCTTTCCTTTTAGCCTAATGAGTTGTTCTCTCTTTTCCAAAAGGTCTGAGGCGAGTCAGTCCTAAGCTATGCACAGCATCTGTTTGTCTGTTTTCCCCCTTATCAGAAGTGTATCAGACTCAGTGGATCAGCAGGAGACAGGCTGGACTTTGGCCATGCTTTGGGCCCTGCTATGAGTACATGGGCTTATATCTCAGCAATGAAGCAATTAAGGGGGGGAAGAAAAAAAAATTAAGAAATTAAACCAAACAACTGCATTAAAATAATAATCAAAGCCTCATGAAAGCTTGCAAAAACCCAGAAAAGGCCCTGTTCTTTGAAACTTGAATCTTATCTTCCCCTGTCAAGGTTAACTGCTGTTGGCTTGAAACCATGGAGAAGCTTTCATTATGACTGGAGATCTGAGCCCTGACTGAGACAGACTCATCTGCTGGGTGGTTTGCAGTAGGGTGGAACTTGGTTGAGTCCATTAAAGAGGGAGTTTCATCTGTAACTGCACATTTCATTATACTTGTGGATTTAAATCTGACCTTTAATGTTTCTTGAGTATCTTCTCCCATGGGTATAATCCGTGGAGGTCTTCAGTGCCTCAATTGGCTCAACCTTGAAAGGATGTTCTCTTCACCTCTGTCTCCAGAGATCCTCAGCCATGAAAGGAGGCTGAGGAGATATTAAAAGAAAATAAAATGAACTTATTTTCTCACTTTCAGTCATTTTTATGAGTTGGGTAAGACACTTCCTTGTATCAGTGGTGAAATCTTTCCTGGTGTTTGTGTTAGGCATAGCAATGTGGAAAACAAGTTTGGTTTGGTAACAGTGGTGTTTGGGGATTTTTTTTGTTTTGGCTTTGTGTTTTGTTTTGCTTTTTTTTTTTACCCCAGGAGTTTTCATTACTTTTATCAGAACTTCCCAACTTTTAATACCAAACAAAATTAATTCCTGTCCAGGCTCCTTTCCCAGAATTACACTGTAACACTGGAAAGCATCTTTGGAAGCACTGATTTTACAGGACTGAGCCTTTGGTGGTTTCTAGACATGGCTGCTTAGCATTACATCTCCATCTTTTCCCACAGCCCTCTTCTTTCCTGTGGCTTGTTTTCATTTCCTTGCTAATTCAAGCATGTCTGTTAGCATAAGGAATTTTTGTCAGGTGCATATATGTCATGGAGATCTGACTGAAACCTTTGTATGTACTGGTGGGGAAGCAGGACAGCAGGAAGGACCTGTGAGAAATGCTATTGCAGATTATGGGGAAGTCTCTGAAGGTGAAATGCGTAAGAATAACTTACAGCAGTGGGTGAAATGAGATTAAAACACCTGTAGATTGGTGCAGTCCATGGTGATCAGTATTACTTTCTGCTATCAGAGATGCCAGTGCCCATTTCTTGTCTCAGGCACCATTGCCTGGCACCACACGCCATCAGGCCCTGCCCTTGGCCAGCACAGACCCATGGGTGATAAGCAGGTGTCCCTTGCTGGCTTGTGTGGAGAAAAAAGTCCGTTTGCCTTGCAGAAACTTTCCCCAGAGGCAGATTCAGCCATTGCATTTGTGGGGCTCAGCCCTTTTGCTGTGAATTACAGAAACCAGACCTCTCGTTCTCGTTTGGACTGTGTCTAGCAACCAGCTGGTACTGGTGTTTGGTATCAGCTGGAACCTAGTCAGAGAGCTTTGATGTATCCTTTATTTATTAATTTTTAAAATTTTCACCACTTTCTCAAGGTTGTTCCCCACTCCCTATTTGCTCTGCCTGGTTCATCCACTTCCACATGCCCCAGCAGTAGAGCGTGGGTCATTGGCACGGGGACCTCTGCAGGGCCAGGCTATAGGTATTTCCCTGATGAGTCTGAACTGAGCTCTGGAACAGTCTGAGTTTTTGGGGTTTTTTTTTTGTTTGTTTGTTTGTTTGGCTTTTTTTTCAGTATAATGCATTTCCATGCCTGAAAATGGGTAGATTTACAATTTATTAAGAATGACACTTGCATAGCTAAGGGCTGTAGCTTTTAAATTTCTTGGGTGTTTATTTTTCTGAAAAAAAATCCTCTGTTTCTTCCATTAATGGATAGTGTTTACTGCAGGTACAGCAGAAGTCTGATGTGGAGTTTCAACTTGAGTAAGTTTTTATTTGTGAGAGATGTACATTTATGCTATTGTTTCCAGATGTCTACACGGTACATTTAGGCTCTGTGTCCATCGTGGAGACTTAAAGCTCAGCAGCCTAATTCTGGATCTAGCAGGAAGGGATCTAAACACTGGTGTGACTTTTAGGCTGTGTCAAAGGCTAGTGCTATGGAGGGGTGTGAAAAGCCTTTTATGTGGCCAGAGGAGGACCCTCCAGAGACTAACCTTGGTGGAGAAAAGTCCAAGAGCAAGGTAGAGGCAAGAACCCAGCCCATTAGAGGCAAAAGATGAGGTTTCCCTTCTAGGGGTTTGTTCCTTTGCTCCAAGACAAACAAAACCTTGTTTTTGATTTTTTGATTAAGTTTTTCTCTTTCTGGAAATGTATTGCTTTCTCCTGGTGCAGAAAGCTTCCAAAACCTTGGTGTGCAGCAGGACAGACACTCAAAGACTTTATTCTCTTTTAAAGATTTCTGTGTCCAGAGGATCCAGCCCAGAGGATGAACGACTGGACCCACATATAAATGTAGCAATTGAGGCACCTAGTGAGGCACTGACAATGTCATCCTGCAATATTTTATTCATGGTGGCTATCACTTTACCCAGCACCAGGGGCATGGGAAAGCTGTTTCATGTGTATGTTTGCTGGATCAGAACCACAGTACTGAGTGTTTTGCAGAATGGGGTATGAGATCACTCTTCTCCCTTGTCTCTGGGTTTTAGTATTTTCTGTGTAACTGTCACAGATGAGAGTGGAATGTCTGAAGGTCACTTAAAAAATTACCTACAAAGATATTGGGAAAAGGTGGATTTTAATATTAATTTTTGAAAGAGCAACTTAACAGAATTCGATGGCAAGGTCAATTCTGTTACTTACTATGAGGAAGGGACATACAGGGGTTGGGAATGAATGGGAGTGAAACTGAGTCAAGGATGAGCTGGAGTGATTTGGAGGGGAATTAGAGAAAAGAATGAGGAAGGCCTTCCCATTGAGTCATGAGGTTCAGGGTAAATCCCCTTGCTTTCTAAATTCCTTCTCAGTTGAACCCCCTCATAATCCCAGACTTGGTTAATGGTTTACAACTAAGGGGTTAAAGGATAGTGATAATTGTTTCATAATTATGAGTCTGGTGTGAATTAGAATGGCACTAAATTAAGATTGTTTAACACTATTGTAAAAAATCACAAAATTAGATTATACATTTTTTTCCAATAGCTTAACCAATAATCAAGAATCAATTAATACAGAAGTTTAACTAAAAAATTCTAGCAGATTTTAAGTTATGCTATGCACAAGCTCACACACATCTCTTCCTTCATGAGATGCACGACGCGAGCCGCACCTCAGCGTGATCCTAGAGAGCTCTAAAGAGTCTCCCTCTTGAAACCAATATTTATAGGACCCAGGATGATTGGCTTTGGTCACTGTTTTTCCATGATAGCCACAGCTTGGGTTGAACAGCTCTTTGGCAACTTTCAGAGTAGGCCTGTGTCCTGAGAAGAAAATGGGCCTCAGGTACATTCAGCAAACCGGGTTTCAAGCAGAGGTAGGGAGTGCCTCGTTGCCCCAGATTTCTGTGTCTGCATTAGAGTGAAAAGGTACCCAGTTATTCAGGATCACTGCTCCACTCTTTGTGTCCAGGTCAGTGGAACCATGTGCCTTGCAGGGAAGACCATTAGCAGGTAATTGTTCCCTTCTGAAATCAGATTAAGCCTTTGGGCTTGCATTTGATTTGTCCAGTGTTCAATGAGGACTGTAAGGTGCTCGGTTCTTTCCGGAGAAAATGAATTCCCAGGGATCTGAAGAGGAGATGGGTTAGAATAGCAGCTGTGAACATCTGTTTTTTCATAGCTTTATTAGAGTGGATGCACCACTTTTAGAAGAGAGGAAAGCAATTCTCTACTCTCATAGGCAGATTTTCTGGCTCTGTCTTACCCTCTCCCAGAATTCTAGTGATGGTTGTATTCTGAATCAATATTAATGGTAATAACAAACCCAAATAATTAACTAAAAGTGAGCCCAGTGAAAAAGAAACAAAAAAAAAGCAAACAAAAAAACCCAACAGAAAGCTTCAGAAGGGGTTGATGTCTTCATCCCCCTGTCCCAGTGTTCAAAATGGCTAAAAACTTCAGTACTGGGGCCTTTGGGAAAACACATGAGCAAATGAGCATTGCTGTTGTTAGACCATAAAGGGACTTGCATCCAGGTGCCACGAGTGATAGTCATGAGCTCTGGCTCTCCTGTGTAGAAGCCTCCCTGCAGACATCTTCCCATCCTGGAATAAGGCACATTCCTGTCTAAACAAATCACATCATATACCACGCCTCCTCCCTGTCTTCTCTGCCAGGCAAAACTTACCTCAAAGAGATAAGTGTTAGCATAAACAAAGCTAATTCACTGATTTATCCCCAGTGTACCATGTAATTGATTTAATCACATAAAATCTGTTTAGTAAAGCTCTGGAAGTTAAGGAAGAGATACAACTTAATTGTGGTTTAGTTAGGAGCCAATTTCTAATTTTTTTTCTTGTTTTTTTGTTTTGTTTTGTTTGGTTTTGGTTTTTTTTTTTTTTTTTCCCTGACAATTTCTGCTTGTTGGAGAGGGACAGAGAGGACGGATATTTTACAGATCTACAGATTTTACCAAATCCTCTGTATCACGGGTATTTATATCCAGGCTAAAAACAAAAGGAAAGTTTTGGAGTTCAGTTTTGGATCAGCCATCGTAGGGAAATATCTGGATTAAAACAGCCATCTCGCAATGAAGAACTTTACTCCTGCATAAAATTAAATGTGGTTTTTATCTGTAAATTTTTGCTGTAATTCTTTCTGGAGTTTCCCCTGAACACAGAGTTGGGGAAGAAATGGATTAAGATGAGCTTTTTTCATGGTGTCTCCATTTCAGAGACACAATAAAAATTTAAAGCCCAATAAGAAGTTAAAACCTCAGCGTTTTTTGCCAAGTGAAGATTTTTATGAACTGTTTTGGACAAAACCTCTGCAGTGAAACCCTGCGTTCATTTAAGCTGATAAACATCTAGCTTTTCTTTGTTCTCAGCTCAGAGTAAATGCCACATCCAGGAAGAGAAAGAAGGGATTGGACCACATTTTCTGGGATGCCTGGGTAACTGAAGGAGTGATGGATGCTGTAGGTGTATGGCTGGCTACTGCATATTCTGATTCCATATGATATAAATTGCCAGTGAAATATATGCTGTGAGAGTCCAGCCCTTTTAAAATGCAATGTAAAATTTTTTCTCTTGATGGAACTGTTTGCCTTCCAGGTGATGTCTTTAGGAATGGCTTGGATCTATCCAGTGGGTATGTCAGCTGCAACTTTTGAAAGATTTATGAGGTTGATTTTCATGGCTGGTGGAATCAGGGGAAGTTTAGGTTAGATATCAGGAAAAAGTTTTTCACCCAGCAGGCAGTTGAGTACTGGAACAAGCTCCCCAGGGAAGTGGTCACAGCATCAAGCCTGCCTGACTTCCAGAATCATTTGGGTGATGCTCTCAGGTACATTTTGTGATCCTGAGGGTGCCCTACACAGGGGCAGGAGTTGGGCTGGATGATCCTGATGGGTCCCTTCCAACTCATAATACTCTGTGATTCTAAATAATAGCCCTAAGGCTTTTCAGATGAAGATGCTAAAAGGGGAGTGGTGAAGTGAGCAGCTCCTCTCCCTGATTTTGTCAGGCTTGGGATTTCAACACAGGCTGAATAAGAGGTGGCTGCTTAAATGGAAGAATCATCTCAATTCAGATGGCACGTCTTGCTGAGGCAGTAGTTTGTATCAAGTAGGTTGGACATGCCCACGTGGAGCAGCCTGGATCCTGTGTTCATTTTTTTTTTTAAAGCAGTGGTGTCACTGCAGCCTTTTTAGTTTGTTTGTTCTTCAAAGAGCTAAGCTGAGTCACTGCACCAATCCAGAGGGGGTCAGGGAAAACAAGCATGCGATCCAGAGCCTTAAATTTCCCTTGTCTACCATCCACCTCTTTTCAAGCTGCCCTCCAGCCTGTGCTGTAGAGCTGGGCTCAATCAGAGACACTTCTCCTTGTTTGCTTTGCTTACACAGCTGGGTTTTAAGTACTTGCTTGAAAAAAGTACATTCAGTACAAATACTATCCTTATACAACCCCCCTGCCCCATTATTTCTTCTGTGCAGGATCAGCAGTTTGCAGCACAGACCTCAAACCCCATATGATGCTAGAGCTGCTCAGAGGAACAGCACCTGAAAAAAAACCCCTCTTCTCCAGGCCATCTGAGAGGAAAGTGCAAACGTGATGAGGTTACAGCATCCTTGGGCTATGCAGCATTCAGTTTGGTTGCAAAAAGGCAGTGAATCCTGAGAGAGGTTTTGGTTTGTGGGGAAAAGTGGAGAGGTGTGAGGTGGCTGGCTTTGTGCACCTCATTACACTCTGGTTGATGATTTATAAATGGAATCCTCTTGCTGAGAGGGGCCAGGTTTGCTTTTACTCAAAACATAGGGGTGGGGTTTTATTTTTCTTGTACCAAGGTATGTAACTTTAGATGGCCATCTCTGTGCCTAGTCACCTTTGAGAATTTTTTCTACTGACATTCACCTTGACAAGCTACAAAGAGGTAAAAAATGGAGCAGCTTGCTGGGCCTTGACTAGTGTCTTGCTTTGATATAAATCCTCAGGGTAAAAAAACACCTTGTGCAGTGACAGCAAGGCTGGAGTAGCTTTCAGGAGGCAGGCTTAGTTGCCCTGGAGAACTGACATCCCAGTTTTTGAGGACTAATTGCATGAAGTCTTGTGTGATAATTTCTTAGAGAGAGAAAGAGTCTGAGCTGGCCTTTGGTGTTCTTATAGAATCATAGAATCAGCTGGGTTGGAAAGTACCTCTGAGATTATCAACTCCAACCCTTGATCCACTATCACTGTGGCTCCAGACCACGGTGCCGAGTGCCACATCCAGTCTCTTCTTAAAAACCTCCAGGGACAGAGAATCCACCACTTCCCTGGGCAGCCCATTCCAATGCCTGATCACCCTCTCAGTAAAGAATTTTTTCCTACTATCTAACCTAAAACTCCCCTGGCAGAGATTAAGCCTATGCCCTCTTGTCTTCCTGATACCTGCCTGGGAGAAGAGACCAACCCCCCCCTGGCTCCAACCTCCTTTCAGGGAGTTGTAGAGAGTGATGAGGTCTCCCCTGAGCCTCCTCTTCTCCAGACTAAGGGGTATGAGCCCAGTGGGTCTGTAGAGTGTCTTTATAGGGCAACAACAAGTTCCAAAACCCTGAACAACAATGATCCTATCGGATGTGGCTAAAGCTTTTTCCTATCCATTGCAAACACACATTCCTTGAGTTCATCAATATTAAGGTGGTTCATTTAAAGGTGCATTTCCTTTGCAACTTGTAAGGATATTCTCATGACAAAGGAATGCTCTTGCATTAAATTACTGTTGCTCTTGAGTGGAGGCAGTGCTTATAAGAGCCATCCCTCTGATGCATACCCATGGGGCAGCATCTGCCTTTGTGCTGGCCTGGAGGGACCACAGGCCAGGCCCTTGATGCTAGCCAGATCTGCAGCAGAGACCTGAAGGAATTGTGTTAAGACCTCCCCCTTCTTTTTTTCCACAATTCAGGATGAATTCAGTGCTCTGCTTCCTACCTGCATGCTATTCTGTGCTGAGAGGGAACTTCAGCTGCTTACACATCCCTTTGCTCTTTGCCTTTTTCATGACCCAATGGCATGATGCAGGGGCTCAGCCTGGAGCAGTGGGTGGGGTATTGATTTCTGTGTTGCAAACCCACAGCCTTCAAAGGTTGGCAGGGCATAATGAGCTGGGCAGTTGCCCACAGCTCCGTGTCATCAGGAGCTGTAAGCCTCCATCTGTTTAAGCTTTTCTCCTCAGGAGTTCAGGTGGTTTTGTGTCTGTAAGAGCAGGCACAATTTCCCAGATTCTTGATGTGCGCCTACATCTTTGGAACCCTTTTTGAAGTTATTTCTACATTTGATTTGATGGCATAAAGCCCACAGAAGGGAAGAAAGTAGCTGGTTTGTAGCCATGCAGCCCCCACGCTCAGCTTGGACATCATAGCCTGCTTATAAACCCTTGGTAAAAGCAGTTTTGAAAGCCCTTTACACTCTTGATTTACATTTTTCTGCAGCATCAGCATTGCTTTAAAGGACAAGAGATTTTATACTGCAGTTGTAAATTATTCCTGTAAGTATATAAGTGCTTCATGGGAGAACATGATCACTCAAGATGCTTCATAATTTATTTCTTCTCATGTTTTTCAGCTGTGCAATAAAACATTTGTAAATACCCAGGAGTGAGAGTCTTTACAGATGGCACTGACAAGCACCAGGCTTGTCTGAAAAACCTGGTATCATCTGAGAAAAGGACAAAAAGGAAGATAGAAATGGTAAGTCTAAAATTTTCCTGAAGTTGTGTGGCAAGTGTGGGCCAGTGGAGTTCCTGAAAATGCTATAAGTGATGGTAATTTTCATTCCTGGATGCTCTTCCTGGGGTCCCCACTGGAATCTCTCCTTACTGTGTTGTGTGACTCATGGTCCGCAGTAAGCTTCTCTCCTGACCTGATAAAAAATCCAGGCAGGTGTAAGCCAGACACACTAAAAGCAATTAGCATCAGTGCTTACATCCCTCAGTTTGTGCTAATACATGTCCTGGTGATGAGGTACAGGTGAAAGACTGTTAATCCTCTGAGAAGTAGAAGGTTTTGTGGAGAGGAGTGTCTCTGCCAAGTATAACTGCTGCTTTGAGCCATAGAAGCAAAGAGCAGCTTGGGATTTTCCATGCAAGGTTTGGTGAGCAATTCTCAGAGTGTTGTTCCCTTTGGATGAGGTCAGCTGTATTTTAAAACAGCTTTACAGTTGGCAATAATGTAAGAGTGTGCTTGTCCAGGTCTAACTTTGAGTGGCTCAGATGATAACATATTATCCTTAGCATATTGTTGACTTCCTGAAGCAGTGTTTTATTCTCTCTCCAATCACTTGATGGGCTGTTCATTTTCAGCTTGTAGCATCAGCTTCTACAGGATGTCAAAAGTAACTGTCCCAAGTGTTAAATTTCAGATGAAACTCAGAGAAGACCTCAAGGACCAAATGTATGCAAGGAATGAAGAGCCTTGGTTACTTCTTGCTAAGGGAGGCCTACATCATCCTAGATAATTATTGAGAGTACCTAAATGGCTTCGCTTCCCACTATTTGAGACAAGCCCAACATGAAAATTGTTGGAAGAATGCTCTGTTGACTAAAAAGGTACCTGAAGGGACTTTTATTGTGCAAGAGTCTCGAAACAGAGCAACCCTGGGAGAGCTCCCTAAGTGACTGGCCACCTGAGGCTTTGGATGTGGTCAGTATTTGGATTTGGGTCAGATGTGCTGTTTTGTCTCCACTCATTTCTCTAAACTGCTTCTTTGCCTTTCTCAGCGCTCCTTATCGTTTACATTATGTAGCATTTAACCATAATGACCTCAAAAATACTTGTAGCAACTTAATCTGGCTGTGTTCCCCTGCTAAAGGTCTGTATCAATCTGTGTGGATTTGTTACAGGCATATAAGTGCAGGTGGAAATCTTGCAAGGGTATGTTTTGTTGAGTGGGAAGGCCAAGAGATTGCTGTTCAGTAAGAGATGTAATCTTTCTGGCTTGATGCTGGAATTTCTGCCTAACTGCTCTTTCAGGCTTGCTTACCAAATGCTGGCAAATTCTCAAAGGTGAGGCAGAGGATGGTAGTTCTTTGACAAAACAGATCTTGAGAGGTTGAGGTATCATCAGCACACTTCAATCTGCTTCCATTAGCTGCTGCAGAACTAGTAGGGTTGGATCACTTGCAGCAAAATTAAATACCAGTCACTGCAAAACACTGATCTTTGTAGCAAAAGAATTGCTTGTGGCATGTTGACCTACCCTGAACTCCTGGGCAGTCACAAAGTGTTACCAAGAGCTACATCATAAACACAGTGAGCAGCACTTTTTGCTCTGAACAAACATTTTGTGCGAGACAATTATGAGACCACATGTGAGTCCCAGTGACTGCCCTGAATTTGCTCTCTCTCTGCTTATGAACTCCCAGCATGTCTTCACTTAGAATCACAGAAGTTGGCTTAGGTTGGAAGGGACCTGAGGGATCATCTACTCCAACTTCCCTGCCAGGGAGCGGGGTTGCTTCCCATCTAGACAGGGCTGCTCGAGGCCTCATCCAACCTGGCTTTGAACACCTCCAGGGAGGGGGCATCCACAATTTCTCTGTGCAATTTGTTCCAGAGTCTCACCACCCTCATACCGAAAAACTTGTTCCTACTATGCAGCGTAATAAACCTATTCTCCTTCAGTTTAAAGCCATTTCCCCTCGTCCTATAAAGTTTCTCTCCAGCTTTCCTGTAGGTTCTCTTCAGGTACTGCACGGCAGCTGTAAGGTCCTTCCAGAGTCTTCTCTTCTTCAGGCTGAATAATCCCAGCTCCCTCAGCCTGACCTGATAGCAGAAGTGCTTCAGCCCCTGGATCATCTTTGTGGCCCTCCTCTGGACTCCTACCAACAGATTTATGCCCTTCTTATGGTGGGGACACCAGAACTGGACATAGTATTTGAGGTGGGGTCTCCCAAGTGCAGAGCAGAGCAGACCTCTCCTGCTCTGCTGGCTAAGCTTCTTTTGATACATCCCAGGACATGGTTGGCCTTCTGAGCTGCATGAGTATCATCTTGTCAATCAACACCCCCAAGTCCTTCCCCTCTTCAGGGCAACTTGCTCATGGGCTCCAGATGTTTGTCCCACCATGGCTGTCTGTCCCTGCTAACCAAACACGCATCTCTGCTAATAAATACTACATCCCCAGATCTTGAAGAATAAAATGCCTGCCTTGAGAAACCAGGAAAACCGCCAAAAGTATGTGTAGTATCTGTTTTGCAAGAACAGTCATCCGTGATGTGTGGCCCTCTTGCCTTGAACAGTTAACCGCTCAGTGAAGATTGGACTTGGAAGTGCCTTTTGACCCTGCTTTCATCCATCTGGACATTAATAGCTTGTTTGGGAATCCAGAGGATTTATACTGACCAGCAGAAACTGCAGCTGGCCTGGTGGCTCTCCTGCTGCTCACAGCTCTGTCTCCTGGGCTCATGTAATAATTCCTAAGTAGCCCTCCCATGCTCCTGGAGCCAGTTGTGGGTGTGTGCCGATTACACTGCTGGGCTGACATCAACATTTTAACCCTCATCGTTGCAGCCTGGCTTCAAACCCAAATGTATCTCTTCTTTTTATGATTAACTCCTCCTGTTTCTGTGCAAAAAACATGATGGGCCCTTGCAAGAAAAAAATAATCCACTCAGAGCAGCTGCCTCCTTTCTCCTCTAGCTGGACTATGTTTCTTGGGGTACAGGATAGATGCCAATGAAGCAGTGTCTGTCCTTGGGGAAAGCTGGATGAATCATGTTAAAGGAGCTCCAGCAGAAAGCTTCACCCTCAAAGGGTGGGGAGTAGCAGTTGATCCAGACCAAATGATGACTTGACCTTGCCTGAAAATTAATATGATGTTCCTTCAAATTTTTCCTGCTAGAAAAATGAAATATTTCCATGAAACCCAGCAGGAAAACTTCAGTGTTTGGTTTATTTCCTATCCAAAACCCAACTGAAAGAAAGCTCCCTGCTTGTTTAATAGGCCAGGGAATTTTCCAGGGCTAGCCTGAACTTGAAATTAGGCAATGCAGTGTGCTGTTGCCAGGGCTTTGTTTGTTGTTTTTTTAAGACAGCAAAGCAAAACAACTGCTGATAAGAACTTTAGTACCTGATTCAACCTTATAAAATTCTCTACAAAGTGAGAAGGCATTTTCCACAGCTCTCTGCAGCTTGCTTTTAAAACTGAATTTCCTCTAATTCCATAAGTAGGAGTTAATAACTGGCTTAGGTGTTTGTTTTATTTTGGATGCCTGATTGGTTCTCAGTTTGTTTCAGATGTTCTGTCTGTCCCATGACCTTGTAAATAAAATTTTCCTTTCCATCCCTTGAATAGCCATACTCTCCTTTCAAACACCATTTTTGTTCACCTTCCTGGTGTCCGATTTTAAGTAAATATTTTAAACCTGGTGTAGTGTGGTTCTCTGCTTTCTGCTCCCAACTTACCTGAGGACATCAAAGGCTCCCTGCAATTTATGCTGTTTGACTCAAAATCTGCTTCACATTTCTTTCTGGCCTTTCATTGGAAAGCTGTTCTGATGGAGAACTATTCTTTGGCTATTTACAGAGTGGAAAGGAGCCTCAGGGAATCTGCTTTTTTCCTCTTTGCCAAGTGCCAGTAATACCATGCTTGGAAAAAATTTACTATTTTTCTACCCTGCAAATTTGGTGAAGCTTGAGAGGTGATGGAGCAGATCCTGGAAATGAAAGGTGCAGCAGAAGAACCGTCTTGTGAGCAAAGTGGTTTCTTTAGCTCTCCAGTAAATATGTAACATCACTCATCAGATTGTGTGGATGACTTCAGAGTGGGCTGGAGATGAAACAGCAGCCAATGGATGATGGTTTACTTACATTTTTAAAGCTCTAATCAGAGTCTCTGCTCACAGACTGGTTAGTAGCATATCAGCCTGGAAAGGCTTGTAGCTGAGCTCAGAACTTTCAATGTTTTTTAGAGGGAATGCTTGGGTTTCACTGCTTCACTTGGGATTTCTTCATGTGCTTTGAAATGTGAAAGTATGTGAGGCAGTACTGGATTTTTTTCCACTTCCTTCTCCTTGGTAACTTCCCTTCTTTGCATTCCTTGTCCTGCTTCCTCCTCTTCAGGCACAGTTACAGTGGTCAGGAGGGATGGAGTTGGAATGCCTGCAGCTTTAAGTTGGTTGCTGTTGCATTACAAGGACCACTTATCTCTCTCTTTGTCAAACTTGTGATATTAAAATCAATAATTCTCTTCCTCTTCCAAGTAGTTTTATTGTTGCTGGCTGTCATGTGGTGTAGCAGGGGCTTAGGTGCTTTGACTGCAGGGCATTTGATACCTGAGCAGGGAAAGGGTAGGTAATGGATATAAGACTGTGCAGGTCACTGGTCATGGCAGATCTCTCTCATGGGTAGAAAATCTCCAGGATTAGTTTTCCTCATAGAATCATAGAATTGGTTGGGTTGGAAGGGACCTCAGAGATCATCAAGTCCAGTCCTTGATCCTCTACTGCTGCGGTTACCAGCCCATGGCACTGAGTGCCACATCCAGTCTCTTCTTAAATATCTCCAGGGATGGAGAATCCACCACTTCCCTGGGCAGCCCATTCCAATGCCCATTCCAATTCACCCTCTCCATAAAGAAATTCTTTCTCATATCTAACTTAAACCTCCCCTGGAACAACTTAAGACCATGTCCTCTTGTCTTGCTGATATCTGCCTGGGAAAAGAGACCAACCCCCACCTGGCTACACCCTCCTTTCAGGGAGTTGTAGAGAGTGATGAGGTCTCCCCTGAGCCTCCTCTTCTCCAGGCTGAACACCCCCAGCTCCCTCAGCCTCTCCTCACAGGACTTGTGCTCGAGTCCCTTCACCAGCCTGGTTGCCCTCCTTTGGACCTGCTCCAGGACCTCAATATCCTTCCTGAACTGAGGGGCCCAGAACTGGACACAGGACTCGAGGTGTGGCCTCACCAGGGCTGAGTACAGGGGCAGAATAACTTCCTTGGACCTGCTGGCCACGCTGTTCCTGATACAGGCCAGGATGCCATTGGCCTTCTTGGCCACCTGGGCACACTGCTGGCTCATGTTCAGCTCCTTGTCAATCCAGACTCCCAGGTCCCTCTCTGTCTGGCTGCTCTCCAGCCACTCTGTGCCCAGCCTGGAGCTCCCCATGGGGTTGTTGTGGCCAAAGTGCAGGACCCGGCACTTGGCCGTGTTGAACCTCATCCCATTGGAATCAGCCCAACTCTCCAGTCTGTCCAGGTCCCTCTGCAGAGCCCTCCTGCCTTCCAGCTGATCCACACTCCCCCCCAGCTTAGTGTCATCTGCAAATTTGCTGATGATGGACTCAATCCCCTCATCTAAATCATCAATGAAGATATTAAACAGAACTGGGCCCAACACTGATCCCTGGGGGACACCACTAGTGACCGGCCACCAGCTGGATGCAGCACCGTTCAGCACCATCTCTGGGCCCGGCCCTCCAGCCAGTTCCTAACCCAGCACAGAGTGCCCCTGTCCAAGCTGTGGGCTGACAGCTTTTTCAGGAGAATGCTGTGGGAGATGGTGTCAAAGGCTTTGCTGAAGTCCAGGTAGACCACATCCACAGCCTTCCCCTCATCCACCAGATGGGTCACCCGATCATAAAAGGAGATCAGGTTGGTCAGACAGGACCTGCCCTTCCTAAACCCGTGCTTGGCTGGGTCTGATCCCTTTTTCTAATTCCTTTTTTTCTAATCTCATGTTTCTTTCTGTAGTAGGTGGAACTGACTATTAAAAAGGAGGGTTAAGTTGGTCCTGCAGTCTCAGGGAGGACAGGGATTGAGAAGCTGAGCTGCTGTGGTGATGGATAATTTTTGTGAAGCAAAGATGTGTCCATTAAAATACTTGTGCTGCCACGTGTGTACCCTGTAGACCTGTCCTTAGCAGAGCAATCCCACTACTGGTTAGATGAGAGAATCTCAGAGCTCCCTGAGGTGACCAGGGATTGGGCACCTATCTGTAAAGCTACTGTAGGAGACTATCTTAGCCTTTCTTTTCTCATTGCTGATGTGGAGGAGGGATGTGAACTAGGGATGTCTGCACTAGAAAGATGCTGTTAGATGGCATTGGTTGGATGTGATGATTTATGTGCAGCTTGTTTTTTGAGGAAAAGCTTGAGCAAGGCTGTGATGCTGCTGATTGCAATTAAAAGTGTTAATTTTCACATGGTGGTAACAGAAATCCCAATTTCTGAATGTGTCACTTGAGTCAGGGGTGAAATTTCTGGCAGTTTTAAAGGGTGCAGATGTGAAATACTGAATTTGTCTGCTGAGTCCCTTTTAAAATGCTTTATTTCACCTGAAAGATTCCCGGCTCTCTGAGGGTGTTACTTCATCAAGCCCACCTTTTTTTCTATTTTTTTTCCCTAGAGAGGCTGGAGTCTTGGCTTATTCAATTTTCTATTGCAGCTTTGTTTAGTGAAGTTCATACATTCTTAGATCAAATATTATACAATCTGACCAGGAATTATGCAGTCACTGTTGGAAATGGGAAGAAGCAACATAATTTATTCTATAAACAAATGGATCATCTACATTAGAGCATGAGGTGCTCTAATAAAACTGGTTTAAATGAAATAAAAAAAAAATTGCAGCTTTTCCCTTGCTGTGTTTAGAAATTTCTGCACTCAGAGGGGGATGTGGCACTCATGCCTTACAGGAGATGAAGCCAATCTCTGTCAGCAGCTGTCCTGGTCAGATTTCTGTGCATTGAGGTCAGTTGTGCCTTGGCTGGGTTGATGTGTCCCTGGTGAAGCTTCTGCCCTCTCCAAGTTGCTAGTGCTCCTGGTGATGAGCTGAGCTGCTGTCTGCCCTCAGAGAGTGCAAAAGTTGTCTTGTCTGTTTGCATGCTTGAGAGAAGGGTGTGATGGAAAGGGACTGAGGAGATGAGAGGGATTTGACCAGATCCTTAATGCAAAATGGGATGGCTAATGAATGCTAGAAAAAAGTCTAAACTACATCTGATATTAATAGTGTTGTTCTAGGTAGGAAAACCGTGCAAGCTCGAGCTGGGGATTACTCTGAGGACATTCACCAGTCACAACAAAAGGTGATATTCAAAGACCACTAAATCTTGTTGCTATCTATGACTTGGCCTGGGATTGTACATCCTTGGTGGACACCTTTGTACGCTTAAAGTGTTAACTTTGGTAAAATTACCAAATTACTGTGATTTGACTGCTCCAGCTACATTGATAGGATGGAGAATGTAGAGTGGGGTGTGTTACAGATCTGGGCAAAGAGCTGGTGAGTCAGACTGCTGCTTCTGGATCAGCAGAGTCAGGGGATTTTCTGCATTTTTCTGAGGATATATTGCAGTGTGGAAGATACATTGCAGAGGTAGCATCCCTCAGGCTCCTTGCAGTGCAGACTTGGGAATTATCAACTGGCTGAAAAATTACGGTATTCAGCAAACACTTTAAAAAATGCTTCTGGAAGAGGAGAAAGGGTAATTAGTGGTACCACTTCCCTAAGCATGAGCCAGGAGCAGGGTTTCCTCTTGGAAATGCAGCAAGTACAACCAGAGTTTCTCCTGGACAGTAAACCAAAAGTTGCTGAGAGTTATTACACACACATGCAAGCAATAGTGTCCAGACCCCATCCGCTGAGATCTGTCCTTGGGGATCCATATGAAATACTCACAGAAGCTGCCTTGTTTGTGAGCAGAGGAACTCCACCTAGTGACGTTAAGAAAGAAAAAAAGCCCACAAAACTTTTTTTTTTTTTTTTTTTTTAAATAGGAGTAGTCGAGTACCACTTACTTACTGCCAGTCTGCTGAAGACAGTGGCACAGCTAAACAGCACACACTTCCCATATGGGATGCTAAAAATCTGCTAGAGAAGCGATTGCAGTCCTTGGTCTGAATTCTGCCAGTGCAAAAAATGTCCCCTTTGTCATGTCAGTGAATGAATTTTCTTGTTCCCTTCTCTCCTTGGATTTATGTTAACCCTGAATTTCTGCCAAGTTTGATCTCCTTGCTCTATTGTATTGCAAACAGTAGTCAATAGCTCTTCAGCTTAACATTGCCTGTATTTTTCAGGTCAAGTCAACTCTCCTTGACCCAAGTCTGAACCAAAATACATTCCCAGAAGATTCCCCCACAGGATATCACATCCAAAGACAGAGTGACATTGTAATAAGTTCAAGGTTTCTGCTCAATACAACAGAGTCCCTGTTGATGTGAGGAAGGCAGCCAAGCTGTCCTTCTCATTTCAGAGCTGGGCCCTCTCCTGGGGCAACTTGTAGCAGATTTTGTCATCCACCACTTCTCTTCAATGAATGAAATCATCAGTTGCATTCCTGGTGTTTGTGGTCTAAGGGTAGCTGCTCTTGGCTCCTTGTGTATGTATTTTCATGGCTCTAACACTTGTGCATGGAATTTGTGTGCAGGCTTGAAGCAACTGACGAGATGATCTGTGTTCATAGTCATCGTTTTTTGTTTGGGCTTTTTTTTTTTTTTTTTTTTTTTTAGGAAAGTGGTATGTTTTGTGGTGACTGCCTGTCAGAGAGGCAGAACCATGATACTGCATCATTGCTTTGAAAGCCTGGGAGAGAAGCAAAATGAACTCATGAGTTTATCCTGGATGATAAATCTTCTTTCAAAAGAAAGCAGCCTTATGTTTAGTACAAAAGACTGTTTATTTCTTCTATGAAAAAAAAAAAAAAAAGTGTAATCGGATAGGATTAACTTTCCAGAGACCCTGGACAGAAGCTAAAGCACAGACTGCCTCCTACTTGTGCTCACATTGGACCATTTGAGTAGTCCATGACTAATCTGGCTTCCTATGGCACTGGGCTGTGAGCTACTGTCAATGTGCCTTGTACCTAAAGCCACTAGTAAGGATCCCAACAACAAGGCTTTCCACAGAAACTAAAATTCTCTGAGTGTCTGGCTGAGATAAACTGCTTGTATTGACTAGGAACCTGGCACAGGCATGGAGAAAAATATATCTTTATTACTGTTTTTCATCTCCAGGAGGTAGTTGAATACATTTCTGGCAGATACATAAGTAATGTACAACTGATTTAATGTTCATTAAAAGTCTCTGTGGTTTGTGTGTGCTTACTTGGTGATTTGACTTTCATGCTGCATCAGCCCTTTTTATTTTATCTAGTTATTTAATTACCTAGGAACAGTCCTGCATGTACTTCTGTCAGTGGGAGTAACGATGCTTCAAATTTCACACCTCATTGGGGTGGGTGGGAGAGTTTTCAGTGAGATAGCTGGGTTGGCACTCCAGCAAATACTTCCATGGGTGTGCTCTCTCGTGCAGCATCCCAGGCCATTCAGGTGGTAAGGTAATCTCATCTTTTCTGATGGGCTAAGTTGAGTTGTTTCTGTCTGACTTGGTTCTGTCTGACTTGACTTCTGTGTGACGTGGTCAGGCTGGCATGAATTTGTCTTGTGGTGCAAGAGTCACTGTTATCTTGTGTGGTAGGCTTAAGCTACCTTTACCCTTTTTCCTCTGGAATAAGCTGCTTTGGATGGTGAGTTAGTGCATGGAGAAGGCTGTGGTCATGAACAGTTACTGTGCAGCCACTTTTATGTTTGCTGAAGGCCTTCCTGTAGATATTCTAACAGCAGCCATTATGGCAGAACTGTGCTGCTTGGGATGATTTGGGTTATTCCTATGATGCTGGGGGAAGTTGGACTGTGTTAAGGTCTGTGTTAAGGTCCAATGTGGTTTTGTCCTGCCTTGTCATGAGGGGCAATGTGCTCCAGGAGACAGTGGGATTCATCAGAGACTTGAGGCTTGTGCAGTGTGGGCAGGACTCCCATTCCAGTGTCCTCCACACCTGGAGCCAAGCAGGAGGGCATCTGAACCTCCATCACCCATGGGGCTCTGCTACCACCATGCTAAAGGTATGGAGAAAGGAGGGCAGGATGCTGCCATTTTTGAAAGGCATACAAAATTCATGGGGTCAGGAGAGAGGCAACGAGCCCACAGTGGAGTGTGAGTGCAGCTGTCAAAGGGGGCTTCATGGCCAGTTTCACCCCATCATTGTGTGGAAGAGACCTCAGCCATAGCCTGTGGCTGGCTTTGTGCAGGGTGCTTCTCAAATGTCTGCTGGATGTGGCCCCTCAGGGGAAGGAGGTGTTTATCAGCCTTGATTTGATTGCAGTTGAGGCAAGGGATTGGTGTCAGTCTGCCACAGGCACTTCTGGGAATGTGCCACAGTGAGGCTGAAGGAACTTCCTGGAGAATGGAGACCAGGCATGTAGTGAGTCTAGATCAGGAGGATCAAAGGAGGAGCTCACCAAAGGAGGGCTTGGTGAGCCCATGTTTTGCAGCTGGCCATTCAGTTCTACCCAAATCCTGGGTGCTGGACTGAGAGAGCTCAGCAATCTCCACTGCTGAGCCAGAAGCAACCCTGGAGACGGAGATAGTTCCCAACTAACAAACATCAAACTGAGTGCAACAGCTTTGTCTTCTCACTTGCCTTTGGTGTTTGATACTGGGCTAAGACGGTGACTGTCTTAGACTTCACAACAGTAAAAAATTACCCTTTGTGTTTATGTTCTTAATATTTTCAAGGATTTGTGCCTAAATGGGGACAACTTTCTTTCCCATCTCCCATGCGTGGGCTTCGCTCCAACAACTCCTGTCAAGCTATGCTGACTCTCAGCAGCTGGGACTTGGGCCCAGCTTTTAATGTCCCTTACTCAGTGCTCATGCCTTCAGTTTTCCTTGCCAAGGTTATATTTGCTTTCCTTCCTAAAGGACTGCTTTAAATATCATACTTCAAAACAGCATGTCTTTTTCTTCCACAGAGAATATGGTATGCCACCGTTGAATGAATATGTGAATGAAAAGCAAATATAAACTCCCTGGTAGATTTCCTTTCCAAGAGATTTATGATTTAATGAATTTTTTATTTCTTTCTGGCATGTAATACTGAGGTGCTTTACACCTAGCAGGAATTTTTCTCATGGAAGTGAGCAAGGGCAGGGGAGGATCCTAATTAAAACTCCTTTCCTCCTCCCTCCCCAGTGTGCCACCTGTGACTCTTGCTGCTGATGCTAAGGGAGAGTCCAGCTTTCTGTTGTGTGGCTTCTGTCAAGCACTACCCTGACACTTTAATGTCACCTTGCTAGCTTGAGACACTGCTGTGTGGAGATGAGCAGTTTATGAATAGTGTTCATGTGAAAATCAATGACTCTCAAAGATCTCTGCTGAGTGGCTTCAGACAGGATTCCTGGCTCCAGGTCCTATTTTATCTTTCTTGTGATCATGGTCTGGCATACTCTGGAATAAATGCAATTAATGACAGTGGATTAGGAAGCCACAAATAACCTGCATAGGTAACACCTTTATTTAGCAGAAGGGTAAGGTAGAAATAAACTGTGAAGGAGCAAGAGCTGTCTTCAATAATTATTAGCTACATGGGTAATATTCCACCAGCTGGTTTCTCATGAAAGCCCTCACTGCCTTGAAAATGGTAAATTTGTTGCTGTGCCAGCTCTTCCTTTGGTGGATCCTGCTGGGTTGTGTGCCATACCAGTGCCTGGCTTTTGGCAAGCTCACTGTGAACAATTGCTGCAATTCCCACTGGGACTGAGGGGAAGTCCACTGCTGGGTGGCTGGGCAGGAGTGTTAACCTCTCTCCTGCTGGATCTTTGGGGGGAAAAGACCAGACAGTGGGGGGCTCAGTTGATAAAGCCCCATGTAAAGTGCTGTGCACTTTGCCTTGTCGGAGTCAGGGCTGTTCAATCTCACTTGCCAAGGGCTGACAGCAGCATCCTCAGGCTGGACAGCCTTCCTGGGACACAGATCTCTACCAGCAGCTTTGAGCTGTAGTGTGAGCAGGGCATCCTGGGGGAGGGTGCTGGACATCCCATCCAGCACTACAACCATGGCATTGGCCTTGGCTTTCTTACCTTCCCAAGCTATGGCAACTCCAGCACCTCTGCCTCTCTCCACCCATCCACAGAGGAAAAAATTGGTCTCCTTGGAGCTTCCTATGAGTATGAGTGCCTTTCCCGTGCTGCCCCAAGCACGAGTAGTGCCTTTCCACAGTGTGACAGTGGGGAGGGTATCTCTCCCTGCTCCCCTTGGCTTCCACACCTAGCATCTCTTCCAGACTGGATAGGATGGAGGCAAGCCCTGTGGCTTTCCTGACAGCTGCCAAGGGCTACTGCTGATGCTTCAGGTATGGCTTGGCACTAACTGACTTGATTGTTTACTCTTGGTCTGGGAAGTGATTGTGGTAGCTGCCTGCTGGAAATATGCTGCTCATTTCCTTTCTGCCCACAATTTCAGAGGTGACTCCTGATGTAGTCATCTATTTATTCCTTTTGTTAGTCTGATGGCTTGTTCCTCCATCCATCATTCAAGAAATGTGGTGAAAAACGTGACCAGGAGAGGACAGAGAACTGACTGTCTTGGAAGGGGGAGGAAATGAGTACTACATCTTCATCCAGCAGCCTGCTGGCACTGACTCCCAGAACTGCAGGAAGCTCTTTTTTACCTTTGTACACTTCACACATCACAGACTGATTTCCTCTAGGGCTCTCCCTGGCTGTACTGTCTCAGTGTGGGTGTTTGCACTCCTGGCTGGCACGTTGTTCCCAGCCTGCACATGAGACTGCTGATTTTGGACACCGTCAGTGTTGCTGCCCCCTCCTTGCTCTTGCTGCACGCAGATCGCTTCTTGTGCAAAGCAGAAATGTTTCCCTTTGTCCCTTTTTGATATTTGCTGTGCTATTGAAATACTTCCCCACCCAATACATATATATGTACTTTGCCTTAGTGGCTTTCTCTCTCACCTCCCAGAAATACTTCCAGCACTTGAAGCTGTCAGCTTGCTGTTCGTTGGTGGTTTTTTTTTTTAATTTCTCTGATGACTTGAGCAGACAGGGCTGGGTGTTAGCTTCTGTCTGCCTCCTAGTTGGGAAAGGGAGCCTGAGGAGCCTCTCTCCTAAGGACAAAATCTTAGGAGCCTGCATTCCCAATGCCAGCAGGGAGAGGCTGTGGGGACTGTCAGAAATTCCTAATTTTATATTTCTCCCTGCCCACCACATTAGTCACAACTTGTGCTTTCGGAAGAAGAAAAATAATACATTGCTCTGGTTCAGACAGTTAAAATATAAATGCAAAACAACTGGAAAAGCAATTAGAATAATAACTTGGCTTTCAGTACCACTTTTTGCCTGATGCCCAGTGTCTGTTGTTCCTGCCATACCAATCTTGGTGAGTCGGACCTTGCCCTTAGGTGTGTTTATCTGCAGCCCCGAGCACTGCAGAGCCCAGACCTAGCGTGGCACTCCCTCCATGGTCTGGGGAAAACTGAGGCTCCTCGTGCAAGGACCCCAGTAAAAACCCAGTGGGGTGAATCTGCTGCCTGTGAAGGTGACTTGGTCCTTCATATCGCCCCAGACTCCTTTGTAGCAGAGTGAAAAGCTGTGGAGCTTTGCTTTCCCCCTTCCCTAAATCCCTGGAGACAACTCATTTTCAGTGAGCAATGGATCTCCTTGCTTAGGTAGCTGCAGCCCCAAGAAGTCTCTGGTTGCAGGACTGCCTAAGATCATATCTCTTGGGACACCTTCTTGGACTGGCAGCAGATAACCAACTAATCATGGCAAGCAGGCAGCATCTTGACCTTCTGCTGATCTTTAAGATGCCCAGCTTGCCTCAGCTCTGTTTTGCTGTGTTTAGGGAGGTGATTTCATACTGTGCAGGGTTTTTTTCAAGACTGCATTTTTTTGCTTACCGCCCAAGCATTTAATCCCTGAACACTGAGCAAAATCTGGCTTTCATAACAGAATGGGAACAGGCTCTGTCTCTCCTGCGTGAGGAACGTGCTCACTAGAAAATGATAGCTGGAGGGAGGAAGCTGGAGAGGGCAGTGAGGGCTCTGCTGTCTAGGCACAGGAGAGGTGGTTTTCTGGGACTCCTGGACAGCCAGCAGCTTTGCAGTTGCATATGCTGGTCTATATTCTTGGAGAGCTGGGGAAGAGATTTTACTATTTGGACACCAAGTAAGGAAAAAACCACTCCGCTCGCTTTTTTGGCTAACTCTAGAGTTGTGCTTGAGTGCCTTTATTTATTTATCTATTTTCCCTAGGATATTCAGGGCCTGATACAGCAAAGTGCTTCAGTACGTGCTTATTTTTAAGCCTACTCCCATCATTATCTGAACTCACCCATCCTTCAGTTCTGCCAACATCTGTGGTTTGGGAATGCTCTCAGAATTCAAGCGGATGCCAGAAGGCTTTGCACACAAGACAGCTGTGAAGTTTGGGGGACTTCATCCAGGGAGAGTGGGGGTCAGGGAGGAAAAGAAGGTCCCTTAGAAATCACCCTCTCCATCTGCAGAATGGCTAAGACACTCATCCTTCTAGTCTCCTCTTTGTCTTGCATGGATGGGATGGGATGGGATGGGATGGGATGGTCTCTTATGGGAAGGGGGTGC